>JAYESA010000005.1:163774903-164089903 GCA_036927795.1 Iris macrosiphon | reverse complement strand
CCGAAAAGCGTGGCAGTAGTGCAGTATATCATTCATAGCGCTCCGAAGAACGTGACAGCAGTACAGTATATCGTCCATATCGCTCCGAAGAATGTGGCAGCAGTGTAAAGGGAGTCATTGGATCCGTGGCTCCTCTGGATACTACGGACTCCAATGGCTGTATCCCATACGCCTACTAATGTCCTCCCCGTCCAATGTAGATACACAAGTCAAATACTCGACATGCGTACCACGTATCTATATGCTAAGTCTCTATCAATAAAATATAACCTGAATTATGTACTAACCGTGATGTAGGTCACACGCACTGATAGCTAGTCGAGTACGCGAACCCGCATCCTAATATGAATTTGTCACTGTGAGACGTGTATGAGTGTCAGGTCACGGAATATATCAGAATATCCTCCAATGGGGTGAGTCTGCTAATGCCTAGGTCAAGTACTCTAATCATCGACATATTCGTCGAATGCACCGGAGCAAGTCTCGGACGTGCACAGTTGTATAAAAGAAAAACAATAATGATACAATACAACATATGCATAATTTAAATTAGACAGTAAATATAGCAAGATATCTTGCCTGAGTCCTCAAGCTGTGAATGCCAGAAGCCGGTTCCTGCAGTGTCTCCTGGCTGATCCAATGATCCTAACACATAATATAATATAGCAAACACTGACATCAGACACTAAGCAATATATACACGACTACGATGTCACTCTTGGTTACTGTCTCAAGTTCACGATTGATCGAATACAGCGTCATGCGTGTACGTAGCCAGGGTGTATACGTGTTCTATCCTTGGTTATTGCGTACCATGAGACAACAATCATCAAGTTATGGTTACCAATTAATTTTGATTTATACGACTACATGTCCTTGGTTCCCATGTTCAAATGTACTCAGTTCATGTCCCGATGTTCAGATGAAATACTGGTCCTTGGTAACATGTCATACTTTAGGGAATGTATTCATTATTTTCTAACCTAATTATCATCACGCATACACATATCTCTTATTTCCTTTTAGTAGGTTGGTGTCGACATAGGACACGTTGATGCGACGACTCGAATAGACAGCCATACAACGATATTATATGAGAAGCGAGCGAGGGATCGAGTACCTGGCTGCCTGGACGAGAGTCTGCTCGTCCTAGTCGTCTTCCTCGCGGTGGAGCTCCGGCGTCGATCGGCGGGTTGGTCGGCAGCGATAGTGGCAGCCTGCAGCGGATGCGGCAGCGGCAACAGCGGCCTTGGTGGCGTCGGTGCGGGCTGAGGACGGTGCGGGGTGGCTGACAGGTCATAGAGGCAGGTCGGGGTAGGCCTGACGGTGGTGGTCGACGGTGCCAGAGGCGGTGAGGGTGCTCAGGGCAGCGACTAAGGTCAGATTTAGATGGAGGGAGTCGGTAATGGTGAAGGCGACGGCGGCGTTGGGCGGATGGGGTGCTGCCGGTGGTTGGGTGGTGGTCCAGCAGTGAGGGGGGTCCGGTCGCTAAGGTGGTCCGGTGGTGGTCGTGGTGTCGGGTAGTCGGGGAGGGAGAGCTCGGTTGCAAGAGGAACGGCTAGGGTTTTGGGGTGTTTATGATTCCTTAGGGTTTTCATATGGGAGGGGATGTATATTTATAGGTGTTGGCTCTCGTGGGCTATCCTTGAGATTTGGACCGACCAACTCCTCGGGGTGGGGCTAGTCCATATTTATGGGTGCGTGTGGCTTGGTTAGGTTCTGTTTGAGGTAAATTTGGCCTTAATTTAAATAGGTTAAATGCAGTGCACTAGATATTTTTTTTACCCGAATATCGCATAGCTAAGATGTGACGCAATGACGAGTATCTAAGATTACATAATGGTCAGAGGGGTACATATAATTGTCGCACATTAATTCTAATTAAATCAAATAATTCCTAGTCTCTCTATTTAATTCAAATTTAACCCTAAATTGGTCGAGGGGGTTTACAATCTACCCTCCTTAGAGCATTTCGTCCTCGAAATTAAACACATACGCATGGTAAGAACTACTGACTGAATTTAAAATGCTAATACGTACCTAGTCCTTCGAAAAGGTGGGGATAGTGCTGTCTAATATCCTCCTCGCGTTCCCAGGTCGACTCACCTGGTGCGTGATACCTCCATGCGACACAAACTAGAGGGATAGTTTGACCTCGCAATACCTTCTCGCTCCTGTCCAGGATCTCAACAGGCTTCTCTTGGTATGATAAACTCGGACCGACTGTGATCTCTGAATGGTCAAGTGCATAACTCAGATCCGGTATGTACCTCTTCAACTGAGATACATGTAAGACGTCATGGACTCCTTCCAAGGTCTGAGGCAAGGCTAATCTGTAAGAAACCTCTCTGACACGTTCTAACACATCGAATGGTCCGATGTACCTCGGACTCAGCTTTCCTCTGCCTCCGAATCTGATAGTCCCTCGAGTAGACGAGATCTTTAGAAATACGTGATCTCCAACCTAGAACTCCAAGGGTCGTCGATGCGCATTCGCCCAATGCTTCTGTCGGTCCTGTGCTGCTCATAGGTGCCCTTGGATCTTCTTCACCTTCTCTACTGTATAAACAACCAACTCGGGGCCAAGAATCTGCCTCTTGTCTATATCGCTCCAACATATGGGGGAACGATACTTCCTGCCATACAATGCTTCATAGGGAGCCATCTGGATGCTCGCTTGATAGCTGTTGTTGTAGGAAAACTCGACCAAATGCAAATGGTCCTCCCAAGATCCTCCGAAATCAAGCATGCACGCTCTTAACATGTCTTCTAATGTCTGGATGGTGCGCTCTGACTGGCCATCTGTCTGTGGGTGATACGATGTGCTAAACTTCAAGCGAGTACCAAGACTCTCTTGTATACTCTGCCAAAAGAAAGATGTAAATCTCGTATCCCTGTCAGACACGATACTAACTAGCACTCCGTGCAGTCGCACAATATCTCTCATGTATATGTCTGCTAAGACCTCTATAGATTATCCAACTCTGAAGGGTAAAAAGTGTGTGGACTTGGTGAGTCTATCTACGATTACCCATACTGCATTTTGACCACTAGGACTCCTTGGAAAGCTCGTTACAAAATCCATAGTGATATGCTCCCATTTCCACTCCGGTATAGGGAGCGGTTGAAGCAATCCTGCAGATCTCTGATGCTCAGCCTTGACTTGCTGACACACCAGGCACTTGGCCACAAAGCGTGCTATCTCTCTCTTTATTCTATGCCACCAGTAGTACTGTCTCAAGTCTCTGTACATCTTCGTGCCTCCTGGATGAATAGAGTAGGTTGAACTGTGTTCTTCTGTCATAACTCCTGTCGAAGCTCTCCATTTCGAACATAGAGACGATCTCCACATCTCAAAGTTCCGTCTTTATGTATACGCAGTCCTGTCTGTATTCTAGCCTCTGTCCTCTGTCGAAGCCTCTGGAATCTGGCGTCTGTTGGCAAAGCAGCCTTTATCCTCTCCACTAATGTCGACTGCAACTGAAAACTCGACAACTGTTCGTCTACTCCGGGCATAATGACTTCTATACCCATCTGCTCTAGATCTCTCAATAAATGTTGCTGTGTAGTAAAAAAAAATGCCATGGGTCTTCTGCTCAATGCGTCAGCTACTACGTTGGCCTTTCCCGGGTGGTACTGTAGCTCGATCTCAAAGTCTGTTATCACCTCGAGCCAACATCTCTGCCTCTGGTTAAGGTCCATCTGGGTGTAGACGTACTTTAGGCTTTTGTGATCAGTGAATATCTCTACTCTTTCTCCATATAGGTAGTGTCTCCAAAGCTTTAAAGCAAATATCACTGCTGCAAGCTCCAAGTCATGGGTGGGATAGTTCTTCTCATGGGTCCTCAATTGCCTAGAGGCATAGGCTACAACCTTCCCATGCTGCATCAACACACATCCTAATCCTTTTCCGGATGTATCGCTATAGATCACGAATCCTTCGGGTCCAGATGGTATGGTCAAGATAGGTGCCGTAGTAAAACGCTTCTTCAGCTCATCGTATGTCGTCTGACACTCCTCTATCCAGGTGAACTCTTGCTCCTTACGGGTCAAGCGGGTCATCGGCTCTGCGATCTTCGCGAAGTTCTCCATGAACCTCCGGTAATACCCGGTAAGTCCTAGGAAACTTCTTACTTCTGAGACATTGGTAGGGGTTGGCCATGTCTCTACGGATGAAATCTTTACCGGATCTACTAAAATATTATCTCCTGAGATGACGTGTCCAAGAAAAGCGACACGATCTAGAAGAAACTCGCACTTGCTCAGCTTGGCATAAAGCCTCTCTTTCCTCAGCTTCTTTAACACTAGTCTCAGATGCTCTTTGTGCTCCTCGTGGCTCTTTGAATACACCAAGATATCGTCGATGAAGACTACCACGAACCGGTCTAAGTATTGGTGGAATACTCTGTTCATTAATTTCATAAATACAGCTGGCGCATTCGTCAGTCCGAAAGGCATCACTAAGAACTCGTAGTGACCGTAACGAGTCCTGAATGCTATTTTTTGAATGTCTTCTCTTCGCACCTTCACTTGATGATAACCCGATCTCAAGTCGATCTTTGTGAATACCACTGCTCCTATCAGTTGGTCGAATAAATCATCAATTCGCGGCAGGGGGTACTTATTTTTGATGCTCAAAGCATTTAGGGCTCTGTAATCAATGTATATATGTATTGTTCCATCTTTCTTAGGTACAAACAACACTGGTGCTCCCTAGGGTGATGTACTAGGACGGATAAATCCCTTGCTCTGCAACTCCTCTAATTGTAACTTCATCTCATCTAGTTCCTTCTTCGCCAATCGGTATACATTAGAAGATACCGGTGCTGCTCTGGGTACTAGCTCAATAGTGAACTCCACGTCTCTATCTGGCGGTAAGCCTGATAATTCATCAGGAAAAACATCCTCAAATTCTGCAACTATCGGTGGGGGTACCATCTCCATAGCCATGTAGGCTCCAGCTATCTGTCCTACTCCTTGTTCGACGGTCCCTCACATGTACTCAAACTCCGGATGATATGGTGGTCTAAAAGTGACGCTACCCTTCCGATAATTTAGTACGGCATTATACTGGCTTAGCCAGTCCATGCCTAGCACAACATTAAAGTACAGCATGGGTAATACCAAGAAGCGTTCTCTCATCTCTCTACCATATACGACTACTGAGCAACATTCTAATAGTGCTGGTAACCGGTACGATACCTCCTCCGGTAAGAATCTTCCAACTCTTAGGTAAGAGAGAAGTAGCTACTCTATGCATTGCTACAAATCTACTAGATATGAACGATAGTATAGCTCCAGAATCAAATAATGCAGTTGCAGGTAATGATGCAACTAAAATGGTACCTGTGATAGCTTCCCCTTCTATTTTCTCCTAAGTGGCTGCTAGTGCAAAGGCCTGTCCATGCCTCTGCCCTCCGGTCTGCTGTCGGGCTCGATCAAACTGCGCCTCCTGTGGGGCCAAGGGTGGTCCAAAATCCTCCGGGAGTTGGTGGACGTTGACCTCCTGGCGGGGGTAGTATCCTCGGAACTGGTGCTGTTGGCCTCTGTCCGGCCGGTGGTGCTGCCTCTCTGCGCTGTAGGCAGTCTCGAACTTGGTGCTGGTCTGATCCACAAATCAGATATGTCCTCAGTCTCTTTCTGCAGTCCTTCTCGTAATATCCTCTCTTACCATAGTGGTAGCAAGTCGGAAGCTCCTTTTGCTGGTATAGCGTTGTCCTCTGTCGCATCTGTGCTCCGGGACAACGGATCGGTCCTCCTACTCCGGGTTGGGCTCTGGCTGGTGTGGTCATTTTGGAATGTCATGCTCCTCTGCCGATGGCCTCCTTGACCCTCGCTTATGAAAGAACCTCTTCGTAATAAATCCTCGCCTGTGCGGTGGTATACCTCTGTAGCTCGAAAGTGAGGCCATGATGAAATCTCTGAGCCTTCTCTAGATCATTTGGTATCAGGACGACACCAAATCTGCTAAGGCGGCTAAACTCCGTATCATAGGCGTCAAAAGTCATATTTTCCTGTTCTAGATGTAGGAACTGGGAGTACAGGGCATTTCTGACTGTAGCTGGGAAATACTTCGCATTGAGGTATTCTAGGAACTGTTCCCAAGTCTGGTTCTTGCTTATACTGCGCTCAATAGAATCCCACCAGTGATGGGCGTTGCCTTTTAGTTGGGCCCTCACTGCGGTCATCCAAAGGTCTAGATGCAGTTGTAAAGCCTCTAGTAACATCTCTATGTTGGCGACCCAATCGAAAATCTGCTCTACGGTCTTGTTGCCCGAGAAAGTATCTGGTCCCATCTGTCAGAACCATCTTACAGTGCCACCTGTCTGGGCTGGTGCTGGTGCTGGTACGGGTGTTGTGACAGGTGTCCTCTCTAGTACTGCCATCAAACTCTGCCTCAACGTCTCAGTCTGATGCCACTGTGCTTGCATCATAGTCTGAAAGAACTGAAGCATCTGTGGTTGTCCATCTAACTATGGCATCTGGGGTGGATAAGGTGGAGGTGGTGGTAATGGAACCTCTGGCTGTGTGGTAGGTGTCTCCTCAGATGTCGGCCTCTCAGTCTGCGGCATCTGTGTAGCTCCTGAAGTCTGGCCCTCAAAATACTGCGTGGGGATCGTCTACGAAGTCTGTCTCTCGGGCTGCTGGGTAGGATCATCCTGAGAAGTCTCGTGCCAATGTATCAGCGGGGCCTGTAATGGTGGTTGTCCTCTAGGTAGTCCTTGGGTTACCTCATCTCCTTGGGTGGTGTCAGTTGGCACCACGACACTGGGTTCTCCTCGTCCACTGCGCAAGTTCATCTTGCTGCAAGAGATAGGACTTCATTAAAGGAGTATGGAATCAAACAAACATGATGCAGATATTTAGAAACAATATGAAAGAAATTCAAGGACAAAATTAAAGTGGATGAGACATAGTAATTTCTATCCTAGTGCAGGCTCTCTGGGCATGTTACCATACCACAAGCGATAAAGTCGACCTGCATGGGCCACTACTAAAACCATGTCACGCCCCAGTCCCAAAATACGTGGGACCAGGCCATGTGGCAATAGCCAGATGTCACATCTCCGAGGATATCCTAATTTAATGGATCCTAACAAAGAGTGCTACGCTGTCCTAAATACTAACATGTCCCATAATAATCAACCACAGGTAATCTAGTCTCATCCACAATAAAAACAGCAAGAATGTACTAATAATAAATGCTGGAAGATAAACGCCAGTCTCAAAATATCATAGTACAACCAAGAATGACTGGTGGAGACAAACCCACTACAATGACGAAATAAAATACTATAATGACTAGGGCATCGGCTGACTAGATAATGATGGTCCCAATCCTAGGCAGAAGGCCTACCAAGTGATCATGAAAACTCTGATGGTAGCACCTCTAGCTCCTCCTCGGTAGCGTACCTCGTCTCTTGTCCTGGGCCGTACACTGTGGGGTAATATGCCTCGTCCAAATCTGGAAAGGTACCAGGTCCTCAGAGGGACGTAACAAGATATATAGAAGCATGCCATATATAAATACTGAATAAAATAAATACAATAAAGGGTATACTAACCATCTAAGTGAATACAATGTGAGGACAAATTTGGTACGTATGGGTAGGCGTAGGCATAACGTCCAACACCCCGAAGAGCGAGGCAGCAGTGTAAAGGGAGTCATTGGATCCGTGGCTCCTCTGGATACTACGGACTCCAATGGGTGTATCCCATATGCCTACTAATGTCCTCCCCGCCCAATGTAGATACATAAGTCGAATACTCGACATGCGTACCACGTATCTATATGCCAAGTCTCTATCAATAAAATATAAACTAAATTACGTACTAACCGTGATGTAGGTCACACGCACTGATAGCTAGTCGAGTACGCGAACCTGCATCCCAATATAAATTTATCACTGTGCGACGTGTAAGAGTGTCAGGTCACGAAAGATATCAGAATATCCTCCAATGGGGTGAGTCTGCTAATGCCTAGGTCAAGTATTCTATTCATCGACGTATCCGTCACCAGAGCAAGTCTCGGACGCGCACGGTTGTATAAACAAAAAACAACAAGGATACAATACAATATATGCATAATTTAAATTAGACAGTAAATATGGCAAGGTATCTTGCCTGAGTCCTCAAGCTGTGAATGCCAGAAGCCGGTTCCTGCAGTGTCTCTTGGCAGATCCAATGATCCTAACACACAATATAATATAGCAAACACTAACATCAGACACTAAGCAATATATACACGACTACGACGTCACTCTTGGTTACTGTCCCAAGTTCACGATTGATCGAATACAGTGTCACGCGTGCACGTAGCCAGGGTGTACACGTGTTCTGTCCTCGGTTATTGCGTACCTTGAGACAATAATCATCAAGTTATGGTTACCAACTATTTTTGATTTATACGACTATATGTCCTTGGTTCCCATGTTCAAACGTACTCAGTTCATGTCCCGATGTTCAGATGAAATACTGGTCCTTGGTAACATGTCATACTTTAGGGAATGTATTCATTATTTTCTAACCTAATTATCATCACGCATATACATATCTCTTATTTCCTTTTAGTAGGTTGGTGTCGACATAGGACACGTCGACACGATGACTCGAATAAACAGCCATACAACAATATTATGCGAGAAGCGAGCGAGGGATCGAGTACCTGGCTGCCTGGACGAGAGTATGTTCATCCTGGTCGTCTTTCTTATGGCGGAGCTCCGGCATCGACCGGCGGGTTGGTCGACAGCGGCAGTGGTAGCCTGTAGCGGATGCGGCAGCGGCAGCAGCAACCTTGGCAGCGTCGGTGCGGGCTGAGGACGGTACGAGGTGGCTGACAGGTCGTAGAGGCAGGTCGGGGTAGGCCTGACGGTGGTGGTCGGCGGTGCCAGAGGCGGCGGGGGTGCTCAGGGCAGCGGCTAAGGTCGAATTAAGATGGAGGGATTCGGTGATGGTGATGGTAAAGGCGACGACGACGTTGGGCGGATGGGGTGCTGCCGGCGGTTGGGTGGTGGTCCAACAGTGAGGGGGGTCTGGTGGCTGAGGTGGTCCGGTGGTGGTCGTGGTGTCGGGTAGTCGGGGAGAGGAGAGCTCGGTTGCTAGGGGATCGACTAGGGTTTTGGGGTGTTTATGATTCCTTAGGGTTTTCATGTGGGAGGGGATATATATTTATAGGTG
Organism: Iris macrosiphon; assembly: GCA_036927795.1. Lineage (NCBI taxonomy): Eukaryota > Viridiplantae > Streptophyta > Magnoliopsida > Asparagales > Iridaceae > Iris > Iris macrosiphon. The sequence goes on along the minus strand of JAYESA010000005.1, from coordinate 164,080,726 downwards.
TTGGCTCTCGTGGGCTATCCTTGAGATTTGGGCCGACCAGCTCCTCAGGGTGGGGCTAGTCCATATTTACGTGTACGTGTGGCTTGGTTAGGTTCTGTTTGAGGTAAATTTGGCCTTAATTTAAATAGGTTAAATGCAGTGCGCTAGACGTTCTTTTTATCCGAATATCGCGTAGCTAAGATGTGACGTAATGACGAGTATCTAAGATTACACAATGGTAAGAGGGGTACATATAATTGCCGCACATTAATTCTAATTAAATCAAATAATTCCTTGTCTCTCTATTTAATTCAAATTTAACCCTAAATTGGTCGAGGGGGTTTACATCCTTGCTCCACTAGCCTCCATTGGTGATTAGGTAAGGAATTGGGATAAAATTTGGTAGGAAAATGATGTGGGAATGGGGGAATTTAGTTGAAAAAAAATTCTAGATCTAGATTTGAAATAAAAAGAGGAGAGAAAAACTTTTCCCCCTCTTTTAAATAGGCCGCCCCTTTCCCCTTCCTCAAGCTACTATGTAATATCCATTATACCCCTTGGGGCCTTTCATGAAGAAATAATTAAGGAGGGAAGGTTCTAGTCTAATGGTTTAATTAAACTAATCATCCTCCTAATCAATGGGCTTCTAGTTGGGCTTAATTCTAACAATTAATACATGTTGGTCCATGAGCCTAAACTAAACTAGTTAGGTCCACTAACACAAGTCCAAAATAATAACTAACATATAACAATAATTAAATAATATAATAAATAATTATTTAATATGCATAATATTTAATTAAGTATAAAATAACTAAAATATCCTTTCCTAGAAATTGTGGTAGTGACATTAGCTGAAGGCACAGTTGAAAGAATTAGAGAAGAAATGCTTCATCCGGCCAAGTGTATCACCCTAGGGAGCACTAGTATTATTTGTACCAAAGAAGGATAGGTCAGTGCGCTTGTGCATCGACTACAGAGCCTTAAATGCTGTGACTGTGAAGAATAAATATCCATTACCACGCATTAATGACTTATTTGATCAGCATAGTGGAGCCAAGGTATTATCAAAGATAGACTTGAGATCGGAATATCACCAGGTGAAGGTGCAAAATGAAGACATTCTGAAGACCGCATTCCGTACAAGATATGGACACTACGAGTTTCTGGTCATGCCATTTGGATTGACCAATGCTCCAGCTGTCTTTATGGACTTAATAAATTGAGTCTTCCATCAGTATTTGGACCAGTTCATGGTTGTCTTTATAGATGATATACTTGTCTATTCGAAGAGCCACGAGGAGCATGAGAAGCACCTGTGGATTATCCTAGAGATTTTGAGGATAGAGCAGTTATATGCGAAGCACAGTAAATATGAGTTTTTTTTAGACAATGTCTCTTTTCTTGGGTATGTCATCATGGGAGATGGTATTTTGGTTGATCCAGAGAAAATCTTGGCAGTTGAGACATGGCCGGTTCCTAAATCAGCATTGGAGGTGAGGAGTTTCCTTGGACTTGCGGGATATTATCGACGGTTCATGGAGAACTCCTCAAGGATAGAAGTGCCCATGACTCGGTTGACATGCAAGGACCAAGAGTTCATATGGACTGATGAGTGTCAAGCCACTTTTGAGGAGTTGAAAAAGCGACTGACCACAGTGCCAGTATTGACTATTCTATCAGGATTAGGAGGTTATGTGATTTACAGTGACGCATTGGGGAAAAGCTTGGGATGCGTATTGATGCAGCATGGCAAGGTGATTGCATATACATATAGACAGTTGCGAGTATATGAGAAGAATTATCCAACTCATGACTTGGAGCTTGCAGCCGTTGTTTTTGCTCTGAAGCTATGGAGACATTACTTATATAGAGAACAAGTGAAGATCTATACCGACCATAAAAGCCTCAAGTATGTCTTCACGCAGAAGGAGCTGAATACGAGTCAACGCCGGTGGCTTGAGTTTATGAAGGACTTCGAGATAGAGCTGTATTACCACCCAGGCAAGGCTAACATAGTAGCAGATGCATTAAGCCGAAAGCTTGCAATATACTTCTTGACAATACAGCGGGAGTTACTGGTGGACTTGCAAGAGCTTGGAATAGAAGTTGTATTACCCAGAGCAGATGGAACACTAGCCAACTTACAAGTACAATTATTACTAGTAGAGAGGATCAAGGCAGCTTTGCCTATGGATGCCAGATTCAGGAGGTTAAGAGAGAGGACAGAGGCTGGAGAGCATACGAGATTGTGCATTCAGGATGATGGGACATTATGATATGGTGATCGTCTATATATTTTTCCAATGGAGAGATTCGACAGGAGCTGATGGCAGAAGCTCATAGTTCAATATATTCTATTCATCCTGGAGGCACCAAGATGTATCGTGACTTGCGATAGCACTTTTGGTGGCATAGGATAAAAAGGAAGATAGCTCACTTTGTGGCCAAATGTCTAGTATGTCAACAGGTCAAGGCTGAACATCAGAGGATAGCAGGGCTACTGCAACCACTTTCCTGCTACTGCAACCACTTTCGATTCCTAAGTGGAAGTGGGAGAACATCACTATACACTTCGTCACGGGTTTCCCGAGGAGTCCAAGTGGGCAAGATGCTGTTTGGGTAATCGTGGATCGACTCACCAAGTTCGTATATTTTTTGCCTTTTTGAGTTGGTCAATCTACAGAAGCTTTGGCTGACTTATACATGAGGCAGATCATATGGTTGCACGGTATTCCAGTCAGCATTGTATCAGACATGGATTCGCATTTTATATCTCACTTTTGGAGAAGCATGCAGGATAGTCTTGGGAATCGTCTGAAGTTCAGTACGTCTTTTCTCCCGCAGACAGATGTGCAGTCAGAGCGTACTATTCAGACACTGGAGGATATGTTGAGGGCTTGCATGTTGGACTTTGGAGGATCATAGGAGGACCACCTACATCTTGTGGAGTTTTCTTACAATAATAGCTATCAAGTGAGCATCCAGATGGCTCCGTTTGAAGCATTGTATAGAAGAAAGTGTAGGTCTTCCGTGTGTTGGAGTGACATGGGAGAACGTCATATATTAGGACCAGAGTTGGTAGTCAGCACTGTAGGGACAATGAAGAAGATACAAGGGCACTTGCGAGCAGCGTAAGACAGGCAGAAGCAGTGGGCAGATCTTCACCGTCATCCCTTGGAGTTTAAAGAAGGCGATCATGTCTTCTTGAGAATATCACCTACTAGAGGCACTATTCACTTTGGAGGATGCGACAAGTTGAGTCTAAGGTATATTGGACCATTTGGTATACCACCTTCACTCGAGGGAGTGCATGATGTATTCCATGTGTCGTAACTCAGGCGATATGTGGCGGATAACAGTCATGTTCTCGACCACTCCGAGATCACCATTGGGCCAAGCTTATCATACCAAAAGCAACTCATGGAGGTTCTTGATCATCGAGAGAAGGTGTGAGGAATTAATCTATTTCCTTAGTCTGTGTGGCATGGAGGCATCACTCGCCAAGAGAATCTACTTGGGAGCACGAGGATGACATGCGCAAACATTTTTCGCATCTGCTCCAAGAGCAAGGTATGATTTACTTGGTTCTTTTCATACCGCATAATTTTTATTTCCTACCATGGGTTATTTTTAATTTCGAGGATGAAATTCTTGTAAGTTGGGTAGAATGTAAACCCCCATAATTAATTTTTTTAAGTATTTTGTAATTTAATTATTTAAAATTCTTTCAACTAATTTCTTAGTTAATTAGAAAAATTAAATTCTTTAATAAAATTACTTATATAAATATTTATACAAAATTTGTTTTACTAAATTATTTTTTAAATATTTTATTAAAGTATTATAAACTTTATAGAATTTAATTCATGTACAAATATATCTTTCTCGTAATTTTAGACTGTCATATATATATATATATATATATATATATATATATAAGTCAATGTCTTACAAGATATTAAAATAATATCTCGCGAGATACTTACATTCAACAGAATCCGCTCACCCTGAGATTGCAGTCGAACACAACGAGCCCCTTTCCCATATAAATAATGCCTAATAACCTAACCCTAACCCTAATCTTTTCACCTGGACCTCTAAACCTACCCTACACCAGCCTCTGTGCCGCTCCCCGACCCTCGTCGACCATCGACTGACGCCTGGATGGTCGCCCAAGTCCGGCCGACACCGTCCACGCGGTCACCCTTATCAACAGCAGTTTTCAGGTACCCCCTTCCTGCGTTCCTAACTTCATGCACCCTCGACGGAAAATTGAATCGTTTAATTTTTAGGAAAGCCTACATGACCCTCTAGGATTTCCTCTAAGAGGGGTGAGTTTTGGTGCCCTGGATTGAGAGAAAAATCGAACCAAGTTGGACGAAAAACTAATCCAAAATAGATCAAAAATTCAATCCAACCACCCATGTTCACGTCCAGTATACGACCAACTCGTTTAATATTTTAAGAATCTATTTAAAGGAGTTTATTGATAATATATAGGACATAAAGACCTTTATTTTAGTTTTAATTAACTCAATATATGTAGTGAATAAAATATGTCCAAACTTGATTAAAAACCTATTTTCTAAAACCCAAAAACTTACGATGCGGAGTGCGTCCCGACTAAATGGACCACCACCTCATGTACCAGTTGCACCGAGAGGCACGTATGATATTTTCTGACGTGTAGGATTTTGCAGAAGTTAATTCGGACATGTGTGCACGCTAAAATCAACCCGTATCCATAAAAAGTCTCCAATATCGATGTTTTGCTAAATACCCTAGAAGTTTGAAACTGCTTGTTAGAACGTGACAAAACTTAATCCAACGGATCCATTGTATCACGTTGGTCCTGTGACACAAGTTTCACGCGATTCTGAGACAGTTGATTGAACCACCGTTTTACGGGCCCCACGGTTTGACATGACGAGCGATTTTGTGATCGACTCACTGGAATCCAAAATTGGATATACCATTGAGGTTGTATCTCCATTTAAGATTTTTTAATCTATAATTTATCCTATCTAGACATCTTTAGCCTCGGCACGTATTTTGATGTAAAGTAGGCCACAGATGGATCCCGCTTTGACCCAAAATTATTGTTTTGTCCCTGTGTCCAAATTGGACGAAAGGGTAATATTTTTTAGCTATCTCGCTGATTTTGAGAATATTGGTGATGTTTATTTCAGCATCCGAAGATGTTCAGTCAGAGGCAGTGGATTCTGATACTCTGTACTTGACACCTGGATTTTTACATTACGCAGCTTTCTTGCCAAACAAGTATACCTTGCCATTGTACTGTGATTTATATTCCATATGGTGCATGCATTTTATTTCTGTTATTTAGTTCATATATTTTAGCTGCTATATAAATTGTGCGTCCAAGAATAACTTGGGTGCAACGACGGTGGCGTCGTCTTTTATTTTAATTTTATATTATGTATGTTGACCTAGTTTTACGAGACGACCCCATTATCATAAGGCATTCTTATATTTTATTGGTAGTGACACAATGGTTACACGAGTGTGAGTTTCATGTAGGACACGTACTTGCGTGATGGGCTGGCCACCTGTGTATATAGGACATACTACGAATAGGGATAACTGCTGATAGAATTGCATGATTAGCAGCCTTGGCAGTCATTAGAGATGTCATCATGTCATGGATATGGCATGAATATAGCATGGGGTGGGGAGAACAACAAGTAAGGCATTTGGGCTCCTTTGCATTTTTTCTTATGTAACCTGTACGCTCCGCCATAGATGCGTGGTCAGATGACCCTTATATTATATTATTTTATTTATATGTGGCCTCTGATGTTCGAGAGACGTTATGCTTTTTGGGCCCCTGATTCTCTGAAAGAATCATGCCAATCCCGTTCTTAGCCAGATAGCCCACGTGTTGGAAAGTTATTCTCAAAATGCATTCACATAGACGGTTAGGCGACCTTTTGATGTTTATTTTTAGTACTTCATTAGCATGTTGTTTCTATATCTTATTACGTCCCTCTGAGGACCTGGTCTACTTCTAAGTGTAGACATGCAGGATTATCTGCAGGAGTACGGACCCAGACTTGACGCTTCATACCAGATTGAGGAGGTCTTACCTTCGGAGTACCCCTGATTCTTCGCAGCTGATTGATATTTTAGTTGCTACTCTTTGTCACGCCCCAGTCCCAAAATATGTGGGACTATGACACATAAGCATGCCAGCCGCATGTATATGGTAACTCCAATATATGGAAACCATAACACATGCGTATGCTGTATTATGAACAATAATTCACAAGTGGTAAAACTATCACAAGTCACAGGGCATAATCTAATTCTCATCCACAGAAATCAAATATAAATGAATAACCGATAACCATGTAACTAGATCTCAATATGACGTATCAGAAGATGATAGTCGGATGGAAACAAATCTACTGCCGAACTATAATATAGAATAAACAAGATAAATACAATATAAGTATAACATCTACCAATCACGAGACTTGAAGAGAAGACCTCCTCGAAATATATAAGTAGCCAGTCCGGGTCTGCGCTCCTGCAAATACTCATGAACATCTACACCTGGAAAGGGACCAGGTCCTCAGAGGGACATAACAAGATACATAGAAGCATGCCATAAAGTAAATACTGAATAAATAAAAGGGGTGCTCTAACCATCTAAGTGAATGCAATTTGAGGATAACTTGAGTGTATGGAAAAGTGTATGCTAGACATATACTGACGTAATTCACCAATCATGACAACTGGCTAGTATATGCCACATATGCCCCCATACCAGGGCGCTGTAATATAATAACGTCCATACCGCTATAGAGGAGAGATCAACAATGGCAATTAGTAGATAGGATAGGGAGTTTGGTGTTAACTGATGCCATGGATCAAGCAAGGGATTATTTGATACCCACTAGTATCAATGTTGGAGTTGCATAGGACCTGAGAAGTGGTTAAGGATTGCAAGTGAGGAGGAAAACTAGTGTTCTAGGGTGTCAGTTAGTATCCAATATAGGTGTTCGATTGTGAACACAATAAGATGCAAGGGGGTTCGGGTATAGGTCAGGGGATGGTGTGTTAGTGATGAGAACATAAAATATCATATTTTTATTCCTTAATATATACTCCTTTATGCTCATTTAATGTCTAAAGATACTCATTACTTTTATATTTTGATCTAGGATGCAATTGGAGTCACTAAAAGCAAAATGGAGCTAATTATCAATTCTGGATAGTTCTGACACCTTGTAGCAAAATAGTCATAACTTGCTCATCCGAAGTCCAATTGAGCTGATCCAAATTGATTCGAAAAGCTAAGTGATAGAGGCATAATTTTTCTTTTTTGAGTTTCCCGATATTCTGGCTGCATCATGGACCAAATCATTCTTGAAGATTGAGTCAACTATGCTATGCACAAAAAGTGGAGCTGAAATAACCATTTCCCAACTTATTCAAAGATTTTATTTTATTGTTTGGGTTATTGTAACTATTAGAGAATTTGTGGGAAGATATTATGATCTTCAAACACTAATTTAGAGTCTATAAAAGGGATAGAGATCAGGAGGAAATGGAGAACAACACACAACTCTTCTTCCTCTTCTCCAATATTCTTTTAAAGTTTTCTTGAACATGCGGAGCTAAAAGTCTTGTTGGTCGAAGGAAACGGAAGCCTCGGAATGAATAAAAACTTGTGAGATCTAATTTGTGTTTATATTTTTAATTTTTTCTTTTGAGTATTGAATATTTTCTTATGCATATTTTTATGATTATCTTGTTTAATGACTAGGATGCATACTAGTTTATTATTCATGACAATCTAATGCTAAATTAGATATCGAATCCGTAATTGTTTGATCCCTCTAATTTGTGAAGCAACCAAGATTTAATGAACTGCTTTGTTTTATTAGATCTTAGGAGAAAAACTTTTGACAAAATTAAATGCAACCGCTTGTGCTTGTGTTGTTTTGCTTCATCGATCTCATCGAGTTTAATACGCTACTAGATTAAACCTTTAGCGCTTGTCTGGGGTTGTTTAGTGGTTAAGGTTAATTAGATCGCTTTTTTTAATTAATTGTGGCTGAAGGAGATAGGAAAATAATTCCAACGATGAATATTCAAAGTATGAATTAATATATACTTGCATTAATGATCAGTTTTAAGATTCTAATGGTGGATGTTGACTGAGACCAACATTTTTTTTTTGATTATTTTAATACTTTAATTATTTTTAGATCTTTTTAATTTGCTTTGATCCAAAAATCTCCCCCCCATCATATTTCACATAGCATAAAGATCAACTAATTACTCTTCGTGGGAACGATCCTTACTCTCACTACTACATATTATTTCAAGAGTAAAGATTTTATTTTTGGGTGCCTACGACAGCAGCCAAATTTTGGCACCGTTGCCGGGGAGTAATTTTAGTTAATTTTTATGCCTTTTGTGATTTTTTTTATAATTAAATTATTTTTGTTTATTAGCCAAAAAAAAAGTTCGATAACAGGAAATGGCGGCCAATTCTCAACTATTTGGCACTTGGCTAGATCATCCATCTAGGCATGCTGATGAGGTAAATATTTCTTTCCTAGAAAAACAAATATCTAGTTTAACTTCTCTTGTTCGTCAGATGATTGTAGGTAACATGAAAACAACAAAGGCTTGTGGGATTTGTCTAGTAGCAGGGCATCCAACCGATATGTGTCCAACTCTTCAAGAGGAGCCCAATGAACAAGTAAATGCGGCATGTGGTTTTCCTGGACTACCACAAATGAAGTATGATCCCTATTCAGACACGTACAACCTAGGATGGAGAGATCATTCCAATTTTACCTATGAGAGTCCACAATTAAATCAGCCCGCAACTCAAAATTGCCCAAGTTACCAGCAGTACAAGCAGCAATACCTACAACTGAGCCAAACTTCTAATTCTGGTATGTCTTTAGAAGATATTGTTAAGTCTATTGCCATTAATAATTTACAATTTCAACAGGAGACGAGAGCTAGTATCAAAAGTTTGAACAATCAAATGAGTCAAATGACAACTGTAATTAATAAGCTAGAAGCACAAAGCTTGGAGAACTTACCATCTGAAACGATAGTAAATCCAAAAGAAACTGTAAGTTCAATCTTTTTGAGAAGTTGTAAAGAAGTTGAAATTCCAGAAAAAGAAGCATGTGCATCGTCAAAAGAAGAAGAAGAGAAAAATATCGTTGCAGACACGAACATTCCTAACGACGATGTAGTACCTAATGGAAAAGAAGTTTTTAAACTTGATGGAAAAGATGGAGTAAAAGTTGCTATCAGTGAGAATTTTGAGAAAGAATATGAGTTAACTTTGAGTACTCACTTACATAAAATGGTTGCAGTGTTGAACGATCTTCCAAAAAGATAACAGTCAGGTAACATTCCATATATTTTGTTACCAATTAATGACAAAAGACCTTTACCTTCTGTTTTGCAGGTATGCATTCTAGAATTGAAACTCCTGCCTAGTTATATCAAGTGTGCATAGAGTCGAGCCAACGACAATATTAAACAAAGGCGCTGCTTGGGAGGCAACCCAAGGGAAGTTTATTTTTATTCTCGCATTTTATTTTTTGTTATTTTGTCTTTTCTTTGCATTTAATCATACATTGGGGACAATGTCTGTTTTAAGTGTGGGGGAAAGATTTAATTTTTTTTTAAGCAGTTTGAGTTTGTGTTTTTCTCAAAAAAAAAAATAATAATTGAGAATTTTTTTTAAATAAAAGGATTTTGTTTTTGTGGTTTTTAATAATTTTTGGTTGTGTATGTCATGAGTAAGATTAAACTAAATTTGAGAAATTCATAACATGATTGAATAAATAATTTTTTTCAACTTAGAATTAATTAGTCTAGTTATTTTTTATTGAAAATGGTAGTATCTAAATTGGTAGACAAAAGCCAGTGAGGATTTGAGCCTTTAGACTGACACATCAGTCTCATTATTCTTTCATGAGAGATATTCTTCCACTGATTTGTTTCTCTAGAACTTGCTTTGATTCTCTTCGAGGTCACATTGACACATGCATGCATGAACATGATTAAGGCCATCTTTGTTATACGTTACATAAGCCAAATGGCCCACCTTGTAATTAATTTTCTTTTTTTTGAACCCCTTTGAGCTTTATTGCCTTTTTTTTGGTATACCCACATTACAAGCTTTCAACCAATAATATTTATACCTTTTGTAAGCCCCTGATTTTTCAAAAATATTAAAATTAGGATTTTTCACAATTTTCTAGAATTTTCTGGGAATTTTCTAAAATTAAAATCAGGGTTTTAATTATTACATGATTTTTAATTGATATTAAACAACATTAAAATATTATGAAAATAATATTTTTGGGTGTAAAATGGAAAACTGGACTTAGGGTAATTTTTCTGGATTTTTCTGGGCCTCAGACCTATTTTAAATGCCTAAAAACTATTTTTACTAATTAATTAATTAATTAAACTGTTTATTTATTATTATTATTTTTATATTTATTATTTATAATTATTTATTTTTTTTTTCCTGGGCCGGCCCAGCCCAGTGGGCCGAAGCCCAGCCCAGCCGGCCCAGCTTCCCAGCCCGCTGACTTTCCGGGTCGGGTCAGGCAACCCGACCCGCTAGCCGCCAGCACCCGGAGACCCGTTCTCCCCAGCCCCCACGATCGCCGCAGCCCGCGCCGGCCTCCGCGCGCAGCGCCGGCCGTTCCGGCCCGCTCCCCGCCTCCCCCGCGGCCACGCAGACCCGCCGAGCCCCTCTCCTCCTCCTATTTAAGCTTCCCCCTTCTTCTTCCTCCTCCCTCATTCCTCTCCGGCTACCTAACCCTAACTCCGGCCGCCGTTGCCTCCACCCTAGCCCGCCGCAACCGTCCCTCTGCCTCGCCGACCGCCTCGCCCAGATCCACCCTGCACAGCCGCCCTCCTCTGCTCCTCCTCCGGCGCCACCCGCTCGACCCAGCAGCAGCACCCGCTGCCCTTTCCCTCGCCGGCAGCAGCGTCCGGCGCCGCCCTCGGCTCCGCCGTGCCTCCGTCCGGCCGCGCCCCAGCGCCCCCGACCGCCCTCGACCTTTCCGCCGCCGTGCCGACCACCGGAGCCGCCGCAGCGACCCCAAAAACCCTAACCCTAGCTTCCCTGTGTCCGACACGAGTCGGACACGTTTCGGACACGTCTCACCCCCGGTTTCTCGGGTCCCCTTCAGGTACTCGTATCTTGCATCCTGTATCTCCGATTTCGATTCTGCAAATTGCGTTGGGAAGCCTGTATGACCCTCTCGGTGTCCGGACAAACTGTTCGGGGCATCGCGTCCTGTGGTGATCGCACACCGCGATCCAAAAACAGGAAAAACCAGACCCTGTTTCACCCCGGAACTGAGTCCGCCCCGCCAAACGGGACGACTTGGTCGCGTGCGGTCTTCACAGATACGTGCGCATCGTCGATACGGACGTGTGAGTTTTCGTGGAAGCTGATTCGGGTATGCGTGCACACCGGAATCAACGCGTATCCGCGGACATCGCCCCGTATCCGTTTTTTCTGCAATTTGCCCTAACTTCTTGTACACTCGTCAGATCGAGACGAAACTTGCGCCATCGGACTCGTAGCGATACGCTGGTCCTGTGGGTCAAGTTTGGTTCGATTCTGAGAACGTTGACGAAATCGCGTGTCGTGGGCCCCACAGGCCCCGCTCGACGGGCGATTTTGTGTTCGGCTCATCGGAATCCAAATCTGGAATGTCCGTTGGGTTCGTATCAGCGTTCCTGACCTGTTGACACTAAGTTTGGTGAAATTGGAGACCGTTGACCCGGACACGTTTTTCGGTGCAAAGCGGGCCCACCGGCGGACCCCGTTTTGGCCCGAAACTGCCGTTTTTGCCCTTGTCTCCAAATTGGACCCAAGGACAGGCGTTTCTAGATATTTGACATCTTCTGAGCATGATGGTAATATCTATTTCAGATTTTGGACTCATCTCTGGACTTTTCCCCCAAGAACCAATTTAATCAGATCCAAACAACAGGCAAGTACCTGCACTTCAAGTTTATTCTTTATATTGTGATAATTAATTCCTTGCTCTACTAGCATCATTGGATGATTACACGTAGTGTTAGAACACTGGATTTTCATGTCTTGAATACTGGAGTTCATGTCTTGTTTTCGTGTCGGGTGGGAGAATACTAAGGAGGCATGTAGTTTACCCTTTCCCCTGGATTGTCTAATAGCTGTTGGTACACGACTGTCCATCAGTCGGATCTCGATTATATTGTCTAATAGCCGTTTATGACGGCCGAATTAGCCTTATAAACCCCTACATGCCAACTATGTATTCTAAAAACAAACACAAGTTCACACAGATAGTTCTGGTCATGTTATATTTCTTGCTGGCTATTGTAGTTTCATTTCCTGTTTTATTTATTTCTGTTTCTCATATTCCTGTTTACAGCTAACTCTGAGATAATAATGTTCTGCTAATGCTGTTTCTCAACATGATATCCAATATTTAATTGTCATAAAATATTTATTTAATCTTGTTGTGCACTGTGTACTTTGCTCCTTTCCTGACTGGATCTGTTGTTTAGGCGATGATGAGAACCTTGCCCCCACCTATTATGGCCCCTATGAGGCAGCAGGTGATACAGTTGTAGAGCCAGTTCCCGCACAGGAAGCTACTCCTGCTGAGTAGTTAGCAGTAGTTATCTTAGTTTTGCTCTTTATCTTAGCAATCGGGTTTGTCCCCGATTTCATTCTGATTCCTGTACTAAAATATTTGAATCTGTTGTCACATTTATTTCAGTTACAATCTTAAGTTTCATTTCTCATTATTATCTTGCCTATGTTATTTGTGAATGAGCTAGTTAGTAAATCTGGATTTGACCTAGACAGCGTACTATCGCCGATTCTGCGGCGTAGGCTGGACGTACCCACGCACTCGTGCCCGAATTTCCGGGTGCGGATCGTGACACGTTTTTATGGTGGCCCATGCAGGTCCTATCCTAAAATAGGGTAATACCCTAGGACAGGGTATGGAATAAGATTGAGGATTCTAGGAAAAGCTCATTCACAGTATAGGGTCCTTATTTCAATTCTTGATATCATTTCTGCTCAATTTTCCTATCGCCTTTGATTTCCAAGTATTCTATTCTGATCTTCCTACCCCCCCTTAATCTTTCAGCATGGTTCAGACGAGGAACACAGTAGGAGGCACATCAGAATCAGCCGAGCAAAATGTGCCCGAGACTCTTGCACTCCTGCCGCCTCCATCTGTTTCGGCAGTTACCCTAGATGGGGCACAGCTACTAGGAGTGTTCCAGGGATTGGTGGAATCCCAGAAGGAACAAACTGCCCTGCTACGGACCAGCCTTTCAGAAGCTCTTCGGACCCGGGAGTTACCACAAAAGAGGCCAGGAAGTGCCAAGGACTTTAAGAACCTTAGACCCCTGGAATTTTACGGAACTGAAGGCATTCTCTATGCCGATGAATGGATAGAGAACGTATAGAGACTCCTGAAAACTGCTCGGGTTCTTGATGATCTCAAAGTGGAGTCCGCAAGCCTGCAACTGTTCGACATAGCTCGGACCTGGTTCAGAGATGAACCCCAACTATCTGCTCCTGACATCACCTGGGAGGACTTCAAGAGACTATTCAAGGAGAAATTTTACCCCGAAGTGGCTCGGAAAGCTCTCGAAAGCCAATTCGAGAGACTGGAGCAAGGTAACCTGACTGTTGATGAGTATACTGCTGAATTTAGCAGGTTAAGCCACTTTGCGGAGTACATGGTTCGTACCCCGGAGGACAGAGCCCGTAGATTCAAGAAGGGGCTATCTCCGGATATTCGCCTTGCTGTCACCACCAGCCGAGCTCGCACCTACGAGGAAATCTTGAGCGTGGCACAAGGCATTGAGAGAGACATGGGGCATAAGCTAAAGCGAGAAAGAGATACCGGAAATGCGGGACCCAACAAACGCCCTTTTCAACAACAACAGCAGAGGGCCCCGCAACAAGCTCAGCGTCCTCTCCCTCGAGCTCCAGCACCCCAACACCAGGCCCAGGGACAGAACCAACAAGCTGCTGCTTGTAACTATTGTCATAGACCAGGCCATACTTGGCAAGTTTGCAGAAAGAGGCTAGGTGTTTGTCTACTTTGTGGCTCAGCAGCACATCAAGTGAGGGACTGTCCCGCTGCTCAAGGACGCGGACAGGCTTACGTAATGACCGTGGAGAACGCGCAAACTCTGGAAGCAGCTAATGCGCGTAAGTGATTCGTAGATATCTTTTCTAGTATTGTTTTCGTGCCTATTGGTTCGTGACCTCAGCCCCAACCTAGTAATTTTGAACTTGCTAAATACCTGGTATGCTTTTAAATTTGATAACTGTTTTAGAGGATTTTGCTATTGTGCTTATTTTGTGTTATTTTGTGAACTTCAATAATTTGCACCTCCTTTTCATCATCATCTAGCGCACTTAATTTTGCTGAACTTGACTTATGCTGCTATTTTATAGCCTAGTTTTGCAAGCTTACCCTTTATCGGGCTTGTTCATGACACATGTATTATTGAGGCCTGATCAACCCCACTAATACAAGTGTCTACTCAGAATCAGTGTACTACGGTCTGATCAACCTTAGTGCATTTTGATTCGCACTTCGCATGACTACTTATGTGGATTGAGGTATAGTCGACTAGTCTACTTGCCCCCTAAATACGTCCGAGCATATCGTTTCAGCATTACCAGAATAGAACCTCGATCCTTAACCGCCTGACAATTCCCATTAGAATTCCTGAAAAACGCCTTGATCCCTATACCTCTGTTCTACCACCTCGCCCTTAAACTCTTTATTATTGATTCTCGTCTTTCCTCATTTCGGAAAGACAAAGACCTATGGTTGGTATAAGTTGATTTGTAGTGCTAGACATACCCCTCAGACCGGACGAATTGATGATAACCCTTTATGACTAAGACAAGACCCTATGTGCTGTGTTTTGTGTTGCAGACTTAAGATTCAATACCCAAATTTATTAAGTTAAGACCTAGCTTTACTAGTTGTACAGCCTTAGAGGATATGGGTAAAATTATAAGTTGGTAGCGACCGCAATGTCCACCTGAGAGAAACCCGCTGGACTGTAATCAGGTGAGTTTGGACAGAGAGAACCCTGCCATAATTTAAATTTCGAGGATGAAATTTTTATAAGTTGGGTAGATTGTAAGCCCCTGATTTTTCAAAAATATTAAAATTAGGATTTTTCATAATTTTCTAGAATTTTCTGGGAATTTTCTGAAATTAAAATCAGGGTTTTAATTATTACATGATTTTTAATTGATATTAAACAACATTAAAATATTATGAAAATAATATTTTTGGGTGTAAAATGGAAAACTGGACTTAGGGTAATTTTTCTGGATTTTTCTGGGCCTAAGACCTATTTTAAATGCCTAAAAACTATTTTTACTAATTAATTAATTAATTAAACTGTTTATTTATTATTATTATTTTTATATTTATTATTTATAATTATTTATTTTCTTTTTCCTGGGCCGGCCCAGCCCAGCCGGCCCAGCTTCCCAGCCCGCTTACTTTCCGGGTCGGGTCGGGTCAGGCAACCCGACCCGCTAGCCGCCCGCACCCGGAGACCCGTTCTCCCCAGCCCCCACGATCGCCGCAGCCCGCGTCGGCCTCCGCGCGCAGCGCCGGCCGTTCTGGCCCGCTTCCCGCCTCCCCCGCGGCCACGCAAACCCGCCGAGCCCCTCTCCTCCTCCTATTTAAGCTTCCCCCTTCTTCTTCCTCCTCCCTCATTCCTCTCCGGCTACCTAACCCTAACTCCGGCCGCCGTCGCCTCCACCCTAGCCCGCCGCAACCGTCCCTCTGCCTCGCCGACCGCCTCGCCCAGATCCACCCTGCACAGCCGCCCTCCTCTGCTCCTCCTCCGGCGCCACCCGCTCGACCCAGCAGCAGCAGCCGCTGCCCTTTCCCTCGCCGGCAGCAGCGTCCGGCGCCGCCCTCGGCTCCGCCGTGCCTCCGTCCGGCCGCGCCCCAGCGCCCCCGACCGCCCTCGACCTTCCCGCCGCCGTGCCGACCACCGGAGCCGCCGCAGCGACCCCAAAAACCCTAACCCTAGCTTCCATGTGTCCGACACGAGTCGGACACGTGTCGGACACGTCTTACCCCCGGTTTCTCGGGTCCCCTTCAGGTACTCGTATCTTGCATCCTGTATCTCCGATTTCGATTCCGCAAATTGCGTTGGGAAGCCTGTATGACCCTCTCGGTGTCCGGACAAACTGTTCGGGGCATCGCGTCCTGTGGTGATCGTACACCGCGATCCAAAAACAGAAAAAACCAGACCCTGTTTCACCCCGGAACTGAGTCCGCCCCGCCAAACGGGACGACTTGGTCGCGTGCGGTCTTCACAGATACGTACGCATCGTCGATACGGACGTGTGAGTTTTTGTGGAAGCTGATTCGGGTGTGCGTGCACACCGGAATCAACGCGTATCCGCGGACATCGTCCCGTATCCGTTTTTTCTGTAATTTGCCCTAACTTCTTGTACACTCGTCAGATCGAGACGAAACTTGCGCCATCGGACTCGTAGCGATACGCTGGTCCTGTGGGTCAAGTTTGGTTCGATTCTGAGAACGTTGACGAAATCACGTGTCGTGGTCCCCACAGGCCCCGCTCGACGGGCGATTTTGTGTTCGGCTCATCGGAATCCAAATCTGGAATGTCCGTTGGGTTCATATCAGCGTTCCTGACCTGTTGACACTAAGTTTGGTGAAATTGGAGACCATTGACCCGGACACGTTTTTCGGTGCAAAGCGGGCCCACCGGCGGACCCAGTTTTGGCCCGAAACTGCCGTTTTTGCCCTTGTCTCCAAATTGGACCCAAGGACAGGCGTTTCTAGCTATTTGACATCTTCTGAGCATGATGGTAATGTCTATTTCAGCTTTTGGACTCATCTCTAGACTTTTCCCCCAAGAACCAATTTAATCAGATCCAAACAACAGGCAAGTACCTGCACTTCAAGTTTATTCTTTATATTGTGATAATTAATTCCTTGCTCTACTAGCATCATTGGATGATTACACGTAGTGTTAGAACACTGGATTTTCATGTCTTGAATACTGGAGTTCATGTCTTGTTTTCGTGTCGGGTGGGAGAATACTAAGGAGGCATGTAGTTTACCCTTTCCCCTGGATTGTCTAATAGCTGTTGGTACACGACTGTCCATCAGCCGGATCTCGATTATATTATCTAATAGCCGTTTATGACGGCCGGATTAGCCTTATAAACCCCTACATGCCAACTATGTATTCTAAAAATAAACACAAGTTCACACAGATAGTTCTGGTCATGTTATATTTCTTGCTGGCTATTGTAGTTTCATTTCCTGTTTCATTTATTTCTGTTTCTCATATTCCTGTTTACAGCTAACTCTGAGATAATAATGTTCTGCTAATGCTGTTTCTCAACATGATATCCAATATTTAATTGTCATAAAATATTTAGTTAATCTTGTTGTGCACTGTGTACTTTGCTCCTTTCCTGACTGGATCTGTTGTTTAGGCGATGATGAGAACCTTGTCCCCACCTATTATGGCCCCTATGAGGCAGCAGGTGATACAGTTGCAGAGCCAGTTCCCGCACAGGAAGCTACTCCTGCTGAGTAGTTAGCAGTAGTTATCTTAGTTTTGCTCTTTATCTTAGCAATCGGGTTTGTCCCCGATTTCATTCTGATTCCTGTACTAAAATATTTGAATCTGTTGTCACATTTATTTCAGTTGCAATCTTAAGTTTCATTTCTCATTATTATCTTGCCTATGTTATTTGTGAATGAGCTAGTTAGTAAATCTGGATTTGACCTAGACAGCGTACTACCGCCGATTCTGCGGCGTAGGCTGGACGTACCCACGCACTCGTGCCCGAATTTCCGGGTGCGGGTCGTGACACCTTTACCCAAGTGGCAAAGCTAGTGGAGCATTGTTGATCATTATGATATGTATGGGTGTACGGAAAAATAAGAGTGGGGGTGTCTAAATTGTGGTTTGGTTACAACCCACAAAATGGAACATATTTTCATCCTCAAATTTCCTAAGTTCCATTATTGTTATGAAAAAAAAGAGAGAAAAAAGAAGAAAAAAAAGAAAAGAAAAAATAAGGATGAAAGTTGTTTTACATTGTTTAAATACTTTAAAAGCCAAATTGAAGATGTTGCAAAATGGAGTGATTAATTTTACATGTTTTATATTGAGATTGAGTTAATTCAATTTTGCTCTACTAGTTTTGATGGCTTTTGAGCTACACTCCCAAATATATCCCACCTTAATCCTAAGCCACGTTACAACCCATGAAAAGTCCTTATGATTTATGTTATGCATGTGATCCCAGTGGTAGAGAATGAGAAGATATGCAAGCTTATGGTAGATTATTTCTTCTGGAATGAATTTGAGTGAAATATATACCTTCAAACACATGAGAGTTGAGTATTTATTCCGTGAGGGTCTACCTATTTAGTTTACTCCATTTGTCAAGTAAAAATATCTACTAAGTAATTAGAAGTTGTTTAAAAATATATGTTCATGATATATTATGATTTTTGAAGAGCTTGGTTATTTTTTTTATTTATGATATTACAACCTTGATTTCTTTTTTTGAAAAATAAATTAGAGTTTCGCCCGAGTACGAGCAAAGGTTAAGTGTGGGGGTATTTGATGAGAACATAAAATATCATATTTTTATTCCTTAATATATACTCCTTTATGCTCATTTAATGTCTAAAGATACTCATTACTTTTATATTTTGATCTAGGATGCAATTGGAGTCACTAAAAGCAAAATGGAGCTAATTATCAATTCTGGACAGTTCTGACACCTTGTAGCAAAATAGTCATAACTTGCTCATCCAAAGTCCAATTGAGCTGATCCAAATTGATTCGGAAAGCTAAGTGATAGAGGCATAATTTTACTGTTTTGAGTTTCCCAATATTCTGGCTGCATCATGGACCAAATCAAGCTTGAAGATTGAGTCAACTATGCTATGCACAAAAAGTAGAGCTGAAATAACCATTTTCCAACTTATTCAAAGATTTTATTTTATTGTTTGGGTTGTTGTAACTATTAGAGGATTTGTGGGAAGATATTGTGATCTTCAAACACTAATTTAGAGTCTATAAAAGGGATAGAGATCAGGAGGAAATGGAGAACAACACACAACTCTTCTTCCTCTTCTCCAATATTCTTTTAAAGTTTTCTTGAACATGCGGAGCTAAAAGTCTTGTTGGTCGAAGGAAACGGAAGCCTCGGAATGAATAAAAACTTGTGAGATCTAATTTGTGTTTATATTTTTAATTTTTGCTTTTGAGTATTGAATGTTTTCTTATGCATATTTTTATGATTATCTTGTTTAATGACTAGGATGCATACTAGTTTATTATTCATGACAATCTAATGCTAAATTAGTTATCAAATTCGTAATTGTTCGATCCCTCTAATTTGTGAAGCAACCAAAATTTAATGAACTGCTTTATTTTATTAGATCTTAGGAGAAAAACCTTTGACAAAATTAAATGCAACCGCTTGTGCTTGTGTTGTTTTGCTTCATCGATCTTATCGAGTTTAATACGCTACTAGATTAAACCTTTAGCGCTTGTCTGGGGTTGTTTAGTAGTTAAGGTTAATTAGATCGCTTGTTTTTAATTAATTGTGGCTGAAGGAGATAGGAAAATAATTCCAACGATGAATATTCAAAGTATGAATTAATATATACTTGCATCAATGATCAGTTTTAAGATTCTAATGGTGGATGTTGACTGAGACCAATATTTTTTTCTTTTGATTATTTTAATACTTTAATTATTTTTAGATCTTTTTAATTTGCTTTGATCCAAAAATCTACCCCCCATCCTATTTCACATAGCATAAAGATCAACTAATTACTCTTCGTGGGAACGATCCTTACTCTCACTACTACATATTATTTCAAGAGTAAAGGTTTTATTTTTGGGTGCCTACGACAGCACGCCAGTTAGTGTGACAACATATTAGTATTAAAAATATGATGTTAAGGGATCCATATTCATTGCGGGTCAGTCATGATGAGTTATGGGTTTGTATCAGATAAGGGGACTTGAGTATTTGGATTACAGGTAATTGGATTAGCAGTAGAGTGTACAATGGTTCTTGGGTTGCTTTTGCTATTTGACAACAAGTGTTAAGTGCAGTAACATTAAGGATGGACTGATACCTTGTATCAGTAGAGGGATCTTGCAAGTATTAAGTGTTAAGAGGGGGGCCATAGTGTTGCATTTATTAGCAGTAGATTAGTGCCACACAAGCAAGTGTGTACCTGTGTGTGTGGGTGGTGATGATACATTAGGAGGTATTAGTAGCAAGTGTGGGGAAGAAATATTCTATGCACATTATTGTGCACAGTTGAGGGTGTCTATTGTGGTATCAATATGGGTCTGTGCATTAGGGAAGTTGTGGAGTGCTCGAGAGCAAGTGGGTTAGTAGCAGTGTTCATGTGGTATTAGTAAATAATATTACTCTACTGTTAGAGTGGGACTGAAATATGATACTCTTGATATTAGTGGACTTACTTGGGAGCAAGGGTTACTTGTGTGCATCAAATGCATCAGAAATAGATTTCAGGTTCAGTCAAGTGTTAACATGGTGTCAGTTAAGTATTAGGTTCAGTCAAGTATTAGCATGGTGTCAGTTAAGTAGTAGGTATGAGTCAAGTGTGGGTAATAACATATAGTACATGATAGCAACTAGAATTAGATAAATACTAACTAGTATTATTAGATATTAACTAATATAGCTAGAAGACATTAGTACTAATTAGTACTAGCTAGGTAATAGCTAGTAGCAGTCTATTATTGACTTATAGACCTTGTTAAGACCTAGTTAACCTAGTATGGACTCAGTCATGGCCTAGAACCATACTTAACTAGTTTTACATGTTTATCATTCCAAACACCATTTAGCATTGATATCTTATATTTAGGTTATTGTGACTTTATTTTGGATAGTGATCCTCACACTTTGCTCAGGACCACAAGCGAGTACATTCTCTGACAGTTTTCGTTATTTTGATGATTACTATAATTCTAGTTTTGTAGTGTTATACTTGATTCATGACACAATGGATTCACGGGTTAGTATTATAGATACCTGTCATAAGTAGTCATGATTGGATCCATCGTACTAGTCGAAGATGAGGGAAATATTAGCAAATTATGTGAGTATACCCCACATTACATGCATCATAGCTCACCCCAAATCTTACGTAGGGTATAGCCTGACCATATTACATTCCTCACAACTTGTTATATATGATTAGCCTAACTCTTGATAGCATCATAGCTAACCAAATGGTTAGCCTGACCTTACATGTATCATAGATAATCATATATAGCAAGCCTGATCTAGTCCCAAGTCGATCACATAGCAATCTAATTTTTAAGGCACTTAGCTAGTATTTTTATTTTTCTATTTCCATTTCATACTTGCTAGTATTCACATTTACCTGCTTACTCATTGCTAGTTACTTTCCTATGATATTATTATATGCTTCTCTGGACTCCTTACATTCCAGTATTTTATTTCCATCATGTATATTCATTGCTCACTGTTTTATTGTCTTTATCAATATAATTGTAACTGTTGTTAGTTTATGTGCTTCGCTACTTTCCTAAATGAGTACATTTTTTAGAGGATCTCAAGGACTTTTATTCCACTTATTATGGACCTGGAGTAGATTATGATTATATACAGTAGCTTTCGAAGGAGCCACTCCCTATAGAGGAGACACCACTCGCAGTTGCTTAGTTAGCACTTAGTTTATTTTTGTATTGGATTTTTTCAAACTTTTAGACTATGAGTTGTATTATGTTGAAACTTATATTGTGTTGAGATAGCTAGACTCTTAGACTCTGGCTTGTTTAAGTTATATATTATTTGTCTCTCGTAGTTCTTTACATCTTTATCGTACTATTTATCTTCCTTATAGTTATTGCGATTGAGTATATTGTGAGTTGATGATTATATATTCTCATTATCCTCCATTTGGAATTGAGATACATTGACAGTTTATGATATCATATATTTTTGTGAGATTGATAGATAGCTATATTAGCCTAGACAATATTATACCGTCGATGCTGTGACGTATTCTGGACGTACCTACGACTCATGTCCAACTTTTGGGTGCGGATCGTGACAAAAAGTACATGCCATAATATAAATACTATATAAACATAAGGGTAAACTAACCAACTAAGTGAACGCAGTTCGAAGACAACATTGGTACGTATGGGTAGGTCATGCTAAGTATGGTGGCTGTCATAGCTCAAAGCTAGAGGCCATATGTATGCTACCATATATCATCAATCGACATTGCTTACAGCTAACGACCATCACTTGATATACCGACTAACATATATAAATCTGTCCTATAACGTTCAGAGAACGTTAATGGGCAACTATGAACTATGTAATCTGGATCAAAACCCCATAATTTTCTCCGAAGACTGTGGTAGACAGTTGTCTGCCCCATATGCCTACTAATTGTCTTCCTCGCACAATGCCAATATACAAGTCGTGACTACGACATAGACATCTTATAAACTACAATACCAAGTCATAAATAATAAGAAGCTACACCAACTATGCTATGTATTTTCATACGTGCTACTCGCACAAATAGCAAGTCAAATGCATAAGCTCATATCCTAAAATACACCCTCTCTGTGTCATAAAATAAAATGTATCAAGGCCTTGGGAGATATAATAATAACTCCATAATTTCAGGTACATCTATTAGAAACTAGCTTAATACACAAGACTAAGTATCGATGCCTTTGTCGACTGCACTCGAGGCATTCCCAGATGCACTTAAATATATTATATTCAGACCATAAGCATACAAACAATATTAATTAAGTTTAAACAGTAAAATAAGACAATGTATACTAGCCTGGATCTCCGAGATGAGAGTACAGCAATCCCGATCCCGTATCCAATATCGAACTATCTTGGGAGCCCATATATATAATAATATTACATCAGTTGCTAATATAGAGTTTATTAAGCATGCATAATAACACTAACTACATACACATATGGTTGGTTATGACTCTAGGACTTTGTCACAATTAAGAGAAAACTAAATTTAGAACTTAGTTTTGGTCTTCCAGTCAACTAACAACTTGTTAACCTCAATATTAATATATAAACCTAGGTTAACATGGTTCCTAATTTACTACTCAACATGTGATACTTGTTGTTCTTACTACCATGATTTGTCATAAACAATATGACTTAGTAATCATACCAAAATCTCATATACAAGTGTCAACCTATTTGTAACACTTTACTAGGGTTCAATCTCAAGTTACCAACTAAATAACTAACCTATAAATCATATTTATACTGTTCCTAAACTATTCTCATACATGAAAATATGTCACTATTAGTACGGTTAACTATATTTATTTCTACAACTTGTCAAGGTTGGACTACTTGCAACTTGTGATTGTCAACATATTCAACTTGTTAACACATCTACCACCACCTATATGTATAACTCCTCTAATTTTTCTACAACTTAAACTATATATTATCAAGTCACAACATATAATTCATAAGCGTAAAATAGAATATAAAAATATACATATGGTAAAATACGTTCTAACAATAAAATTTGACAAGTTCTAGCACAAACTAGGTGCTAAAATTTGTGACAGAAACTCATGAAATTAGGCATTATAAAACATCATTTGGAAGGGTTTCTAGCATGCATTTGAGGGTATTTATCATGGAAAAAGTTTAGAATATATTCATGTGAAATTCAGATCCAAAATAAAGGGTTAGCATGTGCATTTGTGTACAAAACTGACATGTTTTTATTTTTGGAATTCAAAATATAAGGGGGGTAAAATCAGGGTTTAAACATGGTTTTTCTTGATTCTAACATGGTTCCTACATATGGCAATGAATGGGGTAGATGTAGGTATATGTTCATGGGGATTTCAAGCACAAAAAGAAAGAATAACAAGTGAATATGTGTGGATAAACACCAATATTCAGTTCTAGAATTAAATGATTATAGGTATTTTTAAAATATTTAAAGATATTTTTTCATGTTTTAATTATGATTTATACCTAGGTCAATGAAGTAGATACTTAGTCCTTAAAGTTTTGGGCACTAAATAGGAAGAATTAAGTGTACATACCACTTTTGAGAACGTCGAATAACATTGTTCCTCAACATAATTCAGCAGCACACATGATGTGTTTGACAGCAACTAAGGGGTGTTTGACAACAACTAAGGGGAAAAAATAAGAAGAAAATATTGAAAAAAATATAAGAATCTATGAGAAAGGGTTGTAGGTGTAAGAAAAGAAAACATTTGAAAGTTTTTACCTATTTTTGGATGATGTACAACATCATTTTGCCATCTTTTTCCAGCAGAATTTAGCACAATATTTGTATAGAGTTTAGCAGAATAGAGATGGATTGCAGAGAAAAAATGGGAAGGAAATGGAAAGAAGAGAAGGATATGGATGTAGTAAAGGGAAGTGGGGGAGTTATGGCCTCAATATTAGGAGAGTATAGAGAGTGGGGAGGTAGTTTACAAACTACAAAATGATGGGAAATCCACTATACCCGTAAGCAGTATCCCCCCCTTGAGCTGTTGTACAGTTGAGTTTGGGTGCACAAGTTGGGCTCCTAGGCCACCTAATCTTATATGGTTAACCCTCTAACACATTGGGATCAAGTTGGGTTCAATTGGGTTAGGTTTTCTAGCCTAATCGAACAAAACTAGACTAACTACACTAGGTTGAGTTGAACTAAATGTCATGCATCTAGTCTAGCCCAAACAATATTTACGCCAAATATTATCTAAGAGTGTATTAATACTAATACTAAAACTAATACTAATACTAATACTAATACTAATACTAATACTAATACTATATATATATATATATATAACTAGTATTTATATATAATTAATAATCATGATATAACTATGTTACTATTAGCTAAGTTAACATTAATATAAAATTTTAGAGTGGGGGATTTTGCTGAAGCACGGTCCGCAAGTTCTCCGCATGTTCCTCTTTGTTCTTCGAGTACACCAGAATATCGTCGATGAATACTACTACAAACTTGTTGAGGTACAATCGAAACACGCGATTCAACAGGTCCATAAAGGTAGCTGGGGCGTTTGTTAGTCCGAATGGCATCACCAGGAACTCGTAATGGCTGTAGCGCTTGCAAAATGCTGACTTTGGCACGTCGTCCGACTTGATCTTGAGATGATGGTAGCCTGAACGAAGATCTATTTTGTAGAACACTGGCGTGCCTTATAGTTGATCAAAGAGTTTGTCGATTCTTGGTAGGGGATATTTGTTTCGGACTGTGACTTTGTTCAGTTCTCTATAGTCTATGCATAATCACATCGTCCTATCATTTTTCTTTACAAAAAAAACTGGTGCACCCCAGAGACACACTCAGACGGATATAGACACGGTCGAGCAGCTCTTGTAATTATACTTTCAACTCTATCAATTCTGCAAGGGCCATTCAGTACGCAGCCTTAGAAATCGGTCGGGTGTCTGAAAATGTGTTTATGGTTAATTCAATCTCTCTGTCGGGTGGTATGACGGGCAACTTATCTGGAAATAGGTTGGGGAATTCTGCCACAACGAAAATATGCTCTATGTTTGCATAATCCTGTCGAGTGTCTCGATCGGATGCAAAGTACCCTTCACATCCAGAATGTATCATCTGCCGAGCAGACATTGTAAAAACCACCATAAAGGTATTCAAAACTTTTGATATTTGACTCCACGAGTAGCAAAAATCGGTCTAACCGGGTAGACAAAATACGACTTTATTTTTCGTGCAATCGATAGTGGCCGAGCCAGCGCCAAGCCAATCCATCCCCAGAATGATATCGTAATTCCTATTAGCACCAAATTATTGGAGGAGGTGTACGAAAAATCAAGCCACAAGAGTGAGTAAACTGGTTGGAATTAAGATATGAGAATTATGAGACAATATAAGACAGATTCAGGATTAAAGTTTTGATATTCACATTCTTAAGAACCAAATGTTATCCTAGAAAACCAGGATAGATAGACTATACAGTAGTAGGAGAAGGTGTGCAACTTCTTCAATTTGTTTGATTATCTGAAATATAAGATTGTTCTAGTTACCCGAAGTTGTAATTTGTCATTGACCGTACCACTATCTTTTCATATTGTGATCATTTGTCTTATTACGCAATCGCAACCTCGTAGTTTTGTTACCAATCATTCTAACAATGCGGCTGAGTAGAATCTTTATTCTTTCTTTAGTCATGTCATAAATTTGAAAAAGAATTCATTGATTGAAACCTTTCTTTGTGTTTAATATCCATATCACTGTAAGTTACCAGTTCCTCTTCTATTCCAATTCCCTTGACCTAGCTATTATGACATCAATTATGCATACGCCTATCTAATCGTGCCTACTTTCAAATCCAATTTTGTGAAAATACCTTATTGAACTTACCACAATCCTTCCTCATCTTGTTATGCAACTCTTCTTTTCATGATGCTCTCAATCTTGTCTTTCGCCATCCATGTTATAAGATGATCGTATCCCTCTGTACCTTCTCATCCTAGTTATATTTGACTTGGTCATTTTTTCTGTCTTGTTGAAGACAACCTAATTAAGAGCAATGTGAATTGCTAAAATTTTTTTTGGAGTTAATGACCCAATAACACTATGGTAGTACATAGATTTCCTTTGATAGTTTGTGACACCGTCCAGAAGTGCCTAATATTTCTTTATCTCTCCTTGGAACTAGACTTCTCCATAAACCTTATAAATATGATCATGACTAGAGTTTTTGCTGCCAACTTAATTTTTATAAGTTGGGTAGCGTCTCTAACTAAGTGTACCCTAACTCTTAGAAAATGATGTCAAACTAGGATTCCAATTATAGATATATCCCCCATCTTTCGAGAATCGAGGTATGTCATTGCATACTTAATTTTTTTTTTTACCCTTTTGTATTCTTTATCTTTAGATAGTGTCTTATTTTTAATATCGAGAAATACGATATAACAAGTCGTATTTATCTTTCTTCAACGGTGAATTCTCTTATTCTTTTCTACCTTGCTTATTTTAATTTCGAGGATAAAAATTTTATAACTTGGGTAGGATGTAAACCCTCACTCTCAAATTTTATATTAATGTTAACTTAGCTAATAGTAACATAGTTATATCATGATTACTAATTATATACAAATACTTATTGTATATATATATATATATATATATATATATATATATATATATATATATATATATATATAGTTAGTTAGTAATAATACACTATTAGATAATATATGGTGTGAACATTGTTTGGGCTAGGGTGCATGACATTTAGTTCAACCCAACCTAGTGTAGTTGGCTAGTTTGGTTCGATTAGGCTAGAAAACCAAACTCAATTAAACCCAACTTGAGCCCAATGTGTTAGAGGGTTAAGCATATAAGATTAGGTGGACTAGGAGCCCAACTTCTGCACCCAAACTCAGATGTAATCAAAAGGGAGGGGGGGGGGGGTAATTCTCACCAGTATGGTGGATTCCCCATCATTTTGTAGTTTGTAAATTACCTCCTCACTCTCCATACTCTCCTAATATTAAGGCCATAACTCTCCGCTTCTCTTTTCTACAGCCATGTCCTTCTCTTCTTTCCATTTCCTTTCCATTTTTCCTCTTCATTCTATCTCTATTCTTCTGAACTCTACACAAATGTTGTGTTGAATTCTGCTGGAAGAAGATGGCAAAACGATATTGTACACCATCCAAAAATAGGTAAAAACCCTTCAAA
This sequence comes from Iris macrosiphon, assembly GCA_036927795.1. Classification (NCBI taxonomy): domain Eukaryota; kingdom Viridiplantae; phylum Streptophyta; class Magnoliopsida; order Asparagales; family Iridaceae; genus Iris; species Iris macrosiphon. Next base: position 164,052,851 of record JAYESA010000005.1, on the reverse strand, counting down.
TATTTTCTTCCCTTACATCTACAACCCTTCCCCATAGATTCTTACATTTTCTTTAATGTTTTCATGTTGTTTTCCCCTTAGTTGTTGTCAAACACCCCTTGTATGCTGCTGAATTCTGTTGAGAAACACTGTTGTTCAACGTTCTCAAAAGAGGTATGTACACTTAATTCTTCATATTTAGTGCCTAAAACTTTAAGGAATAAGTAGCTACTTCATTTACCAAGACAGAAATAATAATTAAAATACGAATAAATATGTTTAAGCATGTTAAACACACCCACGATCATTAAATTCCAGAACTGAGTGTTGATGTTTATGCACACGTATTCACTTGTTTTTCTTTTTCTTTTTCTTTTTTTTTTTGTGCTTGAAATCCCCATAAACATATACCTACATCTACCCCCTTCATTGTCATATGTAGAAACCATGTTAGAATCAAGGAAAATCATGTTTAAACCATGATTTTACCCCCCCCCCCCTTATATTCTGAATTCTATAATTGAAAATATATCGTTTTTGTACAAAAATGCACATGTTAATCCTTCATTTTGGGTCTGAATTTTACATGAATATATATCAAACTTTTTCCATGATAAATACCCTCAAATCCATGCTAGAAACCCTTCCTAATTTATGTTTTATCATGCTTAATTTCATGAGTTTCTGTCACAAATTTCTGTACCTAGTTTGTGCTAGAACTTGTCAAATTTTGTTGTTAGAACGTACTTTACCATTTGTATATTTGTATATTATGTTTTAGTCTTATGAATTAAATATTTTGACTTGATAATATATAGTTTAAGTTGTTGGGAAACTATAGAAATTATACATATAGGTAGTGGTAGATATTGTATTGACAAGTTGAACATGTTGACAATCATAAGTAGTAAGTAGTCCAACCTTAACAAGTTATAGGAATAAATATAGTTAACCTTAATAACTATGAAATATTTTTATGTGTTAGAATGGTTTAGAAATAGTGCAAATATGATTTTATAGGTTAGTTGTTTAGTTGGAAACTTGAGATTGAACCTTAGTAAATTATTACAAATAGGTTGACACTTGTATATGAGATTTTGGTATGATTACTAAGTCACATTGTTTATGACAAATCCTAGTAGGAAGAACACTAGGTATCACATGTCGAGTAGTAAATTAGGAACCATGTTAACCTAGATTTATATATATTAATATTGAGGTTAACAAGTTGTTAGGTGAAGGTACATAGCTATTGGTGCAAGTAACACGTGTAATGGTACATAGCATAGTTGTTGTAGCTTCTTTTTATTTATGACTTGTCATTAAAGTTTATGAGATGTCCATTTCGTAGTCACGACTTGTACATTAGCATTGGGCTAAGAAGACAATTAGTAGGTATATGGGACAGACAACTGTCTACCATAGTCTTCGAAGGAAACTACGGGATTATGATCCTGATTACATAGTTCATAGTTGCCCATTAACGTTCTCTAAACGTTATGGAAGTGATTTATATATGTTAGTCAGTATATCAGGTGATGGTCGCTAGCTATAAGCTATGTCAATTGATGATATATGGTAGCATATATATGACCTCTCGCCTTGAGCTATGCCAGCCACCCTACTTGGCATGACCTACCCAGACACACCAAAGTTTTCAAAGTGCATTAATTTATTTGGTTAGTTCACCCTTATGTTTACACAGTATTTATATTATGGTTTATACTTTTTTGTTTCTTATTACGTCCCTTTGAGTATCTTGTCACCTGCCAGATTTATAGTATTGGTTGACGTTGAGTTCTGTTGGAACTGCTGCTGTGTATCATCTCGGTATACATGTATCGTTATTAGGTATCTGTATCAAGTCTTTTGTTGTTCATCTATTATATTCTTATTTCTTATTTCCTGTATTTATAGTATAGTGTTTATAGGCACGTATTATTCTCTTAGCCTATTTGGACGAAGGTATTATTGGGTTGCAGACTACTGATGCCTGTCATTATTTCTTGATATTTATTTATCATGAATTAAGATATAGTTAACTGTTGGATCACAGAGATATATAACTTGATCACTTGATCTTTGATAATGCAAGTGCACTTAGACAGATCAATTAAATTGGAAAACCCTTCGGAGTCTTACCAGCTGGCCATTTCCACATGGCTGATCCCGTATATTTTTTGACTAGGATGTGACATTCAGACTCTTCGATACAACAATATATATGCAAAACTGAGCAAGTAAGAGTTTTTGCAGAATAGTGTATCATTTTTCGGGCACGTCATCTCTGCGGAAGGCATCACCGTTGATCCAAAGAAGATAAAATCATTGGTCGATTAGAAGCAACCTACCTCAGCTAGTGAAATTCAAAGCTTCCTTGGTTTGGCAGGTTACTACAGATGGTTTGTCAAGGATTTCTGAAAAATCGTACTACCTCTGACATGCCTCACTCAGAAGGGAGTCACATTTGAGTGGTCGAAAGATTGTGAAGCTTCATTTCAGGAGTTAAAGTGGTAGCTCATCTCAGCTCCAATCCTTGCACTTTCGGACACGCCAGAAGGGTTTCAGATTTTCAATAATACGTCAGGTCAGGGCTTGGGGTGTGTACTTGGGAAAAGGGACAAGGAAATCACTTTTGCTTCGAGACAATTGAAGCCACATGAGCGCAATTATCCTATACATGACTTAAAGCTGGGTGTGATTGTGTTCGCATTAAAATTGTGATGGCACTATCTCTATAGTATAGCTTTCCAAATTTGCATCGATCACATGAGCCTCAAGTATCTCTTCACCCAATTGAAGCCACATGCTTTCCAAATTTGCATCGATCACATGAGTCGATTATTTACAGGATCCTTGTCCTTTGACAATAGATTACAAAGGAAATTAGAAAGCATGGATATTGAGTTCTGAATTAGGTATTGAGGCACACAACTGGCTCAACTGTGCCTTGAGCCAAACTTGATACAAAAGGTCAAGTCCGTTCAGAAGGATGATATATTCCAGCAAAAGACGCACGAGCATATTTGAACAGGAAAGTCAACTGACTTTACAGAAGACGATCATAGGATGTTGTGGGTGAAGGGAAGACTATGCATTCCCAATGATGCATAACTCAGAAAGTAAATCCTCACGGAAGCCCAGAGCGGCCTATGCATCAAATCTTGGAAGCACGAAGATGTATCAAGACCTTCGCACGATCTTCTAGTGGTACGACATAAAGAAGGATGTGGCACTCTTCATGTCGCAATGTTTGTCATGGTAGAGGGTGAAAGTAGAGCAGCAGAGGCCGGGCAGAGAGATGCAGAATCATGCTATTTCAGAATAAAAATGGGAGCACATCAGCATGGATTTTATTGTTGTTTTGCCAAAAACTCAAAGGGGGAACGATGTTGTCTGGGTGATTTTTGATTGATTAACCAAGTCAACACTCTTCATTCTTATCAAATTTGCTTGGAGTGTCGATCGCCCCGCTCAGATTTATCTTGATGAGATAGTTAGTCTGTACGGAGTTCTAGTATCAATCGTCTCAGATCAGAATGGGCAATTCTTATCACATTTCTAGGGAAGCCTTCAGTCAGCTATGGGGACCAAGTTGAAGTTTAGTTCATATTTTCATCCTTAGTCCGACGGTCAAACCGAACAAGTGAATCAGATTCTTGAAGACATGTTATGGCTTAGTGCGATTGATTCAAAGTAAAGTTGGAACGTTCATCTACCACTGGCAGAATTTGTGTACAACAATATATACCAATCCAGCATTCAAATGGCTTCGTACGAGGCTTTGTATGGAGGAAAATGTAGGTCACCTATCTATTAGGATAAAGTTAGGGAATGACATATCCTTGGCCCGAAACTAGTAGAGCAGACCGTCTAGAAGGTTTGGCTTTTCGTTAGCGATTGAAATTAGCACAAAGCAGATAGAAGAGTTATGCAGACATTCAATGACGACCCCTCGAGTTTGCAGAAGGCAACCATGTGTTTCTCAAAGTCACGCCAATACGAGGAGTCATAAGATTTTGAGCAAAGGGGAAGCTAAGCCCAAGATTCATTGGTCCGTTTGATATTTTTAGGCGAGTCTCCCCAGTTGTCTATTAAATTTTCCTGCCACCAGCGTTATCAGATTTGCATAATATCTTCTACGTCTTTCAGTTACGGAATATGTGCATAATCTGAGTTACGTGGTAGACTTTGGTCAGCTGTATTTGAAGGCAGACTTGTCATATGTAGAGGAGCTCGTGCAGATCATGGATCGAAAGGATAAGCTACTTCAAATTCATACGGTCCCTTTATTCGTATGCTTTGGAAGAACCATTCTGTCGAGGAGTTAACTTGGGAACTAGAGTCCGAGATGAAAAAAAGATTTCCTTCATTATTTTCTTAGCTGTAGGTTCCACTCCTAAGTTTAGAGAAAATAAATTTTTTTTTAGTTGGTTAAGATGTAGTATCCCGTTCACCTGCATCGGAGAGCGCAGCTAAGAAAAACTATCGGCATCGGTTGATCGGGATAGATTGAATCAAGATCATTTCCTCATTATGGATCGGTTTCTTCAGAATCATATCCCACATTAAATGGATCGTGTCTCGAGGAATGAATCAGTGGCAGAGTCGCAAGGGACCATTCTATTGTGTTAGTTTTTGTTGCTCGTTTTCAATGCGGCTAGGTTGCTTTCACTGTGGTTTTATGACTTGTATTTTCTTTAATGATTTCGATAGATTTTTATTGTTTTTGTTCTTTGAACTTCGAATTCGTATCGAATTCTGGGTGACCGAGACAAGAAGATATTGATTATCTGTTGGTGCATACAGGTGATCGAGTAGGCAACACGCAAGCGGAGCTCTAAATATCTCTCTTTCTTTCCCTCGATTTACTAACTTGTGAGTGGCTTATCTTTGATTAGTTGAGCCTCCTTTCCAAGTCATTATATTTAATAATCTGGCTCTTGCGTTCCGATCAATGATACCAAAATAATCATGACTTAATGAAGATCATAAGAAGTAAGGCTTGAACCACTTGATGCATGTCACACAAATTTATGGAACAAACGTACTATCACATACTTGTTCGCTATGATTTTTTTTATCATGTTTCAGTTGTAGCTAGAATATATTCATTTATAACTGTGCAATGAGTAGAACACACTTTATAATATGACTACTTCAGCAGGTAGACTATGTTAGAGTTATGCTGAATCACTATGTTTTATTCATGTTGTCTTAAAAATGCTTCATTTGATAACTTAGGTTTTAGATGTCGCATGGTCACGGACAACTTGTGCATAATATTTAGTTCCTGCGAATGATTTTTGGGGCACTGGGATCGATTTATCCCAGGTGTAACAATGGTATAGCGGTGCTAGAAAGCTAGCCCGAGTGAGACAGGAGCTTGTAGCAGGGCTTGCTACTTGCGTTGCAACCATCGTTGTCTAACCAGACTATTGTCCATGATGGCTTGTGGTACCAGTGACCCAATTTGTTTGTATTAACTATTCAAGCTAACGATGTCTTCTTGGTAGAAAAGAACATAGTAAGTCTTCTACAGGTGAATACGTCGGCCACAAGTAAATGTCACCGAATGATGGCACATTTATTTTTGTTATTTATTCTATCGCATGCTTGTAACTTGGACTAAGATAAGATAGAAATATACCTAATTACTTGTATGCTTCACATGAATACTGTATCGATTTTGTGAGTTGTGCTTGCTCGCCCACTAGTATATTTCGATGTACTGACCCACATTGCAGCAGGTTCCCTGAGCCGAGGCGATGCTGGAAGGGGATAAGGAAATTCTCCAGCCAGTCCATTTCTTAACATATTTGCATTCGTAACTTTTGAAGCACGCATAATTTCTCGGGGTCACACATATACTTTAGTAGCTCCGTTGTGATGGTTCAGACTTACACGCAAGGTGTTTTGTCTTTTGAGTTTAGTAAAGGGATGTAATGTATGGAACAACTATCTTATTTTGCGTCCATTTTGTAAGTCTGTGTGGCAACCCTATACTTGTTTAAGAGCCTATAATGTTTTTCATTATCAATAAAGAGAAATTTTATTCTATGCAAATAATGTTCCTTAATTCTATTATTGCGTTCAATATATATATCATTATGCTTAGGCCTTATACGAGCGTGCCTTATGCTGGCACAACATCACACCCGAGAAATGATTATCGATTCCACAAAATTAGGACATGACAGTTATTATGCAAATTGGATTTGCCAAATGCAATTTTGATGTGTCAAAAGCTGGAAACAGTAATTTTTCAGAATTGATGCACGCATGGCCATTTCAGTACAAATGGCTATAAATTGCAAGGACATGTGCTTCCCAAGGGATCTAAGGCAAAATACTTTTAAGCCCAATTATTGTTCGTCTTCCGAGTGAGCAGAGAGTTAGTGATTTCCTTCGTCAGTCGATCGTCAGCTGAGTAAAGGAGTTAGTTGTACAACTCGATCTCTATCATCACACTTTTCCATATTCTTGTACTTAGGAATTCAGTGTAATTTCATTTTATATTTTCTTTGTTAAATTTGCAATCGAGTTAGAACATTTTTTTGTGATGGAAACAAAAATGGTGACTCTTCTGGGGTAGTCCTTCTCCTCCGACGAGAAGGTCGTGACACAATCTGACATAAAAATAGGGTTCAACCCAGAAGATATAGGTCGTTCAATTCGACCAACAAGATTTCAAAACCATGCTATCATGGGATAGCTAAAATCCCTCGATACGGACTACGAAGCCAAAGAAATCTCGCAAGACCTGGCTACCGAAGGCTTATGCTGCATATCCTGCAAGCGTCACAGAGGATATGGCTACGGAGAAGGAGTTGTTTATCGTAGAACGAGTTTATGTCTCAGAAGACATCTCAACTCCTATGGCTATGAATGGACAGTCAAAAATTCATGAAGTTTGGGTTCCTAGTGTACGTGCCAAGGACCTGAAGACAAATAAAGACATGCCTGCCATAAGGGAGATAGATGTCGCAAAGCCCATCTACTCAGATCTCCTGGATGCCCATAGCCGGAAGAAGAAGAAGCACCAGTTTGATAAGAAGGGTCAGAAGCATGCTTCCCATAACGTGCGCATAAGGGGTGCTCAACACTTAGGTATCGGCAGAGTAAAATACTATGATGCTAATGACCTACACGTTTAGCCCTCTATTCAGTCTAGGCGCATTAAGCAGGATGGGAAAAAGAAGAAGTTCAAGGGGAAGAACAACGTTGATTCCCTTTCTATGCGCCTGAAGGCTTATGCATGCGCCAATGACCATGAAGCTAGACCAAGTTCCTTGTAGCATCAGTATATGTGGCAAGGAAGAAGTTCTTTTTTCAGTAGACTCTCCCTGTCACTGAGCTCTATGCGGCAAGACTCTGGAGTAGGTAGTAAGTTGGACTTTCTTTACTATGCACTAATGCATGTTAGTTCAAAGAAGTCTAGGGTAGTGCGAGTTATGCGTGTTTAAGCAACTACCCAAATAATGGACCAACAACATGCACCTTTGACAATCATGTGCGATGCTGATGGAAAGTTGTATCGACTTGGTGCTGGGACAGACCCATGCGCTCAGTTTGGCTGTGTGCATGAGATTGGTCAGTCCCAAAAGTCTTTCTGGCACAACCTGGGCACACACTCTGTACATGAACCATATTAGGGAGCAAAAACTATGTTAATAAACCCATACGCTCAATGTATCTGAACGCATGAAGTGGGTCAGTTTCATAATAAGTCTTCCATGAATGGGTACATATTTTGTGCATAAACCAGACCAGAGGTAAAATACTTTACCTAAAAATCCATGCGCACGACTTAACCATGCATACGAAGTGGGTATAAAAGTAAAATTTTCCTCATCAGATTTGTGCGACATGTTATGTCACAATCATAAGGTGAGAAAATCTACTACTACACATGAAGTGCCCCCTCCAGGACATAATTTTACTAGTATCATCATCAACTGATACTACACTAATGTGGCAGAAGTTCTAGCTAGGCACTATGTGCTCCAACAACCGTGTCAAGTTGCACCAATCCAGCAGCGTCTCTGAGAACAAGTGAAAAATAAAACACACAAAGATGAAGAGGAGTTTCTTTTTGCCTTATGTTGCTTGACTTGGAGGTCTCTGTCTGCGAAAAAGAATTCAAAGGATGTTCTATCCAGTCCCACAGTCTCAACCAGTGTACCAAGAACTCAATCGCGGGACAGACAACAAATGGTACCTACTGAAGGAGTGTTCCAGGGCACTCCTCTAAGATCAAGGTCTTCATATGAAGGGACTAGGTCATAGCCAGGGGGTTGTATTCCTCCGGTCCAGGAACACGATAGTGCACCAAAAGGTGGTATTTTTATTTGCGAGAAAAAGTCTTATAATAAACTTTTGTGTTACAAACTGTTAAAAAGTATAAAAAAAGATGTCCTAAACAGGAATCTAAGTACAATTGATACTGAAAAAGTATAGCTGTAGAGATCTTATCTGCAAACAATCACTTTACTCCTTGGACATTTCGACGATGAATAAATACACACGATGATGGAGAAATATAGGAAATGCTATGAACAACTTGGAGAGTTGAACATTGAGAAAGCTCTGGCACAACGATACGAGAAGCTTATAGTTCTCTCGCTCTACTCTTAAATTTCAAAGACTTGAAGATTGAGCGAACAACTTGGAGAGTTGAACAATAAGAAAGCTCTGGCACAATGGCACGAGAAGCTTCTATTTCTCTCACTCTGCTATTGAATTTCAAAGACTCGAGAACTCTAGCCCCATTTTCTCTCTATCTGTTTGTGTGTATCTCTTGTGTGTGTAGCCGCTGCTTTTATTTATAGAGTTTAGGAGCGGTTATGAGAGTGTGCATGTACTATGGACAGTCAATATTATTTTACCATTATGTACGCACTTTTGGTAGATTAATACCCCATATCCTGTATGAGTAGGTGCACAACTTGCTGCATGCTTGACACGTAGCTTCCTATACGAGGAAAGCATAGGTCGTAGGAGATAGTTATTTTTACACCTTTCACGAGAAGTACAGTATGTAAGACACGCATTCGTAATTTCTTACTGTTAGTTAGGATAGTATGCACACTTTTGAAATTATCTGGAGACTGGTGCATTTTTAGTAAGGTTGGCACTGCGGCACACTTCGGAGGAAAATGGAACTATGGCGCACTTTTGAAGAAAATGAAACTACAACACACTTATGAAAAAATGGTACTATGGCACACTTTTGAAAGAATGGCATGGTGGTGCACTTTTGAAGAAAATGGCACCGCGGTGCACTTTTGAAGGAAATGGCACTATGGCGCACTTTTGAAGGAGTTGGCACTATGGCGGGGTCGCTAAACGACAACCTGGGTCTGCGTGTGGTATCTCGGCTATAATGATGACCCCTTACTCTTCTGTTTCTTACTTTGTCAGCTGTCAGTCCGCTGCATTAAATTTTGAGAGAGAGAAGATCGTTTGTGTTCTATCTTTCATAATATTAAGAAAGTGCGCCACTTTTCTACTCTCTGAATAGTGCGACATCCTCTGAAATTAATGAAAAGTGTGCTAAAGTAGGAGAATGCGCATCTTTGTTCTGGAACAAGTGGAAAGTGCGCCATTCTTCTACTTGTAGGGTTTATTTGTAGAAAATTGCACCATCTATCTGAGGCTTAGTTTTTTTGCTTCTATAAGACCCCCTTCAAAGTTTTTGAATTTGTTCAGATGAATTCAAAATTACTTTGAATTAAAAGCATAAAAGTTATTGAGTTGTTTTGTGCGCACACTCTAGACAGAATCCTAACTAATTTGTTGATGTGGGTGACATGCACGTATCTTTGGCTTACTTTTTTTTTGTTTTGATTCGGTGTTTGAAGAGACGCACAAGACTTTTCCGGATATGTGAGCTGCTTTTTAGGAACAATTTTTGATAGCTATGCCATACTTGGCATGTCTTCTTTTACAAATAGAAGCAAAACTTTTTACCATGAATTCCCAGACTTATCTCTTTCTTGCTGTGAGACATGAGCATGGCCACTATTAAGTGCAAGTCTACGAAGATGACCATAGCAGTATGTCTCCATCGGCTTTGCTGTCTGCTGAGAAGATGCAAAAGGAGACGCTTCTCAATGATGGGTGGGAGGCCCATCTGGAGATTGTTTTCGCTGATCTCTTTGTGTGATGGAGCCTAAAAGGATATCATAGGCTTTGTAGTTCGTGTTGAACAAACAAATTACCTAGAAGACTATTCGTTGTCTTTAAACCCAGCTCGCTAGAATCACTCTCTTAATATGGCCCCTGTGTTTATTACAAGGTTGGAATTAGAATCCTTTTAGGCTCCCAACCCGGGAATCTAGCGATGACGCTGGATGGCGATAGCGGAACAACTTCTGTTCGACTCGCCATGTCCTCCATCGAGTCCGACAGAAATGGGGCCGTGCTAATTTAAACAGGCCCAGTCCTGTACAGCATCCTCGCCCACAGCATGGATTTCTTTTCCATTTACTATGGTTTACACTGAGGAGCCTATTTATTTTGTGCCTCAGTTCATTTGCATCAGGAGCAAAGGGCATGCAAATATGGGGATAGCTGTCACGCCACAGTCCCAAAATACGTAGGACTAGGAATACGTAACATGCCAGCTACACATTCGACCAGACTCTGGTTCGATTCAAATACGTATAAGCTGTACTAGAAGGGTCACTATCTATATAATCAAGTAAATATAAATATCTATTCCTCAGTCCACAATGAACATAATATACAAGAATGAGCTACATGTGCTAAAGTCGGCCGCCAGTAACCCATAAGCTCGAATAGACTCGAGAAAGGAATATGAGTCTATAAAACTAGGCTACATCAGTAGATGAATAAATAATATAAATAATAACCATGACTTCGGAAGAAATGATATAAGTACCTGGCACCAATTCCTGCAAGATAAATCAATACATATTAGCAACTCCGGGCAGGCTCCACAACGGTCTATGCTGCAAAACCTGGGAAGGGACCAGGTCCTCAGAGGGACGTAACAAGGTACAAGAAACAGCATGCCAAAATAAATACAATATATAATATGTATCAATAGGGTAAACTATGTAACCATCTATGTGATATGCAAGTGAGAGCATCACTAGTACTTAGGCTGAGACCACTATAAACTCTGTATCGGGGAGCCGGTAGCAGTAATATCACGTAATGTGCCTAGCTCTGATGTAGAGTCTACGGCCTCAAAATAATAAATATATATATAAAATCAGCCTGTAGCCTGTGTGTCTCTCCCCACCCAATGTAATCACATATCTCATGTCCAGGACGTCTCATGTCCATGTCACGCAAGATCATAACTAATACAGCAAGTCATATGATAGCTATGGGTATAAATAAAGTCTATGTCACAAATCCTGTAGCCTATACAGAATTACCATGAATGTCACAGGAAGATTCTGTCTCATGAATAGTGTCAGGTGTCATGTGGTATAACGTACTTGATAATGCAAGCACGAAAATGTATAGGGTCGTGATATCCATCTCTAGGTGACGTTACACAACTCCGTGTACGACGTTGGCACCCGAATATTATTCGAACGCTAAGAAATATCACACAGTCCTAGGTTGAACATATATATCACAGAAATAGATCAAGAGAATAATATGAAATAATTTACTGCAAGTATGGCAAGGTACACTTGCCTGGGATTTGGACTCCAATTGTTACTCCGGTAACAGCAAGATCTTCCGGTACTCCTCCGGATGTTGAAACAAACATTACCATCATTCTCAGAAGATATCAAATAGCTAGGATTGACTACCCATAAGTCCAATTTGGACACAGGGGCAAAATTGACAGTTTTTTGTCAAAGCGAGGTCCACATGTGGCCTACTTCGCACCGAAAAATGTGCCTGAGACAAAGTTCTCCAAATTTGTTAAACTTAGTGTCTACATGTCCAGAACGATGATACGAACCCAATAAAATATCTAGAACTGGATTCCGATGAGCCGATCACAAAATCGCCCGTCAAGTGGAGCCGTGGGGCCCACGATACGGAATTTTGTCAACGTTCTCAGAATCTAACCAAACTTGGGTCATAGGACCAGCATATTTCTACGAGTCCGATGGAGCAAGTTTCGTTTCGAAATAACTAGCACACACGAAGTTACAACAAGTTTCCGAATATGCCCAATACGGAGTATTTTCGACGGATACGTGTTGATTCCGGTGTGCACGCACATCCAAATCAACTTCCGCGAAATCTTACACGTCAGTATTTACGATGCGCACCTTTCGGTAAAGTTTGCACATGACCAAGTCACCTCGTTTAGCGGGACACACCCTGTTTCAAGAAATTTTGGGTTTTAAAGACCAAGTTTTTGGTCGATTTTACCCGCGAATAAAATACAGCACACAGCAAATTAAAATAAACTAATTACAGGGTCTTAATATCGGTTATGTTGTCTAATTTACTGTTTAAATAGAATCTAAAATTATTAAACAGGTTGGGAGAAAAATGGCCATGAACATGGGGCTCAGGGACAGTTTCTGAAGTACATAATTCTGTATTTTTTTTCTGTTTTGTGTCACGTTTTGCGACTGACATAGGATATGATATCCCAAACTAGTTCACAAGATTTTGAGAGGATCAAGTGTTCTTCGTATAGGATTCGATAGAACTAAATTCAGATCAATACACAAGGAGATACAAGAGCTAAAAGAAGGGTACCTTGATACTGTTCGATACTGGACAATTATGCGACGATGTTGGCGACCATTTTTCGGCAACGTGCGACGGCTAGCGGCGGCGGGCGACGGCCAGAGTTGGATGCCAGGGATAGGGGAGTGAGGGGGAGTGGTTGGTTGTGTGAGAGAAGGAGGGAGGGGGTCGTTTTGTGAAGGAGAATAGGGAGGGGGAGTGACCGCGGGTCTGCAGGGTCGTGGGCGGGATCGTGGGCTGCTATGTGGGGGTTTAGCTGGTAGCGGGTAACAGTGGGTCGGGTCGGCGGCTAGCGGGTCCGGGTCTGACCCGCTGGACAGTTGGGTCCGGTTCTGCTTGGTTTAGCCCGGTTCGGTTCAGTCTGCTCGGTTTAGTCCAGTTCGGTTTGGTTTAATGCTAGTTTAATTAAAAAAAGGGTTTTAGCTATTTAAAAATAGTTTTTGAGCCCAATAAATTCCAAAAAAGTACACAACATCTAATAATTAATTATACACCCAAAATATAATTTTTGCAATATTTTAATACTTAATTTAATACATAAAAATATAATTTCTTTGAAGAACATTAATAATAAATAATTAAAATTTTTTAGAAAAATCCCCTATTTTTTTTAAAATTCTAGAAAAATCTGGATGTTTACAATCTACCCACCTTAAAAGGATTGCGTCCTCGCAATCAAGAATTAACTACTAAAGATAAATAATCATAGTACCTATATGTAGTTCTTAGGTCATACCTGTATCTTCGAATAGGTGAGAATAACGATGGGGTATGACATCCTCTCGTTCCCAAGTAGACTCTCCGGGAGAGTGATGTTTCCAAGCTACCCGGACCAATCTAATCGCCTGACCTCGTAATATCTTTTCACTAATGTCAAGTATCCCAACCGGCTGTTCTTAATACCTCAAGCTAAGTCCCACTGAAATATCAGAATAATCGACTACGTGACGTGGGTCAGTCACATACCTCCTCAGCTGTGAGGCATGAAATACATCATGTACTCCCACTAAAGATAGGGATAATGCAAGATGATACGCCACCTCACCAATACGCTCCAGAATATCAAATGGTCCAATGTACCTTGGGCTCAGCTTACCTCTGCTCCCAAATCGAATAGTACCTCGAGTGGGTGAGATCCTCAAGAATACATGTTCTCCTTCCTTGAACTCCAAGGGTCGACGGTGTGCGTTAGCCTAATGCCTTTGCCTATCCTGAGCTGCACGAAGACGACTTTGAATTTGCTTCACCTTCTCAACTTTCTACAATACTAACTCTGGACCAATTATCTGACGCTCACCAACGTCACTCCAATATATCAGTGATCTGCATTTTCTGCCATACAATGCCTCGAAAGGTGCCATCTGGCTGCTCGCCTGGTAGCTATTATTGTAAGAGAACTCCACCAAGTACAAATGGTCTTCCCAAGACCCTCCAAAGTCTATCATACACGACCTCAGCATATCCTCTAGGATCTGAATCGTGCACTCCGACTGACCGTCTTTCTGTGGATGGTAAGCAGTGCTGAACTTGAGTCGGGTGCCAAGACTCTCCTGCATGCTTCGCCAAAAATAGGATGTGAATCTTAAGTCATGATCTGATACAATACTAACCGGCACTCCATGTAATCTTACGATCTGTCGTATATACATGTCAGCTAGCAACTCCGTGGACTGTCCAACTCTGAACGGCAAAAAATATGCCGACTTAGTGAGTCGATCCACAATAACCCAGACTGCATCCTTCCCACTGGGGCTCCGTAGAAATCCTGTAACGAAATCCATAGTGATATGTTCCCACTTCCATTCGGATATGGGAAGCGGCTGTAACATACTAGCAATTCTCTGATGCTCGGCCTTAACTTGCTGACAGACCAAATATTTTGCCACAAATCGTGCAATCTCTCTCTTCATCCCATGCCACCAATAGTACTGCCTCAAATCTCGGTACATCTTAGTACCTTCCGGATGAATAGAATACATGGAGCTATGTGCTTCAGACATCAACTCATGTCTCAACTCCCCATTCGAAACATATAGGCAATTTTCGCACCTTAACGTCCCGTCCTCATGGATGTAAAGTCCCTTCTGCATGCCGACTTCTATCTTCTCTTTTAGTCTCCGGAACCTAGCATCGGTGGGCAATGCCACCTTAATCCTCTCCACTAGTGATGGCTTAACTTCAAGATTTGCCAAAAATCTACTGTGCATCGGCAAAATAACCTCTATCTTGAGCTCATGTAGATCCTCTAATAGCTGGGGCTGCATCGTTAAGAAATAAGCTATGGGCTTCCTGCTGAGTGCGTTTGCTACAACATTCGCCTTGCCTAGATGGTACTGCAAATCTATATCAAAATCGACCATCAACTCCAACCAACGTCTCTGTCTCATATTGAGCTCTTTCTGAGTATAGACATACTTCAGACTCTTGTGATCAGTAAAGATTTCCATCCTCTCTCCGTAAAGATAGTGTCTCTATATCTTTAGTGCAAATATCACTTTAGCTAGCTCAAGATAGTGCGTCGGGTAGTTCTTCTCATGGACCTTCAGTTGTCTCGATGCATAAGTAATAACTTTGCCATGTTGTATTGAAACACATCCTAGTCCACTTCTTGACACATCACTATAAACAACAAAGCCTCCTGATCCTGATGGAAGAGTCAAGATCGGTGATGTTGTTAATCGCCTTTTCAACTCCTCAAAGGCCTTCTGACAATCTTTCGTCCATGTAAACTCCTAGTCCTTACGTATCAACCGCGTCATTGGCTCTGCAATCCTTGTAAAATTCTCCATAAACCTCTGATAGTATCCAGCAAGTCCGAGAAAACTTCTCACTTTCGCAACTGATGTAGGGGTAGGCCAAGTTTCTATTGTAGCAACCTTCTCCGGATCAACTGAAAGTCCTTCTTCTGAGATGATATGTCCCAGGAAAGGCACCTTATCCATACAAAACTCATATTTATAGAGCTTAGCATATAGCTTCTCCTGTCTCAGCGTCTCTAGCATAATTCTGAGATGCTCCTCGTGCTCTTCGTGGATCTTGGAATATATCAAGATGTCATCAATAAACACAACCACGAACTTGTCCAAATACTGATGAAAAACTCCATTCATCAAACTCATGAACACAGCTGATGCGTTGGTTAAACCAAACGGCATAACTAAGAATTCATAGCGTCCATACTTGGTTTTGAAGGCTGTCTTGGGTATATCCTCCTTTCTCACTCTAATCTGGTGATAACCGGATCTAAGGTCAATCTTTGAGAATACACTCGCACCACTCAACTGATCGAATATATCGTCAATGCGTGGCAAGGGATACCGGTTCCTTATGGTTATAGCGTTCAGTTCCCTGTAGTCAATATGCAGGCGTACCGTCTCATCCTTCTTTGGCACAAATGGTATGGGTGTAATAGCTGGGACATAAGATCTAATTTTGATACTAAAAGTCACAAGACAACTAAGGATTTAACCACTATGGCCTGCTACGTAAGGTTTCATTTTCTTAAGGTCATAATGCAATTTCCCGTATCACCATCATGAGCCATATTTGATCCCTAGCATCAAGCTATGTATTTCCTAAAGTATTCTAATACATTAGAATTAAACCCTCCTCCCTTTCTTCCAGTACTTCCAAATTACTTGCTACCTTTACGCAAGGGTAAGGTTTTATTAGTTATAGGCCTCTGATACTATATTCAATTCTCATGCTAAAATCTACACTAACTCTAAGATATAGGAATAACCTATCTATTATCCTACTAAGGGTAACCGTCTTCTCAGAAATTTATATCCAGCATATCTTCTTCTGCCTTGACAAGGATATGCTTCTGGAGGAAACACCGTGCACGAACATTCATATCTCCGAAATAGGAAAAGATGATAAATAATAATAAGGATGTCGAGGTGATTAAAAGAGTACAATTATGAAGTCCAAGGGCGATAATCAAATGCTAAAGAATTTTCAAGTCAGTTGTGGATTGAGATGCTATCACTGCTAACTTTGATTGTAGGCTCGCTAAGTACCGAAAAGTAACCAAAACGATTTAATCAGGACCTGCATGGGCCACCACAAAAATATATCACGTCCCAGTCCCAAAATACGTATGACTAGGAATACGTAACATGCTAGCTACGCATTCGACCAGACTCTGGTCCGATTCGAATACGTATAAGCTGTACTAGAAGGGTCACTATCTATATAATCAAGTGAATATAAATATCTATGCCTCAATCCACAATGAACGGAATATACAAGAATGAGCTACATGTGCTAAAGTCGGCCGCCAATAACCTATAAGCTCGAATAGACTCGAGAAAGGAATATGAGTCTATAAAACTAGGCTATATTAGCAGATGAATAAACAATATGAATAATAACCATGACTTCGAAAGAAATGATATAAGTACCTGGCACCAATTCCTCCAAGATAAATTAATACACATCAGCAACTCCGGACAGGCTCCACAACGGTCTATGCTGTAAAACTGGAAAGGGACCAGGTCCTCAGAGGGACGTAATAAGGTACAAGAAACAGCATGTCAAAATAAATACAGTATATAATATGTATCAATAGGGTAAACTATGTAACTAGATATGTGATATGCAAGTGAGAGCATCACTAGTACTCAGGCTGAGACCACTACAAGCTTTGTATCGGGGAGCCGGTAGCAGTAATATCACGTAATGTGCCTAGATATGATATAGAGTCTACGGCCTCACAATAATAAATATATATATAAAATTAGCCTGTAGCCTGTGTGTCTCTCCCCACATAATGTAATCACATATCTCATGTCCACGACGTCTCATGTCCATGTCACGGAAGATCATAACTAATGCATTAAGTCATATGATAGCTATGGGTATATATAAAGTCTATGTCACAAATCCTGTAGCCTATACAGAATCACCATGAATGACTCAGGAAGATTCTGTCTCATGATATTGTCAGGTGTCCTGTTGTATGACGTACTTGATAATGCAAGCACGAAAATGTATACGGTCGCGATATCCATCTCTAGGTGACGTTACACAACTCCGCGTACGGCATTGGTACCCGAATATTATTCGGACGCTAAGCAATGTCATACGGTCCTAGGTTGAACATATATATCACAGAAATAGATCAAGAGAATAATATGAAATAATATACTACAAGTATGGCAATGTACACTTGCCTGGATATGGACTCCAACAGTTACTCCGGTAACAACATGATCTTTCGGTACTCCTCTGGATGCTGAAACAAACATTACCATCATTCTTAAAAGATACCAAATAACTAGGATTGACTACCCAAAAGTCCAATTTGGACACAGGGGCAAAATTGACAGTTTTTGGTCAAAGCGGGGTCCACACCGAAAAATGTGCTAGAGAAAAAGTTCTCCAAATTCGGTAAACTTAGTGTCTACATGTTAAGAATGACGATACGAACCCAATGGAATATCCAAAACTGGATTCCGATGAGCCGATCATAAAATCGCCCGTCAAGGGGAGCCGTGGGGCCCACGATACAGAATTTTGTCAACATTCTCAGAATCGAACCAAACTTGGGTCACAGGACCAACGTATTGCTACGAGTCTGATGGCGCAAGTTTTGTTACGAAACGACGAGCACAAACGAAGTTACGAGTTTCAGAACAGGACCAATACAGGGTATTTTTGACGGATACGCGTTGATTCAGGTGTGCACGCACATCCAAATCAACTTCTACAAAATCTCACACGTCCGTATTTACGATGTGCACCTTTTGGTGAAGTTCGCACCCGACCAAGTTGCCTTGTTTAGCGGGACGTACCCCATTTCAAGAAATTTTGGGTTTTAAAGACCAAGTTTTTGGTCGATTTCACCCACGAATAAAACACAGCACACAGCAAATTAAAATAAACTAATTACAGGGTCTTAATATCGGTTATGTTGTCTAATTTACTTTTCAAATAGAATTTAAAATTATTAAACAGGTTGGGAGAAAAATGGCCGTGAACATGGGGCTCCGGGACAGTTTCTGAAGTACAAAATTCTGTATTTTTTTTCTATTTTGCGTCGCATTTTGCGACTGACATAGGACACGATATCCCAAACTAGTTGAACAAGATTTCGAGAGGGTCAAGTGGTCTTCGTATAGGATTCGACAAAACTAAATTTGGATCAATACACAAGGAGATACGAGAGCTAGAAGAAGGGTACCTTGATGCTATTCGAAACTGGACAATTACGCAGCGATGTTGGCGACCGTTTTCCAGCGACATGCGACGGCTAGCGGCGGCGGGCGATGGCCAGAGTTGGACACCAGGGATAGGGGAGTGAGGGGGAGTGGTTGGTTGTGTGAGAGAAGGAAGGAGGGGGTCATTTTGTGAAGGATAAGAGGGAGGGGGAGTGACCGCGGGTCTACAGGGTCGTGGGTGGGATCATGGGCTGCTGTGTGGGGGTTTAGCGGGTAGCGGGTAGCGGCAGGTAGGATCAGCGGCTAGCGGGTCCGGATCCGACCCGCTAGGCGGTTGGGTCCGGTTCTGCTCGGTTTAGCCCGGTTCGGTTCAGTCTGCTCGGTTTTGTCCGATTCTGTTTGGTTTAATGCTGGTTTAATTAAAAAATGGTTTTAGCTATTCAAAAATAGTTTTTGAGCCCAATAAATTCTAGAAAAATTACACAACATCCAATAATTAATTATACACCCAAAATATAATTTTTACAATATTTTAATACTTAATTTAAACATAAAAATACAATTTCTTTGAAGAACATTAATAATAAATAAATAAAAAATTCATAAAAATCGCAAAAATTATTTTTTTAAAATTCTAGAAAAATTTGGGTGTTTACAATAGCTTTGTGATAGATCCCCATCATATAAAAATCCAGATGTAAAAGATTTCTATATGTATAATCATAATTTTTTAGAATAAAAATCTAGTTGTGATAGATCTCCATCATATGTAATCAAGATTAAGCATCAATAAAATTTTAGTTTTGACTTCATTGTGCTGTATGCGTATTGCTGACTGAAGGCTTTGGTCGAAGTGTGACAGAATAGACTGAATATGTTGACTTTTCCTTGCCATCCCACTGATACGAACATAAATGCACTGTGTGGTTTGTAGTGCACATTCTTGTAACTTGTCTGGTCATGCGCACTATGCAATACTTTCAGTCAATCAGACAAATGTGCGCACATGGGAATCCCCAAACCAATATTGTCCTTTTCTTATTTTTTATCAATAAAGAATTTTTTTTTACCTTAGTGATACTTTCAAATCGAGACCCATTGAATATATATCTGCTCAGAGGTATTATGAACATGGAAGAATAATTTTGTGGGAGAATTTGGTAGATTTATCACTCGAGGCAAACTTGTGCCGAGTACAAATGATAAATTTTATAGGATTCAATACTATTAGAGGTGATGTGGACTTGATAGTTCACTAGTTTACTCCACCAAAAAAGAGAAAAAAGAGTAGTTCAAGGGCAAACTATTATCTTCTTTTTAGGGGATAATAAATAAAATATGATTCAAAGGTAATATGGACATGAATCACATTACACTTATTGACTAGTGAATAAACATGTGAAATTATTCCTAACCCAACTGGGGATCAGGAATAGGATATCCTTAAAACAACTGGGCTTTAAGAATAGAATATTTTGGTTGGAGATAATTGTTTAGGTGATCTCAACGAGAGTGTTCCATTGGATCTGAGTATTATCCCGCTGGAAAACTTTGAGGACCCATTACTCATGTCTTATTCAAAAATGAATATAGATAATAGTTCGAAAGGCCGTGTAGGCTATGAGTTGCTAGGGATTAAACAAAATATATCTACTCTAAATTTTATTTTTATATACTAGAGATGGAGAAGAATATGTCGTGCTTAGACATAATACTTCTTAAGAAATTTGTCGTTGATAGGCATCATTATCAAATCTCCATTAGGTAGCAAGCCTATAGGTTCCGTTGGAGAATACTGTCTCCACCACATAAGGACCTTCCCATTTAGCCTATAATTTGCCTTTGCTCTTATGGGTTGTGATCATAGGTCTCCTCACTGAAAGGACCAATTCACCGACCTAGAATATTCTTTTTATGACCTTTCGATTAAAAGCTCTTAAAATGCGTGCTTGGTATAGTTCAATGCAATGTTGAACGTGCAGGCACTTTTTATCCAATGCTTCTAATTTTTGTAGGCATAATTGATCATTATTCTCTACTGTTAGCTTATTAGCAATAGCTATTCTGAGCAAAGGTATCTAGATTTTGAGTAGAAGGACTATTTCATATCCATAGACCAGAGAGAATGGTGTACAACATGTTATAGTTCAAACTGTCGTACGATATGCCCATAAATACTCTCCGAATTTCTTATTCCAATCGCGTTTGTTGGATGAGACAAAATTTTTAAGGAGTTTGATTATGGTCTTGTTGAAGGCTTCTGCTAAGCCGTTGGCTGCTGGATTATAGACCGTAGATGCTATATTCTGGATCTGATTCTTGTCATATAACCGATAGAATACTTGACTGGCAAATTATGGCTTGTTGTCATGTATTATCCTCCGGGGAACACTAAAACGATAGATAACATGGTGTTTGACGAAGTTAATTATGTTGGACGTTTTAACTTCGAAAAGTGGGACTGTTTCTGCCCATTTAGAGAAGTAATCGGTTATTAAAAGTATAAACAAATGTCCTCTAGAAGAAGAAGGGTCGATTGGACAAATAATATCTATTCTCCAAGCTCTAAAAGGCCATGAGTCAGTTGTAGGGTGTAAGAACTCTGCTGGTTGGTGGATAAAATTAGCATAAATTTGACATAATCTGTATTTATGGGCGTAGTCTACGACATCTACCACCATAGTGGGCCAATAATAATCCATTCTCCTGAGACGGTCTTGTAATTAAGGACCCGACTGATGTGCTCCATAGATTCCATCATGAGCCTTATAGAGTGATTGCCTCGCTTCAAGGTTTGAAAGACAACGTAGTAGCAATCCATCATAAGAACGATGATAAAATATTTTAGACAAGGCATCATAGTAGAATCGGAGTGAGCGTCTTTTGATGGAAGTGGCTTCTTTTGGATCTTCTGGAAGAATTCCATAAGTAACGTAGTCTATAAAAGGGTTTCTCCAATCTTTATCCATGAAAGTTAAAGTTATGACATAACTCTGTTCAACGTGCAAGTTATTTTTTGTATATAATAACTCTCGTCCTATTATGTCACTACCATATTTTCTAGGAAAGGATATTTTGGTCATTTCATAATTAATTAATTATTGTGCATGTTGTATATTTATTTATGGTATTATTTATTTATTGATAGATGTTACATTATATTTTGGACTTGTGTTAGTGGACCTAACTAGTTTAGAATTGACTCTTGGACCAACATTTATTTTAGTTAAACTTGAGCCCAACAACTAGCCTAATTCTTTAGGCTAATAATTTGATTAATCAAACCATTAGGATTAGAACCTTTCTTCCTTAATCCTTTTTCTCATGACAACCCAATAGGGGTATTTGGGTCTTTGTACCATTGCTTGGGAAAGGGGTAAGTGGCCAGCCCCTATAGAGAGGGGAGATTCTTTCTCCTCCCTATTATTTTATTCCAATTGCTTTCCACTTTGTATTCTTTCCCAATTCAACCCATCCCTCCACCAAATTCCTACTAAATTCACTCACAATCCTTCTCTACTTCACCATTGGAGGCTATCGGAGCAAGAATAAGGCGAGGATCTACTATGAGGTAAAGAGTGCACAAGTTGAGGGCTCTTTGCATTCAATTGGAGACTTGCATTAGAAATCCATCTTTCAATAAGTATATTTCATATTTCTCCTTCTAATTAGACTCTAAATCTGTAGTTTAATTATTAGGAACCCTCCATTGGACTAGGCTACCTATAGGAAGAAGAATTAACCTCTAGGGAACCTTATTATGAATGTTATATTGATTTTTGTGTCCAATTTGAAAGAAATCCGAGACTTGTGCACCATGTATTTGTCAATAGGTCAATTGGACCAAATTGATATTAGTGTGGTCATGTGAGACTAGTGTCGTATTCACAATTGGATACGAGTAGGCCGTATCATGATACTTTATGATACGGGATTAAGAATTGGTGTTTTCTTTATTTTATTGGTTTCTTGTGTCCATATTCCCATAGATCTATTATAATTAGTATATATTACTAAATTCTAGTCCTAATATATATTAGTTGTGTTTATAACGCTTTATGGTGATTGGTAGTAGTTATAGTATGTATCATGGAGTATTATAGTGTGGATGCGTATATTATTCAAATTAAACTTTAGGTGTTTGATAAATTGCCATATGTGTGTGTGTGTGTATATATATATATATATATATATATATATATATATATATATATATATATATATATATATATATATATATGCAAGTGTATATATCTATAGAAATATATAGGTGTCGGCCATGTATTAGTAGCCTGATACATGTGTTGAAATGGATATAGGGAGGGGCACTGCTCGAGCCTGTACAGTAGACAGTATAGAAGAGATTCTGTGCATGTGTGTAGGAGTAAGTAAACTATTGAATGGGAATGATGTATCAGTGGTGGAATGGATGCACTGATGTGTAATGCCTCAGTGCATTGTGCAGGATGCCACACACTCGAGCAACCAGGGAGCAGTAGCTAGCCCATGGATTGAACCAAGGGTGCACAGTCGAGTAAGGGAAGTCACTACTTCACAAGTGTAGTCGGCCATTGCCTGGACTGAAGTCAGCAGCAATGTGTTGTGCACTGCATTAGAGTGGCCAGGAAGAGAGTATCATCAACAAAGTTTGGGTTGCACTGATTGGATAAAGTTGTGGAGTACCTATGACAGTAGTTATAAATGAGATTGCAACAACAGACAATTGCTTGAGCACCTGTGCTTGTTAGCAGTAGGCATTATTAGAAAGTAAGGGGGTAAAGGATTTATAAATGCAAAACACCTGAGATCAGACCCAACCAATTGCTCACTGATACTTGATATCAGTGAGTGAATTTAGGAAGTAGTATCAGTGAGGTATAGGTTGGTGTAGTATCAGTTATATTATTAACAATTGGTTTATGAGTGTGTAGATTAACATGGTGAGTGATATCTAGTATAGGTATAGATGGTGAATTTTATAAAGAAAATAAGTTAGTGCTATCAATTAGGTATGGAGATAGGAATGGAGTATCAGTTACCAGTCAGGTAATGTAGTATGTGAGGTATTAGTGTATGGGGTTAATGATGTATCAGTATTGTGAGGTAGTGTTATGGATCGATAATAGGTATTAGTATAGTTAATAGTTAAATTGGTATCAATAGGTATATTAGTGTTATGGGTTATCCAAAATACCAAATTATAGATAAAACTAATGTATATAATATGGGTATATATAATAAAAAGATATATTTGAGATATTGAGATACGGGGTATCTCAAGGTAATGGTAATGTTAGGATACGGGCTAAGGTAATTGCATATAGATCAAGGTATTGTATCTTGACTCTTCCGTTCTTTATATCATATTCGTGTGTTATTCCATCTTATAGTTCTGTAATTGAGTATTAATATTCCATTGGTGGTGTTATATATAATGATGATCATTATTGTTAGATAGTATAGTTTACCCAAGTAGTGTTCTACCACCGATTCTGTGGCGTAGGCTAGACGTACCCACGTACTCGTACCCCTACACCGGGTGCGGGTCGTGACACATTTTTAGTGGTAGCTCATGCAGGTCTTCGAGTTCACAATTAGTGCAATTCGTAGAAGTGCTCTGATCTGAGTGCTATTATGAGCCTGTTTTAGGATATAGGATATAGGCTATAGGCTATAGGTTGAGAATACTCAATCACAACTAGGAAAAAATCTATTGCTCATTCAACTATTTTTCTTTGATATTTGATAATTGAGCTTTACTTATTTGAATACATTCTATCTTATTCTGTATTGATTCTTTTCTTCCTCTTTGTCTCAGGATGTCGCCCAAGACTCGATCACAACAGAGGGGAGCAACTTCTGAGGGATCTGTGACTTGCCGAGAGCCTACACCAGTCACTTCTCCGGTGATTGGTGTATCAGCTGTATTCATGGGTCCACCTCCAGTATGGAGGATTGTTCCAACTGTGTCTGAGGAAATTCTACCTCTATCTCCAATATCGATAGATGCGACTCAGGTGTTCGCATTGTTTCTGAGATGATGGAGGCTCAGAGGGCCCAGTCAGAGGCTCACTAGAGGCAGACCGACGTGTTACGGTAGGGTATCGAGAGTGCTCATCATCTTACCCTTGTTGTAGTAGAGAGAGGAGCTTTGTTCCAGCAGTAGGTTGCTCTGCAGGTTGCCCAGCTTCGGTCGGGTAATATCCAGGACTTCAAAAAGCTGGAACCTCGGGTCTTCAATGGGATCGAGGGCATCGTCTACGCTGATGATTGGCTCAAGGATATCGAGCATCTCATAAGGGTGTCCCGTCTTGCTGAGGATCTGAAGGTTGAAGCAGTGGAACTTTAGCTGTTCGACATCGCCCGCACTTGGTTTAGGAATGAGCTACTTCTTGCTTATGCGGGGCAGTCTTGGGAGGTGTTTAAGAACCTGTTCAAAAGTAAGTTCTTTGCTCAGATGGACAGATTGGACTTGGGGAGGTAGTTTGAGGGCCTTACTCATGAGAGCATGTCTATGGAGGAGTTGTCGCACCCTTTATAGCAGAGTTCTTGGATGTATTTTTTGAAGAATTACCATAATTGTCGCCAGATCGAGATATTGAGTTCTCTATAGACTTGGTACCAGGTACAAAGTTGATTTCACAGCATGTCTATTGAGTGAACAATAGCGAGCTGAAGAAGCAAGTGGATGAACTGCAGGATAAAGGATTTATCAGATCTAGTTATTCATCATGGGGAGCCCCAGTATTGTTTGTACTGAAGAAGGATGGATCGGTATGCATGTGCATCGATTACAGGACATTAAATAATCTCACTATCAAAAATAAATACCCATTGCCATAGATTGACGATATGTTCGATTAGTTTAGTGGCGCCAAGGTATTTTCTAAGATAGACTTGAGATCAGGCTACCACCAGGTAAAAGTAAAGCCGAAGGACATTTCGAAGACTGCTTTTAGGACTCGGTATGGCCATTACGAGTTCATGGTGATGCCGTTTGGGTTGACTAATGCCTCAGCGGTGTTTATGAATTTGATGAACAAGGTGTTCCACCAATACCTTGACAAGTTCATGGTGGTGTTCATCGATGACATTTTTATATACTCGAAGACGTCAGAGGAGCACGAGGAGCATCCGCGGATTGTATTGGATATGCTGAGAAAGGAGAAGTTGTATGGAAAATTGTCCAAGTGCGACATATTCCTGGACAAGATAGAGTTCTTAGGGTATGTTGTGACTGGTGATGGGATTTTAGTGGACCCGAAGAAGATCACCACAGTGGAGTCTTGGAAGACCACGAGTTCAGTGGCAGAGATCAAGAGTTTCTTGGGTCTGGCAAGCTACTACAGAAAGTTTGTGCAAGATTTTTCGAGGATTGTTGAGCCAATGACTATACTCGCCAGAAAGGGCACAAAATTTTTTTGGACAGAGGAGTGCCAGGTTGCTTTTGAGGAATTAAAGACGATGTTGACATCTGCTCCTATTTTAGCGTTGCCATCAGGGTCTGGAGGTTTCACTATCTATAGTGATACTTCAGGAAAAAGTTTCGGTTGTATTCTCCAGCATAATGGGAAGGTGATTGCCTATGCATCCAGACAATTATGTCCTTATGAGAAGAACTATCCTACCCATGATTTAGAGTTGGCAGTGGTTATAGTAAACCCCCTCACCCAAAATAGGTATTTTGTGTGTATTTTATATTATTATATTTATTATAGATGTTGAATTTCTTTAGAGTATTCTTTTAGTTAATTAGAAAATAAATTTCTTGATATATTTACTTATATAAATATTTATTTAGAATTATTTTAGATTATTTTAGATTTTGGAGATTTTCTTGAATTTTTGGTAATTAAAACTTAGGAAACATAACTTTTTAAGACTTCCATGATTTACTATGAGACCATACTTGAATGTTGTTACTACCAAACATTTATTTTAGAGTTAAAATATTTAAATATATTTTTCTGTAATTTATTTATAATTTTAAGTAATTATTGAATTTTTTGGAATTATTGAGGATTTATTTGGATATATAAAGTCTTAATATTAGATAGATGCTAATTTAGTGTTAATAGATATTAATAAGATTATATATAAATTATTTGTATTATCTTTAATTTTATTTAAGATTATAAATTATTGAGATGAACTCAAACTCTATTTTAAATTAATTCAAATCCTGAGCCTACTAGAAAAATAACTTCATGCATATCCTATCCTTATTTAAACTGATCCTAATCATATCCAAATTAGCCAATCCTAGTCTTATTCAATTAAACAATCTTCACCATTATAAATACCTATTGGACTTATAAAATAAACTCATCTTTCATATTTTTTATCCCCAAATTTCTCTCTTTTTCGTCCAAAAATAGTCAAAATTCGTCATAAATTCAGCCTCATTTTCTAGTAGTTATGACGACTTAAAAAGACGATATCTCCTAGCTCCGGACTCCAAATGCGCTCCAGTTTTTTTGTTAGAATCATATCAAGGTTAGTTTTCTTAATATATAATTTTTTTAGTAATTTCATAACCTGTTTTTCCAGAATATTCCGAAAGTGTCAGTTGTCCGAAATCAGACGTATTTTCGTATTTTCGAGATTTTGGGAGATCTCGAACTCGGAATTATGAACCGTTTGAAGTTTCGGAAAGCTGACATGATGAACTTCCAGAAAAGTATTTTTCCAGAATTTAAAATGTAATTTTATTCTACTGTAAAATTTGTGCAACGTAGACGTAAATAGGAAACCACCAAAAACTGTCATTTGTGCGCCCTTATGGCCATAACTCTTTACCGACTTATGATTTTATGAAACTGTCGATTCCAGCGTTCATGTAGCATTGAAATCTATAGGATTCCACACACAAATCCAGGATTTGAGTTGGTTGACTTTTTGGTCAACGGATTGCCTCGATTTGCGTGGATCACAAATCCGTAAAGTTGACTTTCTTTGGACCAAAATTAGAGTTTAATAATAAAATCAGATTATAAAAAGATTAAAATACTATTTTAGGTTATTTATTCAGAATTAAAAATTAATTAAAATGGAGGAACCAATTCACCCACTTTTGTAACCTAACTTGTTTAATTTATGTGACGGGTAGATCGGACGACGCCTTGAGTTGTGACTTCATCCTTTTTCAGAGCAGGCAAGTATACCTTGCCATTGTATTATTATTTATTCCATATGTTGCATGCATCTTTATTTTCTATCTTTAGTTCATATATTTTAACTGTTATATAAAATGCGCGCGACGGTGTCGTCGCGATATATTTTTATTTATGTATTTGCATTGACCTTGTTTATGAGACTACCCCATTATCATGTAGCATTATTAGGTTCATTGGCCTTGACACAGTTTTTATACGAGTTGTGAGTCTCATATAGATCATGGACTTACGTATTGACTGATCATCGGTACGTGTGGGACATGCGTTAGGGATAACTGCTGATAGAAACTTTGTATGCTAGAAGACTTAGCAGTTATTAGAGGTCCATGGACATAGCCTATTGTAGTATGGTGGTCCAATCCTTATCCTTGTTTGGTTGCAGGATTGGGCTAGGGTACTAAGAATAGGCTATGAACCAAATTATGTCATGGATGTGACATGCTTAGAGCATGGGGTGGGGAGAACAACAAGTACCGCATTTAGGCTCCTTTGCACTTTTCTTTTGTAACCCGGAAGCTTCGCTGGAGATACGGGCGGTGATGACCCCTATACTACTTGGCGGCCTCTGTCGTTCAAAAGACGACATGCTTTGAGGCCCCTGATTCTCCAAGAGAGTCATGCCAATCCCATTTATGGCCAGATAGCCCACTTGTTAGAACGTTGTTCTCAAACTGCATTCACATAAATGGTTAGGTGACCCATTGGATATTTATTTTAGTACTTTATTGGCATATGTTTTATGTATCTTGTTACGTCCCTCTGAGGACCTGGTCCCTTCCAGGTGTATCTGTTATTGAGTATTCGCAGGAGCGTAGATTCGGATGGTTATATGTGTTTCGAGGATGTCTTCTCTTCGAGCCCCGTGGTCGTTAGTTGATATTCTTATATTATTTTTGTTGTGTTGTACTTATATTGTATTTGCTCTTATATTCGAGTTGGTAGTGGATTTGTTTCCATCCAACTAGTATCTTTAGATACTTTGTATTGAGATCTAGTTTCATAGACATTGGTTATTTATTTATATTTGATTTTCGTGGATGAGATTTAGATTATACCCTGTGACTTGTGATATATTTATACCACTTGTGGATTTGATATTCATATTACAGCGTACGTATGGGTTTGGTTTTCATATATTGGAGTTGCCATATCCATGCGACTGGCATGCTTACATGTCCTAGTCCTACGTATTTTGGGACTGGGGCATGACAATTATCTTGGCCTTAAAGTTGTGGAAACACTATCTGTACGAAGAACGTGTGAAGATCTTCACAGACCACAAAAGCTTGAAGTACATTTTTACTCAGAAGGTGCTGAACATGAGGCAGCGTCGGTGGCTGGAACTTATGAAGAATTTTGATATATCCTTACAGTATCATCCAAGAAAGGCCAATATAGTTGCCAATGCCTTGAGCGGGTATCTGATAGCTATATTTTTTATGAAGGACCAGTATTTATTGGAGGATCTGGAGAGCTTGGGCATTGAGGTGATAGTTCCTGGGATTATGATGCGAATGTGGGGTTTGTAGATACATTCAGAGATTATGGATAGGATCAAGGCATCCCAGTATGAGGATGTATCTCTTATTTGCCATTTTATATTGAAACGAGAACTGGAAGAACTATATTTGATTTAACAAACTAAAAGAGTACAAAGAAGAGTCATAGGAGATAATTGAAGTATAATTTTTTCTGGGGGGTGACGATGGAGGGTTAGGAGTGTAGCAACTCTCTTTACTCCATGGACGATCCGATACGAAATCTCTTCTCTCTCCCTTGAGTGTTGATTCGCAGATAGCCAGCCAGCCTCTTTCATAGGGGTAGTACCCTGCTATTACTAGTCATATTTGTGGCCGCATAGATTTTAGGCCGCATGGGTGGCAAGGTTTGCCACGTGTCCCCTCTCAGCAGAAGGGTTCTACAGCTATGCAGGGAATTCGGGCTTCGCTGCCACGTGAGCATTTGTTGGGATTTTATTGTTTGTTGAGTATCTGGACAGTTCTTAATTGTATAGGAGCGACTTGGTCAAATGGACACGTAGCTGCTATTTGGTTGAAGATGACCATTCAGTCGTAACAGCAAGACTTGGTCGACGTAGAATCTGGGACACGTGTCCAAAGATGCACGAGACGCACGGAGTCTGGAACGCATAGGGCCAGAGACGCATGGACCGCATGGAGTCTGGAATGCATGGGTCAGAGTCGCTTGGGACGCATGGAGTCTGGGACGCATGGGCCAGAGACACTTGGACCGCATAGAGTCTGGGACACATGGGCCAGAGACATATGGACCGCATGAAGTCTGGGACACACGGACCAGAGCCGTATGGGATCTTTTTATCCCGTTGTCCATGTGGCTCTGCACCATTCTTGGGATTCTATCTCTTAGTATATTTTCGTCCTTCGAGGCAATTAGAAAAATTATTTTTGTCAGAAATCTATGTCAGGCGCCATCTTTGTTGTCAGGACGTCATGTCAGGTCGTCCTACAGCCAGTTGTTAGGATGCTTGTTTGGACCGCCTGGGTGTCCCTTTTTTGGGCTGCATGGTGTCTATGTGATCTATCTGTTAAGTTTTTTATTTGGGGGTGCATGGACATCAATCGTATGGCTGCATCTTTTTCATGCTTCTACAAGACCCCTTCAAAGTTTTTAAACTGATAAGTTTGAAATACTTTGAATAAGAAGCATGGATAGGGTATATTCAAGCCGCATAGTCATTGAGCTTCATAGGCAAACGCTGCCAGGCTATCCTTTAGTCATTAACTACAAGATTTAACTGGACCATTGAGTGGATTTTGTTCGAATTCTGCACCATTTCTCACGTTCGGGGCTCGAGGTGACAGTTTCCAAGGAGATAGAAGTGGTATACAAAAATTGAGGCATCAGGTTCATCACCATAACCGCCCTGTTTGTCACCTCGATCTCTTTACGTATCTCTTGGATCCTATAAGTATGCGACTTGGGGATGAGAGAGAACTTTTTCTTCAGTTCCTCCTTCTTCGTAAAGATTGCTGTCTCTCTCACCGAGGAGTCGGTCGAGAGAAGGATTGATCCATGGCCCCCTGATACAGGAATTCTACTCCGAGGTAAGGGGATACAATGTCTCTCGTATTGTGCTACTAAGGTCCCAGAGCCACCAACATAAGCCGACCATTAGCAAAGTTTTATCGCATAGATGAAGGCTCCCCTCCTACATGTGCAGGCCTCCTTACAGAGCTCTGTCGTGTGGGTGAGCACTCATTTATGGCACACGTGCAGAACCTGTCTGACATGTGCGTCGAGCTTTGGCGAGGCCGCATTGTCACGTCCCAGTCCCAAATACCGAGGGACTATCCATATGGCAATGGCCAGCAGCACAATCCAATTGGCAAACCCAATTTAATAGACCTGTTAGAGTGTACTTAAGCTTTAAAACAATAATAAGGGTCTACGAAATATGTCACATTCTAATCTCATCCATGGAAGATAAATATGATCAATATCAGCATAATAAAATATAAACCAACATCAAGTCTCAATAAAGTATCCCGGGAAACAACCCGATAATAAGTCTAATACAGCAGTACAATAGACAAGAAATAAGAGAGTCTAACAACAACAAAGACCAAGTATAGATAAAGCAGATACTCAGGAGAAATCCTCGGCCATCACCTCATCCTCGGGTATCGATATTGCTCCTGCTTCTGCTTCTGCTCATATCCCGTATATCTCGGGATAGATCTCCTCTGATATACCTGGGGACATAATTCGGATCCAAGTCCTCAGGGGACATAGCAAGATATAAGAATAACTCAAACCAAATAAATATAGTATATAAAAATGAATCAATAGGGTAAACTATGTAACCAGCTATGTGATATGCAAGTGAGAGCATCACTAGTACTCAGGCTGAGACCACTACAAGCTCTGTGTCGGGGAGCCGGTAGCAGTAATATCATGTAATGTGCCTAGCTCTGATGTAGAGTCTACGGCCACACAATAATAAATATATATATAAAATTAGCCTGTAGCCTATGTGTCTCTTCCCATCCAATGTAATCACACGTCTCATGTCCACGACGTCTCATATCCATAACACGCAAGATCATATCTAATGCAGCAAGTCATAATGATAGCTATGCATATATTTAAAGTCTATGTCACGAATCCTATAGCCTATACAGAATCACCATGAATGACTCAGAAAGATTTTATCTCATTAATAGTGTCAGGTGTCCTATGGTATGACGTACTTGATAATGCAAGCATAAAAATGTATAGGGTCGCGATATCAATCTCTAGGTGACGTTACACAACTCCGCGTACAGCGTTGACACCCGAATCTTATTCGAACGTTAAGTAATGTCAGACGGTCCTAGGTTGAACAGATACATCATATAAATAAATCAAGAGAATATTATGTAGCAAGTACTACAAGATTGGCGAGGTACACTTGCTTGGGGTTTGGTTTCCAACTGTTGCTCCGGTATCCGAGGGATCTTCAAGTACTCCTCCGGTTGCTGAAATAAATATTACCATCGTTCTCAGAAGATATGAAATAGCTAGGATTGCATATCCATAAGTCCAATTTGGACACAGGGGCAAGATTGACAGTTTCTGGTCAAAGCGGGGTCCACATGTGGCCCACTTCGCACCAAAAAAAGTGCCAGAGACAAAGTTCTCCAAATTCGTCAACTTAGTGTCTACAAGTCTAGAATGACGATACAAACCCAACGGAATGTCCAGAATTGGATCCGATGAGCCGATCACAAAATTGCCCGTCAAGTGGAGCCGTGGGGCCCACGACACGAGATTTTGTCAACGTTCTCAAAATTGAACCAAACTTGGGTCACAGGACCAACGTATCGCTACGAGTCCTATGGCACAAGTTTTGTTTCGAAATGACAAGTACACACAAAGTTACAACGAGTTTCAGGATATGGCTGATACGGAGCGATTTTGACGGATACGCGTTGATTTCGGTGTGCACGCACATCCAAATCAACTTCCATAAAATCCCATACGTCCGTATTGACGGTGTGCACCTTTCAGTTTAATTCACACACGACCAAGTTGCCTCGTTTAGCGGGATGCACCCAGTTTAGGAAAATTTAGGGTTTTAAAGACCAAGTTTTTGGTCGATTTTACCCGCGAATAAATTACAATCTACAGCACATAAAAATAAACTAATTACAGGGTTTGAAACTCGGTTATATGGTCTAAATTATTGTTTAAGTGAATTTTAGATTTAATACACAGGTTGTTCGTAAAACGGCCGTAAACTTGTAAGTTCAGGCTAGTTTCTAATTTATAGAAATTGGGTAAATTTTCCTATTTTTGCGTCGCAATTTTCGACCGACACAGGACACGATACGCCAAACTGATTATAAGGGTTTCGAGAGGGTCACGCGTTCTACGCATAGGATTCGACAGAATAAAATACTAATCTATGTACAGAGAGTTATGCGTGCGGGAAGACAGGTACCTTGATGTTGTTTGTGACAGGACGGTGCGGCGCGACACGGCGGTTGCTGTAGCTGCTGAGGCTGCTCGGGGAGGTCGCCGGAGAGCTAGGGGTCACTGGAGGGAAGCTCGTCGGCCAGAGTTAGGTGGTGGCAGTTTTGAAATAGTAGTGGTGATAGTGGTGGGGATCGGCTCAAGGTTGAGGGTTTTATATAGGGGCTGCCGACGGGCGTTGGGGGAAGGTGAAGGGGTAGAGGCGTCCGGTCGGGGAGATGAAGCGTCGGGGAGGTGAGTGGTGGGGGCTGTTGCGGGTGAACGGCCACGGGGAATTCGGAGCGACGGACGTCGGTTTCAATTGGGGGATTGGGGTTACTGTACAGAGGGTAAGTGGGTTCGGGTAGGCGGGTTCGAATTCGAATCTGACCCGTACTGTTTGGTTTGGGTCGATTTAATTAGGGTTGATCTGGTTCAGATCAGGTTTGTTTAAACTGGTTTGTTCTGGTTTATTTAAAAACATTATTTTTAGATCTTTAAAAATATAGTTTTTGGGTCCAATAAATTCTGAAAAAATTACACTATGACTAATTATTTATTTTACACTCAAAAATATTATTTTCAAAATATTTTTAATATTTAATAAAATCACAAAATTATTTAATTCTAGAGAAACATTTATTTTAATTATTTAAAAATCACAAAAAAATCCTAAAAATTTATATTTTAATTTCTGAAAAAATTCAGGTGTTTACAATCTACCCTCCTTAAAAGGATTGCGTCCCCGCAATCAAAGAATTAACTACTAAAGGAAAATTAAATATGGTTACCTATAAGAAATGCTTAGGTCATACCTGTATTTTCAAATAGGTGAGGATAACGCTGGCGTATGATATCCTCTAGTTCCCAAGTACATTCGTCGGGGGAGTGATGTTTCCAAGCTACTCGAACCAGTCTAATCGTCTGACCTCGTAATATCTTCTCACTGAGGTCGAGTATCCCAATTGGCTGCTCTTTATATCTCAAGCTAGGGCCCACTGCAATCTCAGAATGATCGACTATGCGGCTTGGGTCAGTCACGTACCTCCTCAGCTGTGAGACATGGAATATAGCATGCACTCCCTCTAAAGATGGGGGTAATACAAGACGATATGCCACCTCACTAATACGCTCTAAAATATCAAATGGCCCAATATACCTTGGGCTCAGCTTGCCTCTACTCCCAAATTGAATAGTACCTCGAGTAGGTTAAACCTCAAGAATACATGTTCTCCTTCCTTGAACTCCAAAGGTCGTCTGTGTATCAGCCTAATGCTTTTGTCTGTCCTGAGCTGTAAGAAGATGATTCTGAATTTGCTTCACCTTCTCAACTGTCTGTATCACTAACTCTGGACCGAGTATCTGACGCTCGCCAACGTCACTCCAACATATCGGTGATCTGTACTTTCTGCCGTACAAAGCGTCGAATGGTGCCATTTGGATTCTCGCCTGGTAGCTGTTATTGTAAGAAAACTCCACTAAGTGTAAATGGTCTTTCCAAGACCCTCCAAAGTCTAACATACATGATCAAAGCATATCCTCCAGGATCTGAATCGTGCACTCCGACTGACCATATGTCTGTGGATGGTAAGTAGTGCTAAACTTGAGTCGGGTGCCAAGACTCTCTTGCATGCTTTACCAAAAATGGGATGTAAATCTTGAGTCATGATCTGACACAATACTAACCGGTACTCCATATAATCATACGATCTGTCGTATGTACATGTCGACTAAAAATTCTGAGGACTGTCCAACTCTAAACGGCAAGAAATATGCCGATTTAGTGAGTCGATCCACAATAACCCATACTGCATCTTTTCCACTGGGACTTCTTGGAAATCCTGTAAAAATATCTATAGTGATATGTTCCCACTTCCATTCGGGTATAGGAAACGACTGTAACATACCAGTAATTCTCTGATGCTCGGCCTTAACTTGCTGACAGACCAAATATTTTGCCATAAATCATACAATCTCTCTCTTCATCCTATGCCACCAATAATACAGCCTCAAATCCCAGTACATCTTTGTACCTCCCGGATGAATAGAATATATGGAGCTATATGCTTCAGACATCAACTCATGTCTCAATTCCCCATTTGGAACATATAGGCGATTTACGCACCTTAATGTCCCATCCTCATGGATTCGAAGTCCCATCTGCATGCCAGCTTCTGTCTTCTCTTTAAGTCTTCAAAATCTAGCATATGTGGGTAATGCCGCCTTAATCCTCTCTACTAATGATGACTTAACTTTAAGATTCACCAACAAGCCACTTTATCTAAGCAAAGTAATCTCTATCTTGAGCTTCTGTAGATCCTCTAATAGTTGGGGCTGCATTGTCAATAAATAAGTTATGGGCTTCCTGCTGAG
The DNA here is from genome assembly GCA_036927795.1 of Iris macrosiphon. Taxonomy (NCBI): domain Eukaryota; kingdom Viridiplantae; phylum Streptophyta; class Magnoliopsida; order Asparagales; family Iridaceae; genus Iris; species Iris macrosiphon. Next base: position 164,016,985 of record JAYESA010000005.1, on the reverse strand, counting down.
TGCGTCTGCTACTACATTCGCCTTGCCCGGATGGTACATCAGATCTATATCAAAGTCGACCATCAACTCAAGCCAATGTCTCTGTCTCATATTGAACTCTTTCTGAGTATATACATACTTCAGACTCATATGATCAGTAAAGATTTCTACCTTCTCTCCATAAAGATAGTGCCTCCATATCTTTAGTGCAAATATTACTGCAGCTAGCTCAAGATCGTGCGTCAGGTAGTTCTTCTCATGGAACTTCAATTGTCTCGATACATAAGCGATAACTTTGCCATGTTGCATCAAAACACAATCTAGTCCACTGTCTGACGCATCACTATAAACAACAAAGCCTCCTGATCCGGAAGGAAGAGTCAAGACCGGTGCGGTTGTTAATCGTCTCTTCAACTCTTCAAAGGCCTTCTGACAATCTTTTGTCCATACAAACCCCTGGTCCTTATGTGTCAACTGCGTCATTGGCTCCGTAATTCTTGAGAAATTTTCTATGAACCTCCGGTAGTATCCAGCAAGTCCGAGAAAACTTCTCACTTCACAACTGATGTAGGTGTAGGCCAAGTTTCTATTGCAGAAACCTTCTCTGGATTAACTGAAAGTCCTTCTCCTGAGATGATATATCCCAGGAAAGGCACCTTATCCATACAAAATTCATATTTACTGAGTTTGGCATACAGCTTCTCCTGTCTCAGCGTCTCTAGCACGATTCTGAGATGCTCCTCGTGCTCAACGTGGCTCTTGGAATATATTAAGATGTCATCAATAAACACAACCACGAACTTGTCCAAGTACAGATAAAAAACTATGTTCATCAAACTCATGAACACAACTGACGCATTGGTTAAACCAAACGGCATAACTAAGAACTCATAGTGTCCATACTTGGTCCTGAAGGCTGTCTTCGGTATATCCTTCTTCCTTACTCTAATCTGGTGATAACCGAACCTAAGATCAATCTTTAAGAATACCCTAGCACTACTCAACTGATCGAATAAGTCATCAATGTGTGGAAAGGGATACCGATTCTTAATGGATACAGTATTCAGTGCCCTGTAGTCAATACACAAGCGTACCGTCCCATCCTTCTTCGGCACAAATAATATTGGTGCTCCCCATGGTGAAATACTGGGTCGAATAAAACCCTTCTCCAGAAGATCATCAACTTGCTCCTTCAGTTCCACCAACTCCTTAGGTGCTAGCCGGTACACTGATGAAGTGATAGGCTCCGCTCCTGGAGTCAAGTCTATTGTGAATTTTGTTTCCCGATTAGGTGGTAAACCTGGAAGATCATCGGGGAAAACATCCACAAACTCTAATATAACTCTTGGGTAACCTGACTCCCCTTCTACAGATAGTACCCTAAGAGTAGGCTGAACACCTTGCTCTATGGCTCCCCGAAGAAACTCAAACTCTGGATGTCTAAGCGGTCTAAATATAACCCGCCCAAGCCAGCAATCTAGGGTCGCATGGTACTGACTCAACCAGTCCATACCAAGTACAACATCATAATTCGGCATAGAAAAGATTAGAAATTGAGCTCGCATCTCTCTTCCACAGACTACTATCGAACAAGATCTACAGATATCACTAACTGGGATAATTCTACCTTCCGTAAAAATTCTTTTAGTCTTCAGAAGGGGTGCGGTAGCTAATCTACGTGTGGCTACGAAGCTAGCAGATATGAATGAATGCGATATTCCAGAATCAAATAAAGCTACAGTAGGTAACGAAGCTACTAATATATTACCTGTTATAACCTTTCCTGCAGTAGCTTCCTCCTTAATAGCCAATGCAAATGCCTGCCCTCATCCCTGAGCTGGACCTCTTTGCTGACGAGCCTGCTGGAATAATGCTGCCGTGGTGCCAAAGGTGGTCTCTGCTGATGCCCTCCTGGAGCTGGTGGTCTGACTCCTCCAACTCCCGTCTGTGGTGATCCCAATGCTGGATAAGCTGGCCTCGGTGCTGGTAAAGCTGTTCGATCTACCATTGTTGCTCCCTCTCGGCGCTCAGAGCAGTCCTTGGCTGGATGTTGGTTTGATTCACAAATCAAGCATAGTCCCAACTTATGTCTGTACTCCCTCTCAATATGGCCTACCTTGCCACAGTAGTGACAAGTAGGAAGGGATAGGGCTCTTGGTGCTGCTCTTTGAGGTAGATTCCTCTGGGGTCGCTTTATAGACTTCCCGTGTAGTGCTCTAGATAGTGCTGATGTGAATGGTCACTTCAGACTGGACTCACTCCTGGTGACGTGCTCCATACGTCGTGCTGCAACGAGGACATTTGTGTACGATGTAGATGCAACAGATTCGATCAATCTCTGGATCTCAAACCTGAGTTCATCGAAGAACTTCTCTACCTTCTCTTCTTCTGTCAGAATTAGAGTAGGGGCAAGGCGACTTAGTCGAATAAACTCCACATTGTACTCTTCCACCGATATATTGCCTTGAATGAGGGTTGAACTTGTCTCGAAGTTTCGATCGAGCAATAGCTGGAATATGTATCTCCTAGAAGAGTTTAGAGAACTCTTCCCAAGTGACTCGGTCCTATCCGAGCCGTCTCTCTTCAGATAGCCACCAATGGTGCACATTGTCCATCAACTGCATCCTGACGGCATTCATCCATCGCTCCTTTGGAAGCTCAGCTGCTTCCAGCTGGTGTTGTGTGTTTATGAGCCACTCATGAACTTCAGTGGGCTCCTCCTTGCCAGAAAAGTTACGAGGTTTTAGCTAGCAAAAATCAGTAATATATCCCGTCGATGGTCGCCTAGCTGGTGGGTTCGCCTGCTCCAGTGCAGTTATTAGGCTGTTCCTCAAGTTCTCCGTCTCGTGACGCTGAGCCTCTTGTTGAACCTGCTGTTGGGCTTACATCATTGCGTAAAATATTTGAAACATCTGTTGCCCGTCCATAGCTTGCCCTGGTAGAAAAATGGGCATTGGTGGAGTGAACTACGGCGGTGGTAGAATGTCATTATCCCGAAACCTTGAGGTATGCTGGCCCGCTTGATTGCTTTGAGCTAATTGTCCTCTATCTACTGGTGTCACTCCATCATCATAGGTGACCACAGCACCTTGTGGTGTATCTAAAGGATTCTCGTCACCGGTTCTTGCATCTATTATTCTGCATTAAAAATAAACTATGAGAACACACAGAGGAATCAAGACAAGATACAAATTAAGAAATTAATTCGAATCCGATATAGAGATCAAGAACGATTCAAATCAAATAGATGAGATCTTATAACTTATCCTATCCTTATCGTAGGTTTTCTTGGTCCCTTAGTTAAAACCAAAATAATTTAGTCGTAGACCTACATGGGCCACCACAAAAATCATGTCACGCCCCAGTCCCAAATACCGAGGGACTAGCCACGTGGCAATGGCCAGTAGTACAATCCAATGGGCAAACCCAATTTAATGGACCTATTAGAGTGTATTTAAGCTGTAAAACAACAATAAGGGTCTACGAAATATGTCACATTCTAATCTCATCCATGAAAGATAAATACGATCAATATCAGCATATTGAAATATAAACCAACATCAAGTCCCAATAAAGTATCCTGGAAAACAACCCGATAATAAGTCTGATACAACAGTTCAATAGACAAAAAATAAAAGAGTCTAACAACAACAAAGACTGAGTATAGATAAAGCAGATACTCAGAAGAAATCCTCGGCCATCTCTTCGTCCTCGGGTATCGGTATTGCTCCTGCTTATGCTTCTGCTCCTTTCTCGTATACCTCGGGATAGATCTCGTCTGCTATACCTGGGGACATAATCCTAATCCAGGTCCTGAGAGGACATAGCACGGTATAAGAATAACTCAAGCCAAATAAATACAGTATATAAAAATGAATCAATAAGGTAAACTATATAACCAGCTATATGATATGCAAGTGAGAGCATCACTAGTACTCAGGCTGAGACCACTACAAGCTCTGCGTCGGGGAGCCGGTAGCAGTAATATCACGTAATGTGCCTAGCTCTGATGTAGAGTCTACGGCCTCACAATAATAAATATATATATATAAAATTAGCCTTAGCCTATGTGTCTCTTCCCACCCAATGTAATCACACGTCTCATGTCCATGACGTCTCATGTCCATAACACGCAAGATCATATCTAATGCAGCAAGTCATAATGAAAGCTATGCATATATTTAAAGTCTATGTCACGAATCCTATAGCCTATACAGAATCACCATGAATGACTCAGAAAGATTCTGTCTCATGAATAGTGTCAGGTATCCTATGGTATGACGTACTTGATAATGCAAGTACGAAAATGTATAGGGTCGCGATATCAATCTCTAGGTGACGTTACACAACTCCGCGTACGGCATTGACACCCGAATCTTATTCGGACGTTAAGTAATGTCACACAGTCCTAGGTTGAACAGATACATCATATAAACAAATTAAGAGAATATTATGTAGCAAGGACTGCAAGATTGGCAAGGTACACTTGCCAGGGGTTTGGTTTCCAACTTTGCTCCGGTATTCGAGGGATTTTCAAGTACTCCTCCGGTTGCTGAAATAAACATTACCATCATTCTCAGAAGATATGAAATAGTTTGGATTGCCTATCCATAAGTCCAATTTGGACACAGGGGCAAGATTGGCAGTTTCTGGTCAAAGCGGGGTCCACATGCGGCCCACTTCGCACCAAAAAATGTGCTAGAGACAAAGTTCAACAAATTTGTCAACTTAGTGTCTATAAGTCCAGAACAACGATATGAACCCAATAGAATATCCAGAACTGGATTCCAATGAGCCGATCATAAAATTGTCCGTCAAGTGGAGTAGTGGGGCCCACGATACGGGATTTTGTCAACGTTCTCAGAATCGAACCAAACTTGGGTCACAGGACCAACGTATCACTACGAGTTCGATGGCACAAGTTTTGTTTCAAAATGATGAGCACACACAAAGTTACAACGAGTTTCAGAACATGACTGATATTGGGCAATTTTGACGGATATGCGTTAATTTCGGTGTGGACGCATATCCAAATTAACTTTCGTGAAATCCCACACGTCCGTATTGATGGTGCGCACCTTTCGGTATAATTTGCATACGACCAAGTTGCCTCGTTTAGCGGAACGCACCCAGTTCGAGAAAATTTAGGGTTTTAAAGACCAAGTTTTTGGTCGATTTCACCCGCGAATAAATTATAATCTACATCATATAAAAATAAACTAATTACAGGTTTAAAACTCGGTTATGTGGTCTAAATTACTGTTCAAATGAATTTTAGATTTAATACACAGGTTGGTCGTAAAACAGCCGTGAACTTGTGAGTTCGGGCCAGTTTCTGATTTATAGAAATTGGGTAAATTTTCCTGTTTTTGTGGCACAATTTGCGACCGACACAGGACACGATACGCTAAACTGATTACATAAGTTTTGAGAGGGTCACACGATTTACTCGTAGGATTTGACAGAACAAAATATGGATCTATGCACAGAGAGTTACGCACATGGAAAGATGGGTACCTTGATGTTGTTTATGACAGGATGGCAGGGCGCGACACGGCGGTTCCTGTAGCTGCTGAGGTTGTTGGCTGCTCGGGGAGGTCACCAGAGAGCTAGGGGTCGCTGGAGGGAAGCTCGTCGGCCAGAGTCAGGTGGTGGCGGTGGTGAAATAGCGGTGGTGACAGTTGTGGGGATCGGCTCGAGGTCGAGGGTTTTATATAGGGGCCGCCGGCGGGCGTTGGGGGAAGGTAAAAGGGTAGGGGCATCCGGTCGGGGAGACGAAGTATCGGGGAGGCGAGTGGTCGGGGGTGGGTGCAGGTGAACGGCAACGGGGAATTCGGTGCGACGGACGTCAGTTTTAATTGGGGTATTGGGGTTACTGTGTAGAGGGTAGGTGGGTTCGGGTAGGCGGGTTCAAATCCGAATCTGACCCGTACTGTTTAGGTTGGGTCGGTTTAATTAGGGTTGGGTCAGTTTAATTAGGGTTGGTTCGGTTCGGTTCAGGTTGATTTAAACCGGTTTATTCTAGTTTATTTAAAAATATTATTTTTAGGTCGTTAAAAAAATTAGTTTTTGGGTCCAATAAATTTTAAAAAATTATACTATCACTAATTATTTATTTTACACTCAAAAATATTATTTTCATAATATTTTTATATTTAATAAAATCACAAAATTATTTAATTCAAGAAAAACATTTATTTTAATTATTTAAAAATCAAAGAAAAATCTCAAAAATTTATATTTTAATTTTTGAAAAAATCTAGGTGTTTACACGCATGGATGAGGAATCATCTATTTTATGTGTGCAGAGCCTATATGTGGCTTGGCCGCATTGGTGGGGTCTCATCCTGCTCATTCGTGCAGACTTAACAACACATGGATTCGGCCTGGCAGTGGTATGCGACGGTTATGCCTTTTTATAGTCTTCGTTGGGACTGATGAGTCTTCTTTATGCAGGTTTTGTCTTCACTCGTGTTGCCTATGATGGAACATGGAAGAATATCATAACACCCATTGTTCGGGAAGACAACCAACTTTATGCGGCATTTTGCCAAGAGACACGGTCTGTTTGGCAAGAACTAATCCAGGAGACGAGGATGAATATCCTGTGTCATACGCTGAGCTGCCCTTGTTCATGCAGCGCATCAGCTGCTTTTCTTTGTTTTATATGGTTCGTTATCGACCAGGAGACTACATGGTCGATGTCAGGATTTAGATTAATTTTTATTCCTGTCGTTGGTCTTCCCGCATGGTTGTAGAGCTGATCCTTTACACCTAGAGCCTTTACTACTTCTCAAATAGAAAAGGATCCCATCATGAGTCAAGCAGGCTATAAGAGAAGTAAGAAGATCAAAGGCCCATAGGTTGGCTATAGCCGTCTGCTCCTGCTCTTCCTTTGCTATCCATCAGTGTGGATTTTCTATATACTGAGGTTTGTACTGTGGAGTAGTGAGCCAAAAAGCCTTGAGCTCTGTTAATGGGCCCGACTTGTGTCAGCATTGAGGGGTTCTTCTAATGAAAAAGTTTTGTATCATCGAGACTTCACAAAAAATCCTTTAAAGAAGGTTTCCATCATATGTACTCATGACCTTGAATACTAATGAAAATCCTTGAATGTAATAGATTTCCATCATATGTACTCATGATCTTGAATATTAATTAATGAAGTCTCTCATTTTTCAGAATTTTTTTATGATGTGGACTTTTGGTTATTGTACTAGAGATAATATGAATGTAGTACCATACTATAGTTTTTTAAGGATATCCCACAGGGGAATCTTTGGTGGACCTATTACTCTTCTGCGTACTTGGGGTACGAGTAATAGATTCAAAATAAACCCTATCAGAGGTAGTATGGACGTGATAGGTTTTTGGATTTTAAGGACATTCCGCTGAGGAATTTTGGTGGACCTATTACCCTTTTTTGTACTTGGGGTACGAGTAATAGATTCAAAATAAACCCTATCAAAGGTAATATAGACGTGATAGATTTTGTAGATTTTAAGGACATCCTGCTGGGGGGTTTTAGTGGGACCTATTACCCTTTTGCGCATTTATGGTGCGAGTAATAGATTCAAAACAAATCGTGTTAGAGGTAATATGGGCATGATTGGTTTTGTGGACCTATTACTTTTTGCGCATGTTAGTGCAAGTAATAGGTTTGAGACAAGCCCTGCCAGAGGTAATATGGATGTGGTAGTTTTTATGGACTTATCACCGCTGGCATACTCCGGATTGGGTACGGGTGATAAGTTGGAAGACAATCAATATCAAAGGTAATATGGACGTGATGATCGATGGTCAAGGCCGAAAAGTTTGCTTAGAGATAATATAGACATGGCAGACTCCGCCGGAGTAGTGTATTAGAGCGATAGTCCAGAGGTCCTGTGGACATGAACCAACGCCCAGGAAATGTAGTTGGTAATAGAGGAGTACTAGTCTAATTTAAACATAGTACTTTTTAAGGAACTTGTCATTGATAGGCATCAGAAGCAAGTCACCGTTGGATTTTGCTAGCCGGTATGCGCCATTTGAAAACATGATTTCCACAACGAACAGACCATCCCATTTAGGTTGAATTTTATTGGCCGTCTTGTGTGTCATAACCATCGATCTTCTTACTGTTAGGACGAGGTCACCACTTGAAATATTCTCTGTTTTACCCATTTGTTGAAGACTCCAGAGAGACACGCTTGATACAGCTCTATGCGTTATTGGGCTAAGAGTCGTTTCTCGTCGAGTGCTTCCAACTCCTGTAACCATCGGTGGTAGTTGTCGTCTGTGGTTAGTTGGTTGGAGAGAGCTACCTGTAGTGAAGGAATTTGGATCTCAAGCGGAAGTACCACCTCTCTTTCGTACACCAAAGAGAATGGCGTATTACCAGTAGCTGCCTGGATTGTTGTTCGGTAGGCCCAGAGACATTCTCCCAGCTTCTCGTTCCAGTCGCGTTTATTGGAAGACATAAATTTCTTGAGGAGCTTGATGATAGTTTTGTTGAACGCTTCTACCAGACCATTTATTGTGGGATTATATACCATGGAGACTATATTTTCTTGTCACAAAACTGATAGAAGGCGTGACTTACGAACGGTGGACCATTATCGTGGATGATCCTACGTGGCTAGCCGAAGCGATATATGACGTGATGCTTGACGAATCACGTTGGTTGTCTTGACTTCAGCGAGCGAAACATCTTTTGCCTATTTGGAGAAGTAGTCGGTGATCGCCAAGATGAACCGATATCCCTTTGATAAAGGCAGACTGATTGGCCCGACGATGTCCATTCCCCACGCCTCAAATGGCCAAGATGCTACCATTGGGTGTAGGAACTCGGATGGCTGGTAGATAAAGTCCACGTGGATTTGGCATGCTTGGTACTTCCTTGCATAATCAACAACATCTGCTACCATCATCGGCCAATAGTAGCCCATACTCCAAAGACGGTCCTGTAGCTTTGGACCGGGTTGATACGCCCCACAGACGTCATTGTGAGCTTTACGGGGGGCTAGTTTTGCCTCTGTGTTCTACAAGAATCGGAGCAGAAGGCCATCGTAGGACCAACGGTATAATATTTTGGTCTCCGCGTCGTAATAGAAACGGAGGGACCATCTTCTGATTGAAGTAGCTTCCTTTAGGGTTTCAGGAAGAATTCCATATATTGCGTAGTCGATGAATGGAGGCCTCCAATCTTGAGTATCGCTATCGACCTCCGTTGCATACCTGAGACATAAACATAGGTTGATTTTGGGACAAACCAGCTCTTGACCGATTACCATGATTTACTGATGGATGTTGTCTGGAACTGCCAAGGAAGCAGAGAGGCCGGCTAAAGCGTCCGCTTCAATATTTTACAACCGAGGGACATTCTCAATAAAGAATATCTTAAAAGTCGCAATGATGTTATGTGCAGATTGGTGGTAGGGGATCAAAACCTCATTTTGGACTTCATATACTCCCCGGACTTGATTGACGATAAGCTGAGAATCGTCGTAGGCTTCCAACTATTCTACTCTGACTTGTTTGGTGAGTTGGAGTCCGATGATTAGGGCATTGTACTCTGCCATATTATTGGAGCATGGTGTCGTGAGAGAGTATGAGCGATTGATGACGAGACCGTATGGGATAATCAATACTATCCCGACCCCAGCGTTGATGTTGCCTTTGGGCCCTACTCTTGAACCACCGTCAAAGAATATTTGCCAAACTACTTCGTGTGAGGTGACGTTGGCGTATGCCACTTTGTCTGAAATTTCTTCATTGAGCTTTGATATTTTTGACCCCGGGTGGGCTGCCAGAAAGTCGGCCAATGCTGGACCCTTGATGGCCTTCTGTGGGATGAACACCATATCATATGGAGATAATAGTATTGTCCAAGTAGCCAAGCCGGAACTAAGTGCCCAAGGTTTGGTCATGCGGATCCTGAGGGGGTTGACTCGCGATATTACATGAATGGTCTGTCCAGTCACGTAGTGTTGAGTTTTCTGGATGGCAAATACCAGCGCAAGGCATTCTTTTTCGATAACGGTATATCTATTCTCTGGGCCGACCATTATCCGACTGAAGTAGTATATGGCCTGCTCGTGGCCTTAATAACTATTATGGTCTAACAGGGCACCGAGGGAGTGATCCATTGCACGTACATAGAGCAGGAATAACTTTTCCATGACCGGGGCCACTAGCACATGAGAGTTTGATAGGTATTCTTTGATGTTGTCGAACGCTCGTTGGCACTCTTCATTCCAAACAAAGGAGACACCTTTCTTCATGACTTGTGTGAATGGCTGACAACGTCTAGAGAGATTTGATATGAACATCCTGATGTATGCCAACCTCCCTTGGAGGCCGCAGAGTTCCCGGAGGGTCCCTGGCAGATTCATCTCCATGATGGCCTTGGTCTTGTCAGGGTCTGTGTGAATACCCCAGGAAGTGATGATGAAATTCAAGAAATTGCCGCTGGAGACTCACAAGAAGGACTTGGTAGGGTTTATCTTGAGACGGTGTGTGCGAATTTAGTTAAACATAATCCTCAGATCTTGAAGGTTATCATCTTTGGAGTGACTCTTGACGGCGATGTCGTCAACGTATCATTCTACCATCTTACGCAGATGCTCACGTAAAATGGTGCTCATGGCTCAATCTTATGTAGCACCTACGTTCTTCAGGCCAAAAGACATGACCGCATAGCAATATATGCCTATCGGGGTCTGGAATGACATATGTTTCTCATCGTCGAGAAATATCTTGATTTGGTTTTAGCTTGAGAAGCCATCCATGAAGAACATGGGCTCAAAGCCACAAGTGCTATCGATCATTACGTCATTGATTGGGAGAGGAAATTCGTCTTTGGGACTTGTCGCGTTTAGATCATGAAAGTCGATACAGACTCGGATCTTCCCATTCTTCTTAACGATGAGCACAATGTTAGGTACCCAGTCGGGGTGTTGTTCCTCGCGGATGAAGCTACTAGCTATCAGCTTGTTGACTTCAGCTTTGATGGAATCCATCACGTCTGGCCGAAACCGCTATCATGACCCGTACCCGATGTAGGATCACGAGTAGTGAACAACGCCCAGCCTACGCCTCAGTATCGACGGTAGAACGCTATTTGGGTAATCTATCTATCAAACAATCAAGATATAAATATGCCACCAATATAATATAAATACTAAATCACAGATCTATAAGATGGAATAAATTGCACGAATATGATAAAAGAATTGAAGAGTCACAATACAGCTCACAAGACAATAATATCCAATGAGTCATATCAAAGAAATACTAATAACAATGCTGGAGACAAATCCAGTACAAAGAATCTTACTACTGTGCTACGAGTCCTGGGTCATCTGTCTCAGTCGGGATGAGACCCTCCTAAGCCAAGGTCTCTAGCTCTAAAGACAATATCCTGAGGCCCATAGTGAGTGGGGTACCACTCCTCAGTGTCATCTAGAAAAAATATATCTAGTCAGAAAAGTAGCAAAGTATATCTCTAATAGCAGTTCCAATAAATGATATAAACTATGTAACAGTAAATAGAGCGAATATACAAGATGCAATATAAAGGTACAAGAGATATGCAATAAAGGAATACTGGAAATAAATACAAAAATGAGCATCATAGGAATGAATAAGAAATACTACTACTAAGTGAGTGAGTACCACCTTTAATATGTGATCGGCTTAGAAACTTGCACAAGGATTATGGCTTGATTAATCATACGTGCGGTGTATGATTAACACTACTCAAGAAACAAGACATACACAAGGAGGGTATGATCACATATCTATACTACATACTCCCCTCCCCCGACTGGTATAGTAGATCCAACCATGGTACATTATGATACAGGATTCCACAAGAAGGGTGCTACTCTTCTCATGAACCAATGTATGTATTTGTACAAGAAGAACAAGAAAATAAGTCTTGCACAAGATATACCTTAAATACCAAGGAATAACATCTCATGACGAGTTTCGAATATACAAATCCGTGTAACCATCGTGTCAAAAAAATCAAGGATATCAACACTAAATATAAGAGACATAGAGGATATCATAAATAAGAAACTATCAAAGAATGTACTTGCCTGAAATTCGGTTAACAGTATTAAAGATATCTGGTACGGTACCTCGAAGACCTAAATATGGAATATTATATCAATACTAGGTTTTGGAATAAAAATAAGTTAAACTAGTCAACTTCTAGGTCATAAAGTCATTTCTAAGTCAAAATAGTCAAACTATGTCAACTCTAGGTCAAACTGGTCAAACTTGGTCAAACTAGCTATTTCTAGGTTGTATGAGTCTATCTCTAGGATATTGGATCCATACACTATGTAACTAGGCTATACTAGCTATACTAGGATACTAGAAAACCAACAAGATACCATATCATAAGATACGTAATTTATTAGATATGGAAATATTATAATATATATACAAATAACAATATATAATACTCCTAACTAAACATATGCTAAGTGGATACCTTGGCTTTGAACCAAAAGCGGTATCACATCACCTACACTCTCATCTTGATGTACAAACTCAATACCTTGAGTAAAACCCAATACCTTGACATTACCTTGGTATCTCAAGGTAATTTAATATCAAATATATATTACTAATACCCATAGACCTCACTACACACTAATATGTATTTAAACTTATAACAATACTATACTAAACAATATACTAACATACCCCTTCGGATATTCAATACTCGTACCCAAGATATCTCCTCTCTTATTACCTTGGTGTATCTCAAGGTAATCTAGAAATAATACTAACTAATACTAACTAGTGCTTATATATATATATATATATATATATATATATATATACTAATTTACTAGCTAATAACCAATAAATCTAACTAACTTATCTATATATATATATATATATATATATATATATATATATATATATATATATATATATATATATATATATTAACTTACCAACTTACCGGCTTATCAATAAGCCACTGCTTATTGAAACTGCTACTGATGTTACTTACTGCCACTGCTGCTTGCTGCAGCAGCTTTTGTTTTCGCTTATTGCCGCTGCTTCTACTTTCTGCTGCTGCTTTTGTGACTGCTTCTGCTTTCTGCTGCTTCTGCTTCTGCTTCTTGGCTTCTGCTTTCTCCTGCTTTTTAGTGCTTCCCACTGCATTCCATTGCTTTTCTCCCTATTTTTCATTATTTTATTCACTATTTTTCATGGTTTCTTCTTCCCTCAAGCTCACACACATAAATATACGCACGCACACACACACACACACACACACACACACACACACATATATATAGTGTTATATATATTTATGTGATATATATATATATAATATCATAATACATATATATACATATAATCATTATAGAGAAGCGCATGACTCCTACTCTCCCATGATCACCAACACATCAACAAGAATTATAGATCATACATATAAATATATATATACACATATCTCACATAATAATTGTAAACCCCCTCGACCAAATTTAGGGTTATTAGTTTAGATTGAGAGACTAGGATTTAATTAGGTGACAATTAGAGTTGAACACAGTGCTTTAGAATTAATGTGCAATAATTAAATTACTTTATACACCTTACCGTTGCTTCGATGTTTGGAGCGCTATACTAGTAGTTACCTTTAAACAAATTTCATACACACTTCCTAGACATGCCAGACTACACATCTGACCCTTGCGTAACTTTTAAATACTCAATATTGTGCGTCATTTTAGCTGCGCAATATTCGTCACAAACATCCATGTATAATTCCAATAAATACAATTTCTCATAATTGCCATTCCAATCAAAATTGGAGGCACAACCTCAACCCAAGTCCATAAAACCCAAATTATGGCATTTACCTATTCTGATCCTGCTACGCCCATGACACTTGTGTCCCACCCAATTTTAATTTCATGTGTTTTAAAATAATTAAATAACGCCTTGCGTAATTATTTTTAATTAAATTAAATTAGAGACCAATCTTACCCAAAGCAAGACCCAACCTAGCCATGTACACTCTATACCCTTTCATGTGGACATGTTCACCACCCCAAAGAGCCCTGGCCGGCCCAAATCCCGAGGTCAACCCTATTTCTCTCTCCTATATAATTACATTTCTCTTTCCTATTGAAACCCTAGAAACATAAATATCTAGCCGAACACCCTCTTCAAACCAAGTACCCGCCTTCTCCCTTCCCCGACCGGACAGCACCACCACCACCTCAAGCCGCCACCACCACAACACCTCTTTCGCCTGCACTTTCCCCTCGACGTCGGACCACCACCCCAGCCCACCTGTACCTGCCGGACTACTTCCATCCACCATCATCACTATCCCCTTCACCATCATCAACACCCTAGCCAACCCGACTCCCCTTCCCCGACCTCCCTTAACCACCATCCCCGCCTGACTACTGACTATTGACGCCTCTGCCACCCGCCTCACCACCGTCTCTACCACCCCAACACCACCAGCAACCCACACCTACACCACCGTAAACCATCATCACCATCACCAACACCTTCCCGCACCTCAACCAACCAGATCACCCCAACCCTCCTGACCACCGCCAACCACAACTGCCAGCCCGACTGCCGCCTTCCCCACGACCCTGACCACTATCCCCAACCGCCAGCAACCGCCAAGCCACCGCTGCAGCTGCTACAAAGGCCGCTGCTGCGACTGCTGCTGCTGCCGTTGTTTTCTGTACGATGTCGGAGTTCCGCCGATCGCCGGAGAACGTGTACGTCGATGAGACAGACCCCTTCTCGGCCACGACTAGGTAAACATCTTATTGCCTTTTTTCATCATTGTGTCATTGTAGCATTGTATTATTTTGTCGTGTGTCATAGATTTGGACACAAGTTAAATAAGGTAAAACCCTATATGTGTATGTATGTATGTTTAATTAGATTAGTTAGTAATTAATAATTAGTAAATTACCCTAATAATAGGACTTGTTAATAAGAACTTTGGATTTTACCTAAAAACCCAGACATGGACCAAGTACACTTAACATGAGAAATAAGGACATGTATTTGTACAAAACATAAGTAGTTTCATAAACACATAACCTTGGTAATTTATTGTCGTGAGGTACACGGTAACTGAGGACAGGACACGTGTGCATCTTAGCTACGTGCACACACGACTCTGTAGTTGACCAGCCGTGACCCTTGTGTTAGTACCTAAGAGCGGCGTCGTAGTTTTGTGTATATCACTTTAGTGTCTGATGATAGAATTTCTATATTATATTGTATGTTTAGGGTCACTGGACCAGCCAGGAGATACTTCAGGAGCAGGCTTTTGGCATTCACAGCTTGAGGACCCAGGCAAGATACCTTGCCATATTTACTATTTAATTTAAAATATGCAAATGTTGTATGATATCTTGTTGCTTTCTTTTATACAACTGTGCGCGTCCGAGATTGACTCGGATACAGTCAACAAGTACGTCGATGAGTAGTATACTTGACCTAGTCACTAGCAGACTCACCCTCATTGGGAGGATACTCTGATATCTTTCGAGACCTGACACTCTTACACGCATCACGGTGACAAACTCATATTGGGATACGGGTTCGCGTACTCGATTAGCTATCGGTGCGTGTGACATGTATCATGTTTTAGTACGTAATTCAGGATTATATATTTAGTAGAGACTTGGCATGTAGATACGTGGTATGCACATCGTGTATTCAACTTGTATATCTACATTGGATTCCGTAGTATCCGGAGGAGCCACGGATCCAATGATTTTCTTTATTACAGATATCGCATTCTTCGGAGTGATACGGATGTATATATATTACATATACCTTATTCTTTGAAATGATGGACGTTACAGATACCACGCTCTTCGGAGTGTTGGACGTTATGCCTACGCCTACCTATACGTACAAAAGTTGTCCTCACATTGCATTCACTTAGATGGTTAGCACACTCGTTATTTTATTCAGTATTTATATATGGCATGCTTCTATGTATCTTGTTACGTCCCTCTGAGGACCTGGATCCTTTCCATATTTGGATGAGGCATATTACCCCACAGTATACGGACCCGGACAGGAGACGAGGTACGCAACTATGAAGGAGCTAGAGGTGCTACCGTCAGAGTTCCGTGATCATTTGGTAGGCCTTTCGCCTAGGATTGGGAGCATTATTATCTAGTCAGCCGATGCCCTAGTCATTACTTTTTTTATCTGTCATTTCGTACTTTTATTTCGTCATAGTAGTGGGTTTGTTCCCACCATACATTCTTGGTTGTACTATGATATTTGAGACTGGCGTTTATTTTTCAGTATTTATTCTAGTACTTTTGGTTATATTTGTGGATGAGATTAGATTACCTGTTAATGATTGATATTGGACTTGTTCGTAATTTAGGACAGCATAGCACTCTTCGCTAGGATCCATTAAATTAGGATATCCTCGGAGACGTGTCAGCTGGCTATTGCCATGTGGCCTGGTCCCGTGTATTTTTAGGACTGGGGCATGACATGGTTTTAGTGGTGGCCCATGCAGGTCCACTTTATCGCTTGAGGTATGGTAACATGCCCAGCGAGCCTGCAATAGGATAGAAATTACTAGGTCTCATCCACTTTGATTACGTCTTTGAAATTCCTTCGTATTACTTCTAAATATTTGTATCCTATTTTGCTTGATTCTGTTCTCTTTTAATGAAGCTCTATCTCTTGCAGTAAGATGAACTTGCACAGTGGACGAGGAGCGCCCGGTGCCGTGGTGCCAGTCGACACCACCCAGAGAGAGGAGATATCCCAAGGACCACCTGGAGCGCAACCACCACCACAGGCCCCGGTCATTCTATAGTCCCTGCTGATACATTGGCACGAGACTTCTCAGGGTGATCCTACACAGCAGTACGAGGGACAGACTTTCCAGACGATCCCCATGCAGCATTTCGAGGGCCAGACTTTGGGGGCTACACCGATGCCACAAACCGAGAGGCCGACACCCGAGGAGACACCCACCGCACAACCGGAGGTCCCATTACCACCACCTCCACCCTATCCACCTCAGATGCCACAATCAGATGGACAGCCACAGATGCTTCAATTCTTCCAGGCTATGATGCAGGCACAGTGGCACCAGACCGAGATATTGAGACAGAGTTTGATGGCAGTTCTAGAGAGGACACCTGCCCCAGCACCCGTACCAGCACCTCCACCGGCTCAGATAGGTGGCACTGTACGATGGTTCCTCCAGATGGGCCCAGATACTTTTTCGGGCAACGAGACTGCCGAGGAGATCTCTGATTGGGTCCCCAACATGGAAATATTACTAGAGGCTTCTCGGCTACATCCAGACCTTTGGATGACCGTAGTGAGGGCTCAACAGAAAGGCAACGCCCATCACTGGTGGGATTCTATAAAGCGCAGTGTAGGCAAGACCCAGACATGGGAACAATTCTTAGAGTACTTCAATGCGAAGTATTTTTCGGCTACAGTCAGAAATGCCCTGTACTTCCAGTTCCTGCATCTAGAACAAGGGAATATGAATGTTGACGCATACGATGCAGAATTTAGCCGACTTAGCAGATTTGGTGTCGTCTTGATACCCAACGATCTAGAGAAGGCCCAGAGATTTCACTACGGCCTTACTTTAGAGCTGTAGAGGTATACCAC
This sequence comes from Iris macrosiphon, assembly GCA_036927795.1. Classification (NCBI taxonomy): domain Eukaryota; kingdom Viridiplantae; phylum Streptophyta; class Magnoliopsida; order Asparagales; family Iridaceae; genus Iris; species Iris macrosiphon. The sequence continues at coordinate 163,999,342 of JAYESA010000005.1, read as the reverse complement.
CACCCAGGCGAGAATTTCTTATGAGGAGGTTCTTTCAGAGGTGAGGATCCAGGAGGCCATCGGCAGAGGAGCAAGATGTTCCAGCATGACCACACCAGCCAAAGCCTAACCCAGAGCAGGAGGACCGATTCGTCGTCCCGGAGCACAGAACAGAAGAGGACAGCACCATACCAACAAAAGGAGCTTCCGACTTGTCACCATTGTGGCAAGAAGGGACATGTCATTAGAGATTGTCGAAAGAAGCTTGGATTGTGCATGATATGTGGAGCGAGTCAGCACCTTGGAAGAGACTATCCACAGCGCAGAGACGTAGCACCGCAGACAGGACAGAGGCTAGCAGCACCAGCCCCGAGGATACTACCCCCGCCAGGAGGTCAACGTTCACCAGCACCCGGAGGATTTCAGAGGGGACCATCCTGGGCCCCACAGAAGGCACAGTTTGATCGAGCCCGATAGCAGACCGGAGGGCAAAGGCACGGACAGGCCTTTGCACTAGCAGCTAATGAGGAGGAAACAGAAGGGGAAGCTATCACATGTACCATTTTAGTTGCATCATTACCTGTGACTGCATTGTTTGATTCTGGTGCTACACTATCTTTCATATCTAGTAGATTCGTAGCAATGCATAGAGTAGTGTCACTACCATATTTTAGGAAAAAGGGTATTTTAGTATTCTCCTATTTAAATAAATATTGTGTATGATAAATAATTTTTGTTGTATTATTTAATTGTTGTTGGATGTTATTTAATTATTTTGGACTTATTTTAGTAGACCCAACTAGTGTAGTTTGGACCCATGGACCAACATGAATTAAATAGTTAGATTTGGCCCATTTAGAAAGCCCATAGTTAAGGAGATGGATTAAATTAATTAAGTGATTAGACTAGAAGCTTCCTTCCTTAATTATTTCTTCATGAGAGGCCCCAAGGGGTACATTGGACATTTTACAATTGCTTGGGAGAGGGGCAAGGCCGGCCTATTAAAAGAGGGGAGAAATTTCTCTCTCCTCTCATTCTCATTCCAAATCTAGATCTAGAATTTTCCACTCCCAAATTCCCTCCAATCCCATTCCAATTCCCCACCAAATTCATCCCAAATTCTTTCCAATTCACTATTAGAAAGTTGAGAAGCAAGGATCTAGAAGGAGGAAGCAAGGATCTACAAAGAGGAGCAAGGATCTACAATTTGGAAGCAAGTTCTTCTCAATTGGAGGTTTCATTGGGAATCCATCTCCCAATAGGTATAATTCAGATTTTCCCATTTAAATAGCTTCTAAATCTGAGATTTAATCATGTAAAATCAACCTATATGTATGTACTACCCATAGGACTTTGTTTTGTGTTCATAGGAGACCCATGGAGAAAGTTATGGTACTTTTTTGTGTCAATTTTGTTGGAATTCCGAATTTACATTTTGTTGTGTGTCAATTGATCCTATAGATCAATTGGGCATGTGCTTATGTGTTTGGGGCTTGTGTCGTGTCCATATTTGGGTACATGTGGTTCGTATCCCAACTATTTGGTGATACGTATCATTTTGGGGGTTTTTCTCCGACACGGGGCTTTGTACATGTCGTATTTTGACACGGACACATAGATCTACTTTTGACACTTTGATTTATTCATAAATATTATTTGTGTCTTATTTGTGTCCTTCGGGGTACATTTGGTTGTGTGTTGGACTCGTGTCACATGCGTATCCTAGATCTAGTGGGATACGGTGTGAAACTTTCCAATTTGGTGTGTTTATGTGTAGATCTAATTATTTATGCTTTAAATTCTTCATTTATAATTAGTAAATATATATAGATATTATATATTATTTTAGTGTATTTATTATGGTATTTATTGTAGCATAGATCTATATTTCTATGTGTGCTAATATGATGTACAAATATAATATGTAGCTTTCTTGCATGTAATTATATATGTACTTATGTTAATAGTATAAATTATGCATAAATGTTTTATAAAATATATTTATGTGTTTAATTGTGTAATTATATTATTTATAATTATTATGTAATTATTTGTATATTAATGTATATATTTTAGGTGTGCTTCTAGCCATGTAAAATATGAACATTAATATGTGCATGTGTTGTAACAATTGGTATTTAATTATAAGTTTATATGTGCATATATATATAAGTATATAATTATTTATTTATATATATGTATTGTGATTATTATTGCATATATATATTTATATATATATATATATTTCTATATTTTAGTGACAGTGGGTTTGTGACAGTGAAACTGTCGCTAAATAGGCGGGTCAGCAGCAGCCGCTGTAGCCCACTGTGCATTAATGACAGTTCTGTCCTTAATGCTGCGGGCGGGATCTTAGCAGCAGTGGCGACAGTTTTCGGTGACAGTTGATTAACTGTCACCAATGCAGCAACAGTGGGTTTTATTACACAGTGGCTTTTGCGACATTTTCTGTGACAGTTGAGACTGTCACTATAAGCTGTTTTAATTAAATTATATTTTTAACTTCCTGTTTTCAGTGACGCTTTGGCAGTTTTAAATTATATTTTATATATTATTATTGTATATATATATATATATGTGTATATATATGTGTTTTGTGAGGTATAATATTTGTAATAATATATTATTTTATTTGTATAAATATTGGTTGTTTATATATTATATTAGAGTATGTATTATTTGTATTATTAGTATACTTTGTGTGAGTATCTTTTGGGATCTAATTTTTATTCCTAAATTGTTGTATTTTATTTCTATATTATTTATATAGATTTCTTGTGAGGTTGACCTTGGTTTGACCATGTTTGACTTTAGTTGACTTTAGAGTTGACCATAGTTGACTTTTGACTTAGAATTTATTTATTGACCTAGGAGTTGACTAGTTTGACTTGTTCTCTTTCCGGGACCTTGTATTAATATGGTATTCCATATCTAGGTCTTCGAGGTACCGAGTCAGACATCTGTGAGACTGTTCATTGGACTTCAGGCGAGTACATTCTCTGATAGTTTCTCATTTATGATATCCTCTATGTTCGTTGTATCTAGTGTAGATTTACATGTTTCTCTCGACACTATGGTTACACGGATTGGTATATCCGGATCTCATCATGAGATGTTATTCCTTGGTATATGGTATATATGGTGCAAGTATTGTTTCATTGGTTATCTTGTACATGTACAGACACCGATTCTCGGGGAGACTAGCTATCTTCTTGGGGAATCTAGTGCCATAGCATACCATGGTTGGATCTATTATACCAGTTGGGGGTGGGGAGTATTAGTATAGATATGTGATCAAATCCCTATTGAATAAAGTATTGGTAAGTGAATAGTATTGATCATGCACCGCACGTATGATTAGCCAGGCCGCATTGTATCTTGCCCAAGCCGATCACATGTTAAGCTAGTACTCACACACTTAGTCATTAGTATTATTGTTTTATTGGCATATTGTTCATTATTGTATTTCTTTCCAGTATTTCCTTATTGTCTATATATCTCTTGTATCTATTTTGTGCATCTTGTTTATCCACAGCTATTTACTGTTACATAGTTTTTATCATGGATTAGAACTGCTATTAGAGATGTACTCTGCTCCTTTCCTGACTGGATATATTTTTCCAGATGACACTGAGGAGTACCCTACCTATTATGGAACCCAGGATGTTGTGGGTTTAGATTCGGAGACCCTGGCTCAAGAGGGACTTATCCCAACTGAGACAGTTGACCCTGGAGTGTAGCTTGTAGTATGATAGTATTCTTTTGTACTGGATTTATCTCCAGCTTATTTTTGTTACTCTTCAGACTCATTGATGTATTATTTTAAACTCATGAGTTGATGACTATTCTATTCTTATCTGATTCGTGTTCATTCTATCTTAGTTCTGTGATTGAGTACACTATCTTTTGGTGGTTCATTATATTAGATAGACTTTCTAGACAGCGTTCTACCGCCGATTCTGCGGCGTAGGCTGGGCGTTGTTTCCGACTAGTACCCTTACCCCGGGTGCGGGTCGTGACACATTTTTGGTGGTGGCCCATGCAGGTCTAGCTTCACAAGTATGTGATGTCGTGGTAGTGCGACAACTTAGTTGTACTACTGCGAGCCTGCAATAGGATATAGGATATAGGCTGAGATACTCAATCACATCTAGGAAAATTCTTTTGATTCAACTATTCTCCTTTGATATTGATACTTGATCTCTTAAACTGTCCTTTCCTTGATGTCTTACATCTTGTGTCATATTGATTCTTTCTTTTGCTTTGTCTCAGGATGCCGTCTAAGACTTTATCACAGCAGGGGAGAGCAGCTTCTGAGAGGTCTGCGACATCCCGAGGGCCTACACCAGTCACTTCTCCGATGATTGGTGTGTCAGCTGCTTTCGGAGGTCCACCACCTACTCAGAGGACTGTGCCAGCTGTATCTGAGGGGCTTCCACCTCCACCTCCTGTGCCAGCAGAGGCGTCACAGATGTTTACACTGTTTCGTGAGATACTCGAGGCACAGAGGGCTCAGTCAGAGGCACATCAGAGGCAGACCGACGTTCTAAGGCAGGGCATCGAGAGTGCTCATCAGTTTGCTCGTGCTGTAGTTGAGAGAGGAGTTCCGATCCAGCAGCAGGTTGTTTCTCAAGTTGCTCAGCTTCGGCTAGGCAACATTCAGGACTTCAAGAAACTGGAGCCTAGGGTTTTCAAAGGGACGGAGGGCATCGTCTATGCTGATGATTGGCTCGAGGACATTGAGCATCTTATGAGGGTGTCCCGTCTTTCTGAAGATCTAAAGGTTGAGGCGGTAGGACTTCAACTGTTCGACGTCGCTTGCACTTGGTTCAGGAATGAGCCAGTTCTGGTTGACGTAGGACAATCTTGGGAGGTATTCAAGGACCTTTTCAAGAAGAAGTTTTTTGCCCGGATAGACAGGCTTGACTTGGGGAGACAATTTGAGAGTCTCATTCAGGGGAGCATGTCTGTGGAGGAATACGCTGCGGAGTTCGGTAGGTTGAGCCGATTTGCAGAGTATTTGGTGAGAGAGCCAGAGGTTCGAGCTATTCGTTTCCGAGAGGGTCTAAACTGGGAAGTGAAGATTCTCATTCCGTCTTTTTATGAGACATACTCGGAGATACTTGCGGAGGCATGCAAGGTTGAGCGGGATCTGGGTTTGAAGACCAAGAGAGACCGTGATTCTTTTTTGGGGGCCAACAGCAGTGCTGTATCTGCCAAACGTCCTTATTTCCAGTCCAGACCTTTTCAGCAGCCACAGCAGAACCAGACTCCAGCTAGAGCACCTTTTCACCAGGCACCTCAACAGCAGAGACAGTTACAGCAGGCCCCATGCAACTTCTGCAAGAAGCCTGGCCACATCTGGGAAGTTTGCAGGAGGAGGCTAGGAGTTTGTTTGTATTGTGGTACTGAAGGGCATCAATCAAGGGAGTGTCCTCGTCGTACAGTTCAAGGAGCAGCTCCAGCTTCGAGGACACAGACGAGACCACCTGCAGCACAGCCGAGGGGACCGCTTCCGACACAGCAGCAGCGTTTTGTCCAGCATCAACAGCAGGGAGGTGCTCGACAGGGATGAGCGTTTGCTATGACCGTCGAAGAGGAGGAACCCACCGGAGATGTCATCGCAGGTTCTATTCTTCTTGATTCTATTCCAGCTTTAGCTTTGTTTGATAGTGGTGCTTCCCATAGTTTTGTATCTGTTTCTTTTGCTCTGAAGCATGGTTTGGTAGCTGAGTCTTTGCTTAGGACTTGCAAGATCATGACCGGGGGAGGCATTATCCTGGTTAATAATATTTGCAAGGATCGGAGAGTTACTTTGGGAGGCCGGGAGTTGAGTGCGTGTCTACTTGTAATGCCACTTTCGAGCTACGACATTGTACTTGGGATGGATTGGTTGAGTAGGCACCGTGCTAGCATAGACTGTAGAGGAGGTAGAGTTTTGTTTGGTTCGCCAGGAGAGCCATAGTTCGAGTTTGCTAGAGGAGCTGCGGAGCAGGGAAAAGGCATTATTTGTGGAGCTATGGTGGAAGACAAGGAGTTGCCACATCCGTTGATAGCAGAATTCTTGGATGTGTTTCCTGAGGAATTGCTAGGATTGCCACCAGATCGAGATGTTGAATTTTCTATAGACTTGGTGCTAGGTGCAGAACCAATTTCGCAGCATGTCTATAGAGTAAATAACAGCGAGCTGGTCGAGTTGAAGAAGCAGGTGGACGAATTGCAGGATAAGGGGTTTATCAGATCGAGTTCTTCACCATGGGAAGCCCCGGTATTGTTTGTGCCGAAGAAGGATGGATCGGTGCATATGTGCATTGATTACAGGGCTTTGAATAATCTCACTATCAAGAATAAGTATCCTTTGCCACGGATTGATGATCTGTTTGATCAGTTGAGTGGTGCGAAGGTATTTTCTAAGATAGATTTGAGATCAGGCTACCATCAGGTGAAGGTGAAGCCGGAGGACATACCGAAGACTGCTTTTAGAACTCGGTATGGTCAGTTCGAGTTTATGGTGATGCCGTTTGGTTTGACTAATGCACCGGCGATATTTATGAACTTGATGAACAAGGTGTTCCACCAGTACCTTGACAAGTTCGTGGTGGTGTTCATCGACGACATACTCATATACTCGAGGACACCGGAGGAGCATGAGGAGCATTTGAGGATTGTGTTGGATGTGCTGAGGAAGGAGAAGCTGTATGGAAAGTTGTCCAAATGTGAGTTTTTCTTAGACAAAGTAGAATTCTTGGGGCATGTTGTGACTGGTGATGGTATTTCAGTGGATCCGAAAAAGATTTCAGCAGTGGAATCTTGGAAGACTCTGAGTTCAGTAGCAGAGATCAGGAGTTTCTTGGGATTTGCAGGCTATTACAGGAAGTTTGTGCAAGATTTTTCGAGGATTGCCGAGCCGATGACCAGACTCACAAGGAAGGATGTGGAGTTTGTTTGGACGGAGGATTGCCAGGTTGCCTTTGAGGAGTTGAAGAAGAGGTTGACGTCTGCTCCTATTTTGACGTTGCCATCAGGGTCCGGAGGTTTCACTATTTATAGTGATGCATCGGGGAAGGGTTTAGGTTGTGTTCTTCAGCAGCATGGGAAAGTGATTGCCTATGCATCCAGGCAATTGCGTCCTCATGAAAAGAACTATCCTACCCATGATTTGGAGTTGGCAGCCGTCATATTCGCCCTAAAGTTGTGGAAACATTATTTGTACGGAGAGCGTGTGGAGATCTTCACAGACCACAAAAGCTTGAAGTACATTTTCACGCAGAAGGAGTTGAACATGAGGCAGCGTCGGTGGTTGGAACTGATGAAGGATTTTGATATCTCTTTACAATATCATCCTGGAAAAGCCAATGTAGTTGTCGATGCTTTGAGCAGGTATCCAGTAGCTATGTTCTTGACACAGGATCGATATTTGTTGGAGGACTTGGAGAGCTTAGGCATTGGGGTGATTATTCCTGGGTGTGCTATGCAGATGTGGGGATTGCAGATACACTCAGATTTGATGGACAGGATCAAGGCAGCACAGTATGATGATGTATCTTTGAGGAGTATCAGAGCTCAGGTGAGAGCAGGATTGGAGGATGATTTCACTATTTCAGAGGATGGATCTTTGAGGCATGGAGTTAGATTGTGTGTGCCTAGTGGGGAGTTGCGTGAGGAGGTATTGCAGGAAGCGCATCGCTCTCAGTATTCCATACATCCAGGTGCTAACAAGATGTATCGGGATATACGAGAGAGTGTGTGGTGGTATGGCATGAAGAGGGAAGTGGCACAGTTTGTATCCAGATGCTTAGTGTGCCAGCAGATAAAAGCCGAGAGGCAGAGGCCAGGAGGTTTACTTCAGCCATTACCCATTCCAGAGTGGAAGTGGGAACACATTACTATGGATTTTGTGTCCGGACTTCCACGATCTCCAGGAGGGAAAGACGCGATTTGGGTCATTGTTGATAGGTTGACCAAGTCGGCCCACTTTTTGCCTTTCAAGGTGGGTTTGTCTATGGAGAAGCTGGCAGAGATATATGTGAGGTAGATCGTTAGGATACATGGAGTTCCCGTCAGCATAGTCTCAGATCGAGATAGTCGTTTCACTTCTCATTTCTGGAGGAGTTTGCAGGAGAGTTTGGGCACTCAGCTCAGGTTCAGTACTGCATATCATCCCCAGACAGATGGGCAGTCAGAGAGGACTTTCCAGACTCTCGTGGATATGTTGCGCACTTGTGTACTAGATTTCGGGGGTTCTTGGGAGGACTATCTCTATTTGGTAGAGTTTGCTTACAACAACAGTTACCAGGCCAGTATAGAGATGTCACCTTTTGAAGCTCTATATGGTCGGAGGTGTCGTACTCCTTTGTCTTGGGACGATGTTGGAGAGAGAGTTTTGCTTGGGCCAGAGATGGTTGTGGATGCAGCAGAGAAGGTTCAGTTGATCAGAGACAGACTTCGAGTGGCGCAGGACAGACAGCGGCATTGGGCCGATAGCCATCGGAGACCTTTGGAGTTTGAGGTATAGTTTAGATTTTGTGCTTGTTCTTGTTTGTTATAGATTAAGTTCTTAAGATGGTATTTTGTTCTAGGTGGGTGGTTTGGTGTTTCTGAGGATTTCTCCGACACGAGGCACGATTCGCTTCGGTGGAGGCGAAAAGCTTAGTCCGCGATTCATCGGACCTTTCACTATTCTAGAGAGGGTCGGTGCAGTTGCTTATAGACTAGACTTGCCACCTGCATTGGAGGGAGTGCACAACGTGTTTCATGTTTCACAATTGAGATGATACATGGCAGATCCTAGTCATGTATTGGATCACTCAGAGATAGAGGTGGGCCCTACTCTTAGCTATCCAGAGCAGCCAGTTGAGATTCTGGATCGGAGAGAGAAGGTGCTGAGGAACCAGACTATTCCTTTGGTACGCGTCGCATGGAGGCATCACTCTCCGGGGGAGTCTACCTGGGAGAGAGAGGATGACATGCGAGAGCGTTATCCATATTTGTTTGTACCTTGAGGTATGTTATTTTCTAGTTATGTTCTGTTCATTAGTTAATTGTGATTCTTTAGTTCTGTTCTGTGTTTTTTTGGGGGTAGTTTTCATCTTTAAATTTCGAGGACGAAATTATTTTAAGGAGGGTAGACTTGTCACTACCACATTTTAGGAAAAAGGGTATTTTAGTATTCTCCTATTTAAATAAATATTGTGCATGGTAAATAATTTTTGTTGTATTATTTAATTGTTGTTGGATGTTATTTAATTATTTTGGACTTATTTTAGTAGACCCAACTAGTGTAGTTTGGACCCATGGACCAACATGAATTAAATAGTTAGATTTGGCCTATTTAGAAAGCCCATAGTTAAGGAGATGGATTAAATTAATTAAGTGATTAGACTAGAAGCTTCCTTCCTTAATTATTTCTTCATGAGAGGCCCCAAGGGGTACATTGGACATTTTACAATTGCTTGGGAGAGGGGCAAGGCCGGCCTATTAAAAGAGGGGGGAAATTTCTCTCTCCTCTCATTCTCATTCCAAATCTAGATCTAGAATTTCCCACTCCCAAATTCCCTCCAATCCTATTCCAATTCCCAACCAAATTCATCCCAAATTCTTCCCAATTCACCATTAGAAAGTTGAGAAGCAAGGATCTAGAAGGAGGAAGCAAGGATCTACAAAGAGGAGCAAGGATCTACAATTTGGAAGCAAGTTCTTCTCAATTGGAGGTTTCATTGGGAATCCATCTCCCAATAGGTATAATTCAGATTTTCCCATTTAAATAGCTTCTAAATCTGAGATTTAATCATGTAAAATCAACCTATATGTATGTACTACCCATAGGACTTTGTTTTGTGTTCATAGGAGACCCATGGAGAAAGTTATGGTACTTTTTTGTGTCAATTTTGTTGGAATTCCGAATTTACATTTTGTTGTGTGTCAATTGATCCTATAGATCAATTGGGCATGTGCTTATGTGTTTGGGGCTTGTGTCGTGTCCATATTTGGGTACATGTGGTTCGTATCCCAACTATTTGGTGATACGTATCATTTTGGGGGTTTTTCTCCGACACGGGGCTTTGTACATGTCGTATTTTGACACGGACACATAGATCTACTTTTGACACTTTGATTTATTCATAAATATTATTTGTGTCTTATTTGTGTCCTTCGGGGTACATTTGGTTGTGTGTTGGACTCGTGTCACATGCGTATCCTAGATCTAGTGGGATACGGTGTGAAACTTTCCAATTTGGTGTGTTTATGTGTAGATCTAATTATTTATGCTTTAAATTCTTCATTTATAATTAGTAAATATATATAGATATTATATATTATTTTAGTGTATTTATTATGGTATTTATTGTAGCATAGATCTATATTTCTATGTGTGCTAATATGATGTACAAATATAATATGTAGCTTTCTTGCATGTAATTATATATGTACTTATGTTAATAGTATAAATTATACATAAATGTTTTATAAAATATATTTATGTGTTTAATTGTGTAATTATATTATTTATAATTATTATATAATTATTTGTATATTAATGTATATATTTTAGGTGTGCTTCTAGCCATGTAAAATATGAACATTAATATGTGCATGTGTTGTAACTATTGGTATTTAATTATAAGTTTATATGTGCATATATATATAAGTATATAATTATTTATTTATATACATGTATTGTGATTATTATTGCATATATATATTTATATATATATATATTTCTGTATTTTAGTGACAGTGGGTTTGTGACAGTGAAACTGTCGCTAAATAGGCGGGTCAGCAGCAGCCGCTGTAGCCCACTGTGCATTAATGACAGTTCTGTCATTAATGCTGCGGGCGGGATCTTAGCAGCAGTGGCGACAGTTTTCGGTGATAGTTGATTAACTGTCACCAATGCAGCAGCAGTGGGTTTTATTACACAGTGGCTTTTGCGACGTTTTCTGTGACAGTTGAGACTGTCACTATAAGCTGTTTTAATTAAATTGTATTTTTAACTCCCTGTTTTCAGTGACGCTTTGGCAGTTTTAAATTATATTTTATATATTATTATTGTATATATATATGTGTGTATATATATGTGTTTTGTGAGGTATAATATTTGTAATAATATATTATTTTATTTGTATAAATATTGGTTGTTTATATATTATATTAGAGTATGTATTATTTGTATTATTAGTATACTTTGTGTGAGTATCTTTTGGGATCTAATTTTTATTCCTAAATTGTTGTATTTTATTTCTATATTATTTATATAGATTTCTTGTGAGGTTGACCTTGGTTTGACCATGTTTGACTTTAGTTGACTTTAGAGTTGACCATAGTTGACTTTTAACTTAGAATTTATTTATTGACCTAGGAGTTGACTAGTTTGACTTGTTCTCTTTCCGGGACCTTGTATTAATGTGGTATTCCATATCTAGGTATTCGAGGTACCGAGTCAGACATCTGTGAGACTGTTCATTGGACTTCAGGCGAGTACATTCTCTGATAGTTTCTCATTTATGATATCCTCTATGTTCGTTGTATCTAGTATAGATTTACATGTTTCTCTCAACACTATGGTTACACGGATTGGTATATCCGGATCTCGTCATGAGATGTTATTCCTTGGTATATGGTGTATATGGTGCAAGTATTGTTTCATTGGTTATCTTGTACATGTACAGACACCGATTCTCGGGGAGACTAGCTATCTTCTTGGGGAATCTAGTGCCATAGCATACCGTGGTTGGATCTATTATACCAGTTGGGGGTGGGGAGTATTAGTATAGATATGTGATCAAATCCCTATTGAATAAAGTATTGGTAAGCGAATAGTGTTGATCATGCACCGCACGTATGATTAGCCAGGCCGCATTGTATCTTGCCCAAGCCGATCACATGTTAAGCTAGTACTCACACACTTAGTCATTAGTATTATTGTTTCATTGGCATATTGTTCATTATTGTATTTTTTTCCAGTATTTCCTTATTGTCTATATATCTCTTGTATCTATTTTGTGCATCTTGTTTATCCACAGCTATTTACTGTTACATAGTTTTTATCATGGATTAGAACTGCTGTTAGAGATGTACTCTGCTCCTTTCCTGACTGGATATATTTTTCCAGATGACACTGAGGAGTACCCTACCTATTATGGACCCCAGGATGTTGTGGGTTTAGATTCGGAGACCCTGGCTCAAGAGGGACTTATCCCAACTGAGACAGTTGATCCTGGAGTGTAGCTTGTAGTATGATAGTATTCTTTTGTACTGGATTTGTCACCAACTTATTTTTGTTACTCTTCAGACTCATTGATGTATTATTTTAAACTCATGAGTTGATGACTATTCTATTCTTATCTGATTCGTGTTCATTCTATCTTAGTTCTGTGATTGAGTACACTATCTTTTGGTGGTTCATTATATTAGATAGACTTTCTAGACAGCGTTCTACCGCCGATTCTGCGGCGTAGGCTGGGCGTTGTTTCCGACTAGTACCCTTACCCCGGGTGCGGGTCGTGACAAGTAGCTACTTCTCCCTTACCTAAGAGTTAAAAGATTCTTACCGGAGGAGGCATCGTGTCGATTACCAGCACTATTAAAACGTGCTTGGTAGTCGTGTGTGGTAGAGAGATGAGAGCGTGATTCTTGGTATTACCCATGCTATACTTTGACGTTGTGCTAGGCATGTACTGGTTAAGCCAGTATAATGCCGTACTGGATTGTCGGAAGGGCAGAGTCACTTTTAGACCGCCAGATCAACCGGAGTTCGAGTACATGTGAGGGACCATCGAGCAAGGAGTAGGACAGACAACTGGAGCTTACATGGCTATGGAGATGGTATCCCCACCGATAGTTGCAGAATTCGAGGATGTTTTCCCGGAGGAGTTGCCAGGCTTACCACAAGATAGAGACGTGGAGTTCACTATTGAGCTAGTACCCAGAGCAGCACAGGTATCTTCAAATGTATACCGATTGGTGAAGAAGGAACTAGATGAGTTGAAGCTACAGTTAGAGGAGTTGTAGAACAAGGGATTTATCCGTCCTAGTGTATCACCCTGGGGAGCACCAGTGTTGTTTGTACCTAAGAAGGATAGGACAGTCCATATGTGCATTGATTATAGAGCCCTTAATGCTTTGACTACCAAGAACAAGTATTCCATGCCGTAGATTGATGATTTGTTCAACTAGCTGACAGAAGCAGTGGTGTTCACAAAGATCGACTTGATATCGGGTTATCATCAGGTAAAGGTGCGAAGAGAAGACATTCCAAAGACAGCATTCAGGACTCGTTATGGTCCCTACGAGTTCTTGGTGATGCCTTTTGGACTGACGAATGCTCCTACCGTATTTATGAACTTGATGAACAGAGTCTTCCACCAATACCTAGACCAGTTCGTGGTAGTCTTCATCGATGACATCTTAGTGTATTCGAAGAGCCAAGAGGAGCACAAAGAGCACTTGAGACTAGTGTTAGAGACGCTGAGGAGAGAAAGGCTTTATGCCAAGCTGAGCAAGTGTGAGTATCTCCTAGATCGTGTCGTGTTTCTTGGACACGTTATCTCAAAAGATGGCATTTCAGTAGATTCGGCGAAGATTTTATCAGTAGAGACATGACCAACCCCTACCAATGTCTCGGAGGTGAGGAGTTTCCTAGGACTTGTCGGATATTACCGGAGGTTCGTAGAGAACTTCGTAAGGATCGCAGAGCCGATGACCCGCTTGACCCGCAAGGAGCAGGAGTTCACCTGGACAGAGGAGTGTCAGACAACATTCGATAAGCTGAAGAAGCGTCTGACTACGACACCTATCTTGACTATACCTTCTGGACCCGAAGGATTCGTGATCTACAGCGATGCATCCGGGAAAGGATTAGGATGCGTCTTGATACAGCATGGAAAGGTTGTGGCCTATGCCTCTAGGTAGTTAAGGACCCATGAGAAGAACTATCCCACTCATGACTTGGAGCTTGCCGCAATGATCTTTGCTTTGAAGCTTTGGAGGCACTACCTATACGGAGAAAGAGTAGAGATATTCACTGATCACAAGAGCCTGAAATAAAGAGTAGAGATATTCACTGATCATAAGAGCCTAAAGTACATCTATACCCAGAAGGACCTGAACCAGAGACAAAGGCATTGGCTCGAGGTAATGACAGACTTTGAGATCGAGCTACAGTACTACCCGGGAAAGGCCAACGTAGTAGCTGACGCATTGAGCAGAAGACCCATGGCATTCTTTTTGACTACCTAGCAACATCTATTGAGAGATCTAGAGCAGATGGGTATAGATGTCTTTATGCCCGGAATAGATGGATAGTTGTCGAGTTTTCAGTTGCAATCGACATTAGTTTAGAGGATCAAGGCTGCTTTGCCAATAGATGCCAGATTCTAGAGGCTTCAACAAAGAATAGAGGCCAGAATACAGACGGGATTGCGCATACATGAAGACGGGACTTTGAGATGTGGAGATCGTCTCTATGTTCCAAATGGAGAACTTCGTCAGGAGCTGATATCGGAGGCACACAGTTCAACCTACTCTATTCATCCAGGAGGCACAAAGATGTACAAAGACTTAAGGTAGTACTACTGGTGGCATAGAATGAAGAGAGAGATAGCCCTCTTTGTGGCACAGTGCCTGGTGTGTCAGCAAGTCAAGGCTGAGCATCAGAGGTCTGCAGGTTTACTGCAACCGCTCCCGATATCGGAGTAGAAATTGGAGCACATTACTATGGACTTCGTTACGGGCTTTCCGAGGAGTCCTAGTGGTCGCAATGCAGTATGGGTGATCGTAGATAGACTCACCAAGTCCACTCACTTTTTACCCTTCAGAGTGGGGCAATCTACAGAGGTCTTAGCAGATATGTACATGAGGGAGATCTGTCATGCCCCAGTCCCAAATACGTAGGACTAGGAACACGTAAGCATGCCAGCCGCATGGATATGGCAACTCCAATATATGGAAACCAAATCCATACGTACGCTGTAATATGAATACAAAATCCACAAGTGGTATAAACATATGTCACAAGTCACAGGGTAAAATCTAAATCTCATCCACCAAAATTATATAGAAATAAATAACCAGTATCTATGAAACTAGATCTCAATAAGAAGTATCTAAGGATGATAGTTGGATGGAAACAAATCCACTACCAACTCGAATATAAGAGCAAATACAATATGAGTACAACACCATAACACAATATAAGAATACTAGCTATCCATCACAGCTCGAAGAGAAGATATCCTCGGATCACATGTAACCATCCAAATCTGTGCTCCTGCAAATACTCAAGAAAAGATACACCTGGCAGCGGACTAGGTCCCCAGAGGGACATAACAAGATACTTAAACACATGCCAATAAAGTACTGAAATAAATATCCAATGGGTCACCTAACCGTCTAAAGTGAATGCAGTTTAAGAACAACTTTCCCAATGCATGGGCTATCTGGCTAAAATGGGATTGGCATAGTTCTCTTGGAGATCCAGGGGCCTACAAAGGCACGGCGTCTTTCGAACACCGGAGGCCCGCCAAGTAGTATATATAGGGGTCATCATGACCGCGCATCTCCGGCGGAGCGTACGGGTTATACAAGGAAAGTGCAACAGAGCCCACACGCCTTACTTGTTGTTCTCCCCACCCCATGCTCTAATCATGTCACATCCATGATACGATAATACCTCTAATAACTTCCAAGTCTACTAGCATGCAAAGTTTCTAACAGCAGTTATTCCTAACGCACGGCCCACACGTACAGGAGGCCAACCTGCACGCAAGTCCGTGATCTACATGAGACTCACAACTCGTGTAACAACTGTGTCATGGCCAATGAACCTAAAGATGCTACATGATGATGGGGTAGTCTCATAAACAAGGTCAATGCAAATACATAAATAAAAACATAGCGCGACGTCACCGTCGCGCGCATTTTATATAACAGTTAAAATATATGAACTAAAGACAGAAAATAAAGATGCATGCAACATATGGAATATAAATAACAGTACAATGGCAAGGTATACTTGCCTGACAAGGAAGCTGCAATGTACCAATAACCTGCTCCAGAAATCGCGCAGAACAATCCAATATCCTATGTACACATAAATATAATATAATAGAATCATTAGTCATTACACTAGCACATACTCAACCACATTTATACTGGAATCAGGGGATATACTAGGGGTAACACTAGTCATCTAACACGGTCAATTACGCATTGAATTACGCGGGTGTCGCGTCTTCAAGTACTGTACTAAATCAGTCAGTCAACTGACCGGTGTCTATGCCAGTACGTTAGTGTACGCAAGGCAGACAAATTCACAAGTTCTTAGGGTCAACATGGTCAAGGTAAGTATGGGATAGTCCATGATGTCCTAGGGTCATACAGTCTGAATATTTAGTCATAATTATCAATTAGCATTTACTTACATATATATTCATATAACTATATAATAATATAACCATTAATTTATTTTAATTTATTTAATTCTGGAATAATTACTCTAAAATCCTATTTTAATCTTATTATTCTGATTTTTATGTTAATTCCTAAATTTTGTCCAAAGAAACTGAATTTTATCAACTCGAGACTCATAACACGCAAATCGAGGCGATCTGTTGACCAAAAAGTCAACCGATACAAACTCGAATTTCATGCATGATTTTCTGTAGATTTCAGTATCAAAAATATACTGGAATTTACGGCTCATCTGAATTCAAATTTATTTGGAAATTATGGCACATACAAATTTTGTATTGTGCACCGATGGTTAAATTCTAACCTAGAAGTTCTACAGAATTAACAGTATGTAAATACTTCGAAATAAATTCTGGGAAAAATATATGTCGATGATCTCGACATTAGCTTTCCGAAACTTTAAACGGTTCGTAATTCTGATTCCTGGTTCTCCCGGAATCTCGAAAACATCGAAACACGTCTATTTTCGGACATGCTGTGCTCTACGAATTTTCCAGAATTTAATACTAATAATTTAGAAAAAAAATTTATATTATCAGAAAGCTAACCTCATTATCGTTCTAACAAAAAAAACTGGAGCGTGTTTGGCGTCCGGAGCTAGGAGATATCGTCTTTTTAATTCGTCATAACTAGTAGAAAATGAGGCTGAATTTATGACAAATTTTGACTATTTTTTGGACGAAAAGAGAGGAATTTGGGAAAGAAAAATATGAAGGATGAGGTATTTATAATGGTGGACACTACTTAATTAAATACGAATAGGATTGGTTAATTTGGATAGGATTATGATGAATTTAAATAAGGATAGGATATGCATGAAGTTGATTTCCTAGTAGGTTCAGGATTTGAATTAATTTAAAATAGAGTTTGAATTTATCTCAATAATTTATAATCTTAAATATAATTAAAGATAATACAAATAATTTATAAAATCTTATTAATATCTATTAACACTAAATTAGTATCTATCTAATATTAAGACTATATATATCCAAATAAATCCTAAATAATTTTAAAATCTAAATAAATTTCTTAAAATTCTAAATAAATTAAAAAAAATATAATTAACTATTTTAAACTAAAATAAATATTTGGTAGGAACGACATGCAAGTATGGTCGTATAGTAAATCATAGAAGTCCTAGAAATTTATGTTTTCTAAGTTTTAATTACCAAAAATTCTAGAAAAATCTCCAAAAATCTAAAATAACCTAAAATAATTCTAAATGAATATTTATATAAGTAAATATATCAAAAAATTAATTTTTAATTAACTAAGAGCATATTCTAAATAAATTCAACATATATTATAAATATAATAATATAAAATATACACAAACTACCTATTTTGGGTGAGGGAGTTTACAAGATCGTGCGTCTCCACGGAGAGCCAGTTAGTATAGTGTCTGACAGGGATACGAGATTTACATCTTACTTTTGGCGGAGTATGCAAGAGAGTCCCGGTATCCGCCTGAAGTTTAGTACATCATATCACCTACAGACAGATGTCCAGTTCGAGCACACCATTCAGACATTGTAAGACATATTAAGAGCGTGCATGCTTGATTTCGGAGGATCATGGAAGGACCATTTGCATTTGGTCAAATTTTCCTACAACAATAGCTATCAAGCGAGCATTCAGATGGCTCCCTATGAAGCATTGTATGGCAGAAAGTGTCGTTCCCCAGTATGTTGGAGCGATGTGAGCGAGAGGCAGATTTAGGGCCAGAGTTGGTTGTTCGTACAGTGGAGAAGGTGAAGAAGATCCAAGGGCACTGCGAGCAGCACAGGACAAACAAAAGCATTGGACGAACGCGCATCGACAATCCATAGAGTTCCAAGTTGGAGATCATGTGTTCCTAAAGATCTCACTTACTCGAGGGTCTATTAGGTTTGGAGGCAGAGGAAAGCTGAGTTCAAGGTGCATCAGACCATTTGATGTGTTAGAACGCATCGGAGAGGTTGCTTACAGGTTAGTCTTACCACAGACTTTAGAGGGAGTCCATAATGTCTTCCATGTATATCAGCTAAGGAGGTACATGCCAGATCCGAGTCATGTGCTTGACCATTCAGAAATCACAGTCGGCCCGAGTTTGTCATACCAAGAGGAGACTGTAGAGATTCTGGACAGAAGCGAGAAGGTATTGCGAGGTCAGACTATCCCTCTAGTTCATGTCGTATGGAGGCATCATGCACCAGGCGAGTTGACCTGGGAACACGAGGAGGATATTCGACAACGCTATCCCCATCTCTTCGAAGGCCTAGGTATGTAGTAACATTTTAATTTCAGTCAGTATTTCTTACTATATGTATTATTTAATTTCGAGGACAAAATACTCTAAGGAGGGTAGATTGTAAACCCCCTCGTCCAAATTTAGGGTTATTAGTTTAGATTGAGAACTAGGATTTAGTTAGGTGACAATTAGAGTTGAACACAGTGCTTTAGAATTAATGTGCAACAATTAAATGACTTAATACACCTTACCGTTGCTTCGATATTTGGAGCACTACACTAGTAGTTACCTTCAAACAAATTTCATACACACTTTCTAGACATGCCAGACTACCTATCTGACCCTTGTGTAACTTTTAAATACTCAGTATTGTGCTTCATTTTAGCTGCACAATATTCGTCACAAACGTCCATGTATAATTCCAATAAATCTAATTTCTCATAATTGTCGTTCTAATCGAAATTGGAGGCACAACCTCAACCCAAGTCCATAAAACCCAAATTATGGCATTTACCTATTCTAAGCCTGCTACGCCCATGACACTTGTGTCCCACCCAATTTTAATCCCATATATTTTAAAATGATTAAAGAACTCCTTGCGCAATTATTTTTAATTAAATTAAATTAGAGACCAATCTCACCCAAAGCAAGACCCAACCTAGCCATGTACACTCTATACCCTTTCATGTGGACATGTTCACCACCCCAAAGAGCCGTGGCCAGCCCAAATCCCGAGGTTAGCCCTATTTCTTTCTCCTATATAATTATATTTTTCTCTCCTATTGAAACCCTAGAAACATAAACATCTAGCCGAACACCCTCTTCAAATCGAGTACCCGCCTTCTCCCTTCCCCGACCGGACAACACCACCACCACCTCAAGCCGCCACCACCACAACAACTCTTCCGCCTGCACTTCCCCCTCGCGCCGGACCACCACCCCAGCCCGCCTGCACCCGCCGGACTAATTCCATCCACCATCATCACCATCCCCTTCACCATCATCAACACCCTAGCCAACCCGACTCCCCTTCCCCGACCTCCCCCAATCACCATCACCGCCTGACTACTGACCGCCTCCGCCACCCGCCTGACCACCGTCTCCACTACCCCAACACCACCAGCAACCCACACCTACACCACCGTCAACCACCACCCGCGTCAACCATCATCACCATCACCAACACCTACCCGCACCTCAACCAACCCGATCACCCCAACCCGCCTGACCACCGCCAACCACCATTGCCAGCCCGACCGCCACCTTCCCCATGACCCTTACCACCGTCCCCAACCGCCAGTACCCGCCAAGCCACCACTGCAGCTGCTGCCAAGTCCGTTGCTGCGACTACTGCTGCTGCCGTTGTTTTCTGCACGACGTCGGAGCTCCGCCGATCGCCGGAGAACGTGCACATCGACGAGTCAGACCCCCTTTTGGCCAGGACTAGGTAAACATCTTATTGCCTCTTTTTGTCATTGTGTCATTGTAGCATTATATCATTGTATCGTGTGTCATAGATTTGGACACAAGTTAAATCAGGTGAAACCCTATATGTGTATGTATGTATGTTTAATTAGATTAGTTAGTAATTAATAATTAGTAAATTAACCTAATAATAGGACTTATTAATAAGAACTTTGGTTTTTACCTGAAAACCCAGACATGGACCAAGTACACTTAACATGAGAAATAGGACATGTATTTGTACAAAACATAAGTAGTTTCGTAATCACATAACCTTGGTAATTTATTATCGTGAGGTACACGGTAACTGAGGACAGGACACTTGTGCATCTTAGCTATGTGCACATGCGACTCTGTAGTAGACCAGCCGTGACCCTTGTGTCAGTACCTAAGAGCGGCGTCGTAGTTTTGTGTATATCACTTTAGTGTCTGATGATAGAATTTCTATATTATATTGTATGTTTAGGGTCACTGGACCAGCCAGGAGATACTTCGGGAGAAGGCTTTTGGCATTCACAGCTTGAGGACCCAGGCAAGATACCTTGCCATATTTACTGTTTAATTTAAAATATGCAAATATTGTATGATATCTTGTTGCTTTCTATTATATAACTGCGCGCGTCCGAGATTGACTCGGGTGTAGTCGACGAGTACGTCGATGAGTAGTGTACTTGACCTAGTCACTAGCAGACTCACCCTCATTGGGATGATACTCTGATATCTTCCGAGACCTGACACTCTTACATGCATCACGGTGACAAACTCATATTGGGATGCGGGTTTGCGTACTCGACTAGCTATCGGTGCGTGTGACATGCATCACGGTTTAGTACGTAATTTAGGATTATATATTTAGTAGAGACTTGGCATATAAATATGTGGTATGCACGTCGTGTATTCGACTTGTATATCTACATCTGGCGGGAAGGACAACTAGTAGGCATATGGGATACACACATTGGATTCCGTAGTATCCGAAGGATCCACGGATCCAATGATTTCCTTTGTTGCAGATACTGCGTTATTCGGAGCGATACAGATGTATATATATTACAGATACCTCATTCTTCGGAATGATGGATGTTACAGATACCACGCTCTTCAGAGTGTTGGACGTTATGCCTACGCCTACCCATACGTACCAAAGTTGTCCTTACATTGCATTCACTTAGATGGTTAACACACCCGTTATTTTATTTTATTCAGTATTTATATATGGCATGCTTCTATGTATCTTGTTACGTCCCTCTGAGGACCTGGTTCCTTTCTAGATTTGGACGAGGCATATTACCCCACAGTGTACGGACCCGGACAGGAGACGAGGTACGCAACTGTGGAGGAGCTAGAGGTGCTACCGTCAGAGTTTTTGTGATCATTTGGTAGGCCTTCCGCCTAGGATTGGGAGCATTATTATCTAGTCATTCGATGGCCTAGTCATTACGCTTTTTATCTGTCATTTCGTACTTTTATTTCGTCATAGTAGTGGGTTTGTTCCCACCAGACATTCTTGGTTGTACTATGATATTTGAGACTGGCATTTATTTTTTAGTATTTATTCTAGTACTTTTGGTTATATTTGTGGATGAGATTAGATTACCTATTAATGATTGATATTGGACTTGTTAGTAATTTAGGATAGCGTAGTACTCTTTGCTAGGATCCATTAAATTAGGATATCCTCAGAGACGTATTAGCTGGCTATTGCCACGTGGCCTGGTCCCGTATAGTTTTAGGACTGGGACATGACAATAATTATAATTACAATATCTATAATCAAGGCAAATGAATTAAATTGTAAAGAATAAATACGTGAAGTGCATCGCACCCGTATCACAATAGATCTATGATACGCTTGCGATATGGCTCCACCATACAACCAAACGTATCCCAATGGACACGAGCAAGTCTAAAATTATAATTATGAACAATACAAAGAGCTAACTACTTATCTACGTGTCCGTGTCAAAATATGATATGCTCAAACCCTCGTGTCGGAGAAAAACTCCCAAATCAACCCGTATCTCCAAATTATCGGGATACGGCCTACACATATCCAATTATGGACACGACACTAGTCAGACACAACCAAACACATGTCAATTTGGTGTAATTGACCTATTGACAAACATAAGATGTGTCTATCTCGAAATTTCTCCAAAATTGATACAAAATTCTATATAACTTTCTCCATAGGCCTCCTATGAACCTAATTCTAATTCCTATGGGTAGCTTTAGCATATGGGGTAGTTTCTAATGATTAAAACATAGATTTAGAGTCTAATTAGAGGGGGAAAATAGAATTATACCTATTGGGAGATGGATTTCTAATAAAACCTCTAAATTGAGGGAAAAGAGCTTCCAACTTGTAGGTCATTGCTTCTCCTTGTAGATCCTTGCTTCCTTCTTGTAGATCCTTTCTTCCTCCTTGTTCTAATGGTCTCCAATAATAATTTAGGAAGGAATTGAAAAAAATTTGGGTAGAATTTGATGTGGGAATGAAGAAATTTGGAAGAGAAAATTATATATCTATATTTGAAATAAAAAATGAAGAGAGATAATTTTTCCTCCATTAATAACTAGGCCGACCCCTTGCCCCTTCTCCAAACTACTATAAAATATCTAAAATATCCCTTGGGTCTTGTCATGAAGAAATAATTAAGGAAGGAAGGTTCTAGTCTAATTCGTTTAACTTAATTAATTCTCCTCCTATTGATTGGGCTTCTTATTGGGCTCAATTCTAACTAGAATTAAATGTTGGTCCATGGATCTAATCTAAACTAGTTAGTTCCACTAATACAATTCTAAAATAATATACTAACATCAAACAATAAATAAATAATACAATAAATAAATTTATAACATGCACAATATTTAATTAATTATAAAATGACCAAAATACCCTTTTCTAGAAAAAAGTGGTAGTGACAAGTCTACCCCCCTTAAAATAATTTTTTCCTCAAAATTCAAAGATAAAACTACCCCCAGAAAATAAAATAGAACAGAATCAGGAAAGAACATACCTCAAGACAGAAACAAATATGGGTAAGGCTCTCGCATTTCCTCCTCTCTCTCTCCCGGGTAGACTCCCCGGAGAGTGATGCCTCCATGCGACGCGTACCAAAGGAATAGTCCGGTTCCTCAGCACCTTCTCTCTCTGATCCAGAATCTCAACTAGCTGCTCTGGATAGCTAAGAGTAGGGCCCACCTCTATCTCCGAGTGATCCAATACGTGACTAGGATCCGCCACGTACCATCTCAACTGTGATACATAAAATACATTATGCACTCCCTCTAATGTAGGTATAAAGTCTAGTCTGTAAGCAACTGCACAGACCCTCTCGAGAATACAGAAAGGTCTGATGAATCGCGGACTAAACTTTTTGCCTCCACCGAAACAAATCGTGCCTTGTGTCGAAGAAATCGTCAGAAACACCAAACTACCAACCTAAAATAAAATACAATCTTAAGAACTTAATCTATAACAAATAACCAATATCAAGCACAAAATAAAAATCTAAAACTATACCTCAAACTCCAAAGGTCTCCGGTGGCTATCGGCCCAATGTCGTTGTCTGTCCTGCACCACTCGAAGTCTGTCTCTGATCAGCTTAACCTTCTCCGCTGCATCTACAACCTTCTCAGGCCCTAACAAAACCCTCTCTCCAACATCGTCCCATGACAAGGGTGTACGACATCTCCGACCGTATAGAGCCTCAAATGGTGACATCTCTATACTAGCCTGGTAGCTGTTGTTGTAAGCAAACTATACCAAATAGAGATGGTCTTCCCAAGATCCCCCAAAATCTAGTACACAGGTACATAGTATATCCTCGAGAGTCTGAATGGTCCTCTCTGATATCCCATCTATTTGGGGATGATATACAGTACTGAACTTGAGCTGGGTGCCCAAACTCGCTTGCAAACTCCTCCAGAATTGAGAAGTGAAATGACTATCCTGATCCGAGACTATGCTGACGGGAACCCCATGTATCCTGACGATCTGCCTCACATACATCTCTGTCAGCTTCTCCATAGACAAACCCACCTTGAAAGGCAAAAATTTGGCCGACTTGATTAACCTGTCATAGATGACCCAAATTGCATCTTTTTCTCCTGGAGATCATGGAAGTCTGGACAAAAAATCTATAGTAATGTGCTCCCACTTCTACTCTGGAATGGGTAATGGATGAAGTTAACCACCTGGCCTCTGCCTCTCGGCTTTCACCTGCTGGCACACCAAGCATCTGGATACAAACTGTGCTACTTCCCTCTTCATGCCATACCATCACACACTCTCTCGTATATCCCAATACATCTTGTTCGTACCTAGATACATGGAATATTGAGAGCAATGTGCTTTATTTAATACCTCCTCAAGCAGCTCCCCACTAGGCACAGATAATCTAACACCATGTCGCAAAGAACCATCCTCAGTAATGGTGAAATCATCCTCCAATACTGCTCTCACCTGAGCTCAATGCTCCTCAGAGAGAGTGTGCTCAATCACAACTAGGACCCTTCCTGATTTTTGTTATCTTTAATTTTTTGAAATTATTTTCTTTTGCAATGTTACTGTCCTTCTTTGATGATATCGTATCTTGCACCGTATTGACTTCTTTTGATCTGTGTTCATGATGCCTCTGAAGACACGGTCTCAGTGCACCATTTTAGCAGCTGCCACCGAGAGGTCTGCCACCTCTCGTCCTGCTCGACTTCAGGCAGCCGTTACCGCTACACTTGCCACTCCTACGGTCGAGGGGGCATCCGTTTCTCTCATAGATCCTCTTACTCCTATCGATCCGAGAGCTTCACCAATTGTTCCGGTGGTACCTCCTCCACTACCTCCTGCACCAGTTGACGCCGCGCAGCTGTTTGCATTCTTCAGAGAGATAATGGACACGCAGCACCGCCAGGTGGACGTGATGAGGATGGGCATTGAGAATGCTCACCAGGTGGCTATGACGGTGGTGGACAGAGTGGCCCAGATCCAGCCACAGGCAGAGCAGGCTCAGCATCCGAGGCCGGGCACCATTATTGACTTTCAGAGGATGTGGCCCAAGAAGTTCTGGGGTACGGAGGGGATCCTATACGCGGACAACTGGATCGAGCACATTAAGGGCATCTTTAGGCTGGCACTGATCCCAGCCAGTATGCATATTGAGGCAGCGGGCAGCTAGATGTTCGATCTTGCCCTTACTTGGTACTGCACAAATACGAGGATAGTGGTACCGGGACTGACTTGGGAGGCTTTCAAGAAGCTTTTTAAGAAGAAGTTTTTCTCGGATGTGGCTCTCAGTGCTTTGGAGAGCCAGTTTGAGGCGCTCGTCCAGGGGAGCATGCTGGTGGACGAGTATGTAGCAGAGTTCTGCCGTCTGGGCAAATTTGTAGAGGGTTTGAGCGAGGCAGCGAAGGCACGAAAGTTTCACAAGGGTTTGGTCATGGTGGTCAAGTCCTTGACTAGGAGTGACCGTGAGGCGACCTTCGAGCAGATAGTGAGTGATGCTCAGAGGGCAAAGGACGACTTGGAGTTGAAGACCAAGAGGAGTAAAGATGCTTCTGGAGCAGGCAGCAGTGCAGGCCCATCCAAGAGGTCATTCCAGCAGACTCAGCAGCACCAGGGTCAGGATCGTGCGCCCTTCCAGCAGGCGCCCCAGCAGCAGAGGCAGGGACATCAGCAGGGTCAGAGGCAGCCCATTATTTGCCCTTTCTTTAGGAAGCCGGGGCACGGATGGGACATTTATAGAAAAAGGCTAGGCAGATGTTTGTTATATGGCGCAGTAGATCACCAGTTGAAGGATTGTCCTTCAGCACTTGCTCGTACAACTCAGGGCGGAGGAGCCACTCAGAGGGGACCAGCCAAAGCACCTGCAGCACAGTAGAGAGGACAGCCTTTGCCGACTCAGCAGCAGAGGTTTGCTCAGCACCAGCACCAGCACCAAGGAGGACAGCAAGGACGAGCTTTTGCCCTGACTATAGATGAGGCCGAGCCCGTTGGTGATGTAATCTCAGGTTCTGTTCTTCTTGATTCCATTCCAACACTTGCTTTATTTAATTTCGGTGCTTCCCATAGTTTTATGCCTGTATCTTTTGCTGTTAGACACCATATTGTAGCTGAACCTTTAGCTAGACTCTGCAAGATCACGACCGGGGGTGGCATCATCCTAGTCAGTGATGTCTGCAGAGACCGGAGAGTTACCTTGGGAGGCCGGGAGTTGAGTATGTGCCTACTCGTAATGCCACTTCCGAGCTACGACATTGTACTCGGGATAGATTGGTTGAGTATGCACTGTGCTAGTATAGATTTTTGTGGAGGTAGAGTGTTGTTTAGTCCACTGGGTGAGCCAGAGTTTGAGTTTGCCAGAGGAGCAGCGGAGCAAAGCGAGGGAGTCTTCTGCGGAGCCCTGGTGGTAGAGCCGAGGTTGCCACATCCACTGATAGTAGAGTTCATGGATGTCTTTCCAGAGGAGTTGCCAGGGTTACCTTCGGACAGAGATATGGAGTTCTCTATAGACTTGGTGCCAAGCGCGGAGCCGATATCCCAGTATGTCTATAGAGTCAGCAACAGTGAGCTGATAGAGTTGAAGAAGCAGGTGGATGAGCTTCAGGACAAGGAATTTATCAGATCTAGTTCTTCTCCGTGGGGTACTCCGGTACTTTTTGTGCCGAAGAAGGATGGGTCGATACGGATGTGTATCGACTACAGGGCTCTTAACAACCTCACAATCAAGAACAAGTATCCGCTGTCGCGTATTGATAATCTTTTTGACTAGTTGAGCTGAGCGAGGGTGTTTTCCAGGATTGATCTGAGGACAGGCTACCATCAGGTAAAGGTCAGGGGGGAGGATATTTCGAAGATAGATTTTCAGACCAGGTCTGGACCGTATGAGTTTATGGTGATGTCGTTTGGGTTGACTAATGCCCCGGCAGTGTTCATGAATCTGATGAACAAGGTATTCCATCAGCATCTGGAAAGGTTTGTGGTGATATTTATAGATGACATCTTGGTGTATTCGAAGACCCTAGAGGAGCATGAGGAGCATCTAAGGATAGTACTGGAGACTCTCAAAAAGGAGAAGCTCTATGGAAAGCTTTTGAAGTACGAGTTCTTCCTTGAAAAGGTTGAATTCCTTGGTCATATGGTGACAGGAGAGGGGATCTCGGTGGATCCGAGAAAGATCATGGCAGTTGAGGCATGGAGTGCTCCGAGTTTAGTAGCAGAGGTTAAGAGTTTTTTGGACTGGCAGGTTACTACAGGAGATTTGTTCAGGATTTTTCTCGGATTGCAGAGCGGTTGTCCAGGCTGAATTGGAAGGATATGGAGTTTGTTTGATCAGAGGAGTGCCAGATTGCCTTTGATGAGCTAAAAAGGAGGTTGACGACAGCTCCAGTGTTGACATTGCCATCAGGGTCTGGAGGATTCACTATCTATAGTGATGCATCGAGGAAGGGACTGGGTTGTGTATTATAGCAGAATGGGAGGGTAATTGCCTATGCTTCTAGGCAATTACGTCATCATGAGAAGAACTACCCTACCCACGATTTGGAGTTGGCAGCGATCATCTTTGCTCTGAAGTTGTGGAAACACTATTTATACGGAGAGCGTGTGGAGATCTTCATAGACCACAAGAGCTTGAAGTATGTGTTTACCCAAAAAGAGCAGAACATGAGGCAGAGGAGATGGTTGGAGTTGATGAAAGACTTCGACATATTATTGCAGTACCATCCAGGGAAGGCGAACGTAGTTACGGATGCGCTGAGTAGGTATCCGGTAGCTATGTGCCTGACTACAGATCGTTATCTTCTGGCAGATCTAGAGAGCTTGGGCATTAAGGTGATAGTGCCTGGAGTTGAGATACAAATATGGGGATTGCAGATTCAGTCAGAGTTGGTAGACCGGATCAGGGATACACAGTTTGAGGATGAGTCCCTGAGGAGCATCAGGGTGCAGGTTCAGATTGGATTATCAGATGACTTCACCATTGCTGGTGATGGTTCATTGTGGCACGATACCAGGTTGTGTGTGCCGAGTGGGTCGTTGTGCGAGGAGGTTCTTCAGGAGGCGCATCGATCCCAATACTTTATGCATCCAGGTGCCAACAAGATGTATAGAGATTTGAGAGAGCATGTATGGTGGTACGGGATAAAGCGGGAGGTAGCACGCTTCGTATCCCGATGCTTAGTGTGCCAGCAGGTGAAGGTGGAGAGACAGAGGCCAGAAGGTTTGCTCTAGCCGTTACCCATTTCGGAGTGGAAATGGGAGCATGTGACCATGGATTTTGTTCTTGGACTTCTCCGTTCTCCAGGAGGGAAGGATGTGATTTGGGTCATCGTAGACAGGTTGACCAAATTGGCCCACTTTCTACCATTCAAAGTGGGTATGTCTACGGAGAGACTAGCAGAGATGTATGTGCATCAGATAGTCAGACTGCATGGAGTTCTTGTGAGCATAGTATCAGACCGGGACAGTCGCTTTACTTCGCATTTTTGGAGGAGTCTGCAGGCTAGCTTGGGCACCCAGCTCAAGTTTAGTACTGCATATCACCCACAGATAGACGGTCAGTCAGAGAGGACCATTCAGACACTTGAGAACATGCTTCGCACTTGTGTTTTGGATTTTAGAGGCTCTTAGGAGGATCACTTGAACTTGGTAGAGTTTACTTACAACAACAACTACCAAGACAGTTTCGAGATGTCACCATTCGAGCCATTGTATGGACGGAGGTGTTACACTCCGTTATCATGGGATGATGTAGGCGAGAGAGCTTTGCTTGGCCCGAAGATGGTGGTTGATGCGGCGAAGAAGGTCAAGCTCATTAGAGATAGACTTCGGGTGGCGCAGGACAGGCAGCGGCATTGGGTCGATAGCCACCAGAGACCTTTGGAGTTTGACGTATAACTTAGAATCTAGATTTTGTTTTTGTGTTTGCTTGTGATTGCTTGTTTTAGATTAAGTGCTGAGACCTTGTTTGTGCTAGGTTGGTGATCTGGTGTTTCTGAGGATTTCTCCGACGCGGGGCACTATTCGCTTCAGTGGAGGCGGGAAGCTTAGCCCACGTTTCGTTGGACCCTTTCGCATCCTTAAGAGGGTCAGCACTGTGACATATAGGCTAGATTTGCCGCCTATGCTAGAGGGAGTTCATGATGTGTTCCATGTGTCGCAGTTGAGACGGTATGTGGCAGATCTCAGTCATGTATTGGATCACTCAGAGATCGTGGTGGGCCCTACTCTTAGCTATCCAGAGCAGCCGATGGAGATTCTGGATCGACGAAAGAAGGTGTTGAGGAACCAGACTATTCCCTTGGTTCGCGTCGCGTGGAGGCATCACTCTCCAGGTGAGTCAACCTGGGAGAGGGATGATAAAATGCGCGAGCGGTACCCTTATCTTTTCGAGCCCTGAGGTATGGTTCTTTTCTTTTTCTTGTATTCATGTCATAGTTTCGTCTTTTTAATTTCAAGGACAAAATTATTTTAAGGAGGGTAGGCTTGTCACTATCTAATTCTAAAAAATAGGATTTTTTTGGTAAATTGTGTATTGATTACAATTAATTGTATTTATATTTAATTGTTGGTTGTATTATTTTTTTTATTGGTTATTTTAGGGTTTTGGCTAGTCTGGACCCATGTCAGATCCTAGTGGACCCATGTCAGACCCAACCAATACCCTTGTCAGACCTATTTTTGGGTTTAGAATAATTATTAAATTTTTAATAAGTTAGTTGGAGGGATTAGGAGTTAATTTGAGTTTATTTGGAACCCCAAACCCAAATCCCTATTAGCATGACTAATTAGGAGAGCATTTTAGTCATTTTTATTCATGTAAAACCTACTTCTTCACTTGGCCGGCCCCTATTTCCAGATCTGGACAGCAGTCCCCCCTCCCCTCTTCATTTATTTATTTCTTCTTCTTCTTCTTCTTCTTCATTCTCCATTTTCTTCTTCTTTCTTCTTCCAACTTCAAGCTTCAAGTAAGAATTTCTCATTTTCTTCTCTTCTTTCTTCTATTTCTTCTATAGATATTAACCCTAACCATTTGCTTTTCCCTAACCTAGGTGTTTAGAGCCTAGAATTAGTGTAGAGGCTTGGCTTGGAGGCTTGGAAGCTTGAAGGTGTTGATTTCAAGGGTTTTGGAGACTTTGGCCTTGGGATTCCAACTCCCAAGAGGTAAACCCTAACTTTTCTTTTAGTGATTGCTCTATTATAGTGTAATTAGTAGTTTAGAACCTTCCTAGACCTTAAGGCTACCCGTAGGAGAAAGTTAGAACTTGTTTGGTTGTATTTGGAGACTTTGACATTAGGTTTTATGTCAATTTTGGGTAAAATCCAAGATTGGCCCAATTTTGGGTAATGCCCTAGGTTAGAGGACCTAGGTAGACGTGATTGGGTGTCTTGGGGGTTAGTATGTGTCTTCGTTCGGATACGTGAAGTCGTGTCGCGGAGAAATAGACGTTTCGGGCGATTTGGGGGTTTTCGTCGTCGTAGGTTCTATGTGCGTGCGCGTTTTTACCACGGACCTAGAATCGGCGAGTTAGCATTTTTTCTAGGTTTTAGACATCGATTAGAATCCGTGGATAAATTTTAGGCCGATTTCGAGTAGGTTTGGTGTGCATTTTACGAGGTTTCACGAACCGTACTCCACGTATTCGTCGAAATGATCGAATGGCCATTTTGACTTAGTTTCTAGGTTTCGGGCTTGTGCGCGCGTTGGTTTAGCTTCGGGGAGTGTGTGCTAGAGTTTTCGAGTTATATTTTATATATTTATGTGTGTTTATGTGTGTTTGGGTCGATGTGCGTGTGTTGGTGGGGGTGTTGTGTGTGATTGTGTGTTATGTGTATACGTATATATGAGTGTTTATATATATATATATATATATATATATATATATATAGAGAGTGTGTATGTATATATATATATGTATGAGTGTGTGTGTATATATATATATATATATACACAGTCATATATATATATATATATGTGTGTGTGTGTGTGTGTGTGTGTGTGTATGTATATATATATATATATATATATATATATATATATATATATATATATATATATATATATGAGTATGTGTATATATATATGTAGAGTGTGTTTATATATATATATACATATGTGTGATTATAGATATGTGTGTGTGTACCTATATACATATGAGTATGTGTATATATATATATATATATATGGTTGTATATATATATGTATATAAGTTTGTGTGAATATATATATATCTATAAAAGTGTGTGTGTGTGTGTGTGTGTGTGTGCTTGCGTGTTTGTGTGTGTGTGTGGTATGTCGAGGAGCTGCAGCAGCAGCGGGGACCATCACAGTGCAGTGAGCAGCCAGCGATGGGCAGAGCAGCAGCTATATGCAGTAGTGGCACAGCAAGGGGGGGAGCCTGCAACAACAGCAATTGCTGCAGTGTGTGTCACCACCCTATTTCCAGAGCCGGATATTTTTTTTATTTTAATTTGGGTTAATTGTGTATTATTTATAATTAATTGTATTTATATTTAATTAATGATTGTATTATATTTTTATTGATTGTTTTAGGATTTTGGCTAGCCTGGACCCATGTCAGACCCTAGTGGACCCATGTTCGACCCAGCCCACACCCCTGTGAGACCTATTTTGGGTTTTAGAATATTTATTATATTTTTAGTAGGTTAGTTGGAGAGATTTGGAGCTAGATTGAGTGCTTTTGGAACCCGAAACCAAGTCAAGTAGGGGCATTTTGGGAATTTGGAAACTTGTAATCCCCTTTATTAG
Source organism: Iris macrosiphon (assembly GCA_036927795.1). Taxonomy (NCBI): domain Eukaryota; kingdom Viridiplantae; phylum Streptophyta; class Magnoliopsida; order Asparagales; family Iridaceae; genus Iris; species Iris macrosiphon. The sequence goes on along the minus strand of JAYESA010000005.1, from coordinate 163,967,410 downwards.
TGTTTGGCCGACCCATTCAGCCCCTCCCCCACCCGTGGACAGCAGCCCTCTCCCCCCTCTTTTCATTCCACTCTTCTTCTTCACTTCTTCTTCTTCTCCACTCCTTCTTTCTTCTTCCTTCTTCTCCAAGGTGAGTTCTTCTCCATTTTTCTTCCTTTTTTCTTCCATTTCTTCTTCTTTATGCTAACCCTAACCCTACATTTTTCCCTAACCTAGGTGTGTGGAGCTTAGATTTAGTGTGGAGGCTAGAATTGGAGGCTTGGAGCTTGAGGGAGGTGATTCCAAGTAGATCGGAGACTTTGGCCTTGGAATTTTAACTCCCAAGAGGTAAACCCTAGCTTTCCCCTTGCTAATTATTTTTATATAGTGTAATTAGTGTTGTAGAACCTTCATAGACCCTTAGGCTACCCGTGTGAGGAAGTTGGAACTAGTTGGGTTGTGTTTGGAGACTTTAACATTAGGTTTTGTGTCGATTTCGGGTAGAATCCAAATTTGGCCTAATTTTGGGTGATGCCCTAGGTTAGACGGACCTAGGTAGACGTTGTCGGGTGCCTTGAAAGTGAGTGCGTGTCTCCGTTCGGACACGGTAAGTCGTGTCGCGGAGAAACTGGCGTTTCGGGCAAATTTGGGGCTTTTCGTCGTCGCAGATTCTAAGTCCGTGCGTGTTTCTGCCACGGACCTAGAATCAACGCGGGAGCACTTTTTCTAGGATCTAGGCATCGTTTAGAGCGCGTGAGTAAATTTTGGGCCGATTTTTAGTTCGTTTGGTGTGCGTTTCAGGAGGTTTTCCGAACCGTGCACCGCGTGTTCGTCGAAATGACCGAACGGCCATTTCGACTTGGCTTCCTTGTTTCGGGCTTGTGCGCGCGTTGGGTTAGTATCGGGGAGTGTGTGCTAGAGTTTTCGAGTTATATTTTATATATTTTATAGGTGTTTGTGTGTGTCGGGGTTGTTGGTGGGGCGTTGTGAGCATTGTGCGTTATGGTGTTGTGTATATATATATGTATATATATATGTATGTGTGTATGTGTATATATGTATGAGTGTTTGTGTGTGTGGTTGTGTGTTTGTGAGAGTGTTTGTTAGTGTGTGTGAGAGTGTGTGTGTGAGGGTGTGTGAGAGTGAGAGTGAGTGAGTGAGTGTATATATATATATATGCTTGAGTGTGTGTGTGTATGTATATATATATTAGTGTGTATATATATATATATAGATATATATGGGTGTTTATATATATATATATATAGATATATGTATATAATTATGTGTGTGTGTGTATTTATATGTTAGAGTGTGTGTGTTAGAATATTTATATGTTGGATTGTATATATATATATATATATGTGTATGATTGTATATATATATATATATATAGATATATATATGTATCTATGTGTGTGTCTGTGTGTGGGCGTGTCTGTGTGTGTGCGTGTGGCAGAGCAGCGCGTGCCGCAGCGAGTGCGCTGCTGTGCAGTGCGCACAGCAGCAGAACAGCAGGCAGCAGCACCGCGGCAGCAGTTCGCTCGAGCGCTGCAGCAGAACAGCAGGCAGCAGCAGCCGCAGTACCGCGGCAGCAGTTCGCTCGAGCGGTACAGCAGTTCGTTCGAGCGCTGCAGCAGAACAGCAGGCAGCAGCAGCCGCAGTACCGCGGCAGCGCCGCGGCAGCAGTTCGCTCGAGCGCAGCAGAAAAGCAGTAGCAGCAGCAGTTTTAAGCCGCAGCAACAGCTAGCAGCGTATTGCATTGGCGTGTAGCGAGTGAGAGAGAGAGATATAGATATATGTTTATCTATATAGATAGATATAAGATGGATAGATAGATATAACTATAGATAGATAGGTAGATATCTAGAATAGATAAATAGTTAGAATTTTAGTTAGATATATACAAAGATATAGATAGATTGATATATAGCTAGATAGATATTAGATAGATAGATACTAGATAGTTAGATAGATAGTTAGTTAGATAGATATTAGATAGAAACTAGATAAATAGATAAATAGGTATTAGATAGATAGATACATAAATAGGTAGATAGATGGATATCTATATAAATAGTTATATAGTTAGATAGATAAATATCTAAGGTATAGATATATACATACCTATAGCTATATATATCTATAGATATCTAGAGAGAGAGATAGATAGATTTATGAATAGATATATACATAGCTAGATAGATAGTTAGATATCTAAATACATATATATTTATGTATAGGTAAGGTAAGGTATTGGGTATATATATATAGGTATATGCCTATATGTATTAGATATCTATATTTTAGCCTAGATTATAGCTAGATATATATGTTTATGCATAGTAAGTTAGCTAGAGGGGTAGTCGGGTTGAGTTTAGAGCGGTATCTCAATACCTTGAGATACCGAGGTATCTCAATACCTTAAGATAACCAAGGTATTGGGTTTCGAGCGGGGTTTTTGAGCAATAGCCTAGGAATAGTATTGGAGTGATTTTTATATGCTTATGTGTATATATTTACGCGTGCTAGCATAGGTTTTAGCGGGTTTAGGCGGGGTACGTGGCCTAGGTTGAGGTATCGGATACCGAGGGTATCCCGGTATCTCAAGGAGGCGAGTTTGAGAGTTTTCTAGCTTAATGAGCTCGGTTTCATCTAGAATTTCAGGAGCACCCTAGTTTGACCTAGACTTGACCGTAGTTGACTCGGTTGACCGCCAAAGTTAACTTTTGACCTAGTTTTGACTCGGAGTTGACTTTTTGGACCCAGAGTTGACTTTTTGACCCAGATTTTACCGGTTTGACCCGTTTGACCTAGATCGACCCTAGAAGCCAATTTTTTAGTTATTTTATATCTGTTTAACTCTTTAGAACCCTGTTTAACCTTACTTTTCGCAATATGTCCTTGCGACACCGGTTCGGATCGCCATTTGCTCAGGATGTCAGGCGAGTATATTCTCTGATAGTTTTCATTATCTGATGATTATTATGATTCAGCTTCTAGTATAGTATCATCTGATTATTCTGGCATAACACGGGACATTGACTGATATTTTTGGATTTATTTACTTGCGACACGTACATTTCATGTTTCTGGCCTCTATTCTGGAATCACTACTGGCATCACCTACAGGCATCACTACAGGCATCATTCATGTTCAGGCTGGACTCATCTTGATTTGCGTGTCAGGTCTTGGATCCACTTGTATCAGTCGGGGCGGAGAAATACTCGAGTAGACATGTAAACATTTCTATCTGGAATCATCAGGAATCACTCCCTCTGGTCTAATCTGGAATGATAGCAGCCACGCACCCAGTGCGCGGTGAGCCGTACTTATCCCTAGCCGTTTACATGTCGAAACAAGTATTTCAAAGACACCGAGTTCATTCTTTATAGTCTGGACTCACTTGCATTCTTGTTGGTCTCACTTACATATTTCTGGACTTGACTCACTACATGTATTTTATGCTGGACTCACTACACGTTCATGTGCACGGACTTGATCTTAGCTTAGATTCTTGTATCTTGCAGTTACTACTATCTTGTTTCTGATATTCCTGCATCTTTACCTTTATGCACCAGTGATTTATATATTTCTTGTTTCATACTTGCTTCATTCTTCTTGCTACTTGCTATAACTGTTTTATAGTTTTTATCATTTAAATGGAACTGCTGTTAGAGATGTACTTGCTCCAGTCCTGACTGGACATATTTTTCAGAGTATCCGGAGGAGTGGTGTCCGACTTTTATGGACCTGAGCCTGTTGATGGTGCAGACAGGGACCCTCTAGTTTAGGAGTAATTTACGGGTTGGTAGCCGGGATCACTGAGACCTTGTTGTTATTTTTATTAGTTTTTAGTACCGGATTTGTCTCCGGTTTGGATTGAGACCTTGTTTGTATATTATTTTGGATATTGTTGTATTATTATTTGATGTTGTGGTGGTTTCAGTCATTGTTGTTGGTTAGACTTTTTAGTTGTTAGCCTTCTTGTTATCTTATCGTGCTTAGATTCGTGATTGAGTACTTGATTATCATTATGATATTGTTCCTCCGTTTGGAGTTGAGATCTTGACAGGTTTATATATTGATTGCGTGGTTGCCCTCCTTTTGGAGAGGTCATGGCAGATTTTTTATGAGTTATCTAGATAGTTGACCTAGACAGCGTTCTACCGCCGATGCTGCGGCGTAGGCTGGACGTACCCACGACTCATGCCTGATTCTTCCGGGTGCGGGTCATGACACGTTTTTGGTGGCGGGCCCATGCAGGTCTCGATTCGCAATTAGTGCGATGTCGTGGTGGTACAACAACTTAGTTGTACTGCTGCGATCCTGCTATAGGATCTAGGATCTAGGATGAGAGTGTACTCAATCACGACTAGGAACAATTCTAATCAAATTATTCTGAATTTGCTTCTTTTGAAATATTACTGTCCTTCTTTGATGATATCGTATCTTGCGCCGTATTGACTTCTTTTGATCTGTGTTCAGGATGCCTCTGAAGACACGATCCCATCGTACCATTCCAGCAGTTGGCACTGAGAGGTCTGCTACCTCTCGTCCAGCTCGTATTCAGGCAGGTGCTACCGCTCCACTCACCACTCCTGCAGTTGAGGGAGCATCTGCTTCTCTCGGGGATCCTCCTTCACCTGTCGATCCGAGGACTACCCCAGTCGTTCCGGTGGTTCCTCCACCACTTCCTGCTCCAGTAGATGCCGCGCAGTTGTTTGCGTTCTTCAGGGAGATGATGGACGCACAACACCGTCAGGTGGATGTGATGAGGCTGGGCATTAAGAACGCCCACCAGGTGGCCATGACGGCAGTGGATAGGGTGGCTCAGATTCAGCCACAGGCAGATCAAATTCAGCATCCGAGGCCAGGCAGTATTATCGACTTTCAGAGGATGCGGTCCAAGGAGTTCCGTGGTACAGAAGGGATCTTGTATGCGGATGACTGGATAGAGCAGATCGAGGGGATCTTCAGGCTGACGCAGATTCCAGACAGCATGCAGATAGAGGCAGCGGGCAGTCAGATGTTCGACCTAGCTTTGACATGGTATCGTACAGATACGAGGATCGCGATACCAGGGCTTACTTAGGAGGCTTTCAAGAGACTTTTTAAGGAGAAGTTTTTCCCAGATGTGACGCTCAGTGCTTTGGAGAGCCAGTTTGAGGCACACGTCCAGGGTAGCATAACGGTGGACGAGCACGCAGCGGAGTTCTGTCGTTTGGGCAGATTTATAGATGGCTTGAGTGAGGCAGCTAAGGCGAGGAAGTTTCGCAAGGGTTTGGTTATGGCGGTCAAGTCTTTGACCAGGAGCGACCGCGAGGCGACTTTCGAGCAGATAGTAGGAGACGCTCAGAGAGTAGAGGATGACTTGGAGCTCAAGTCCAAGAGAGGCAGGGATGATTCAGGCAGTGTCAGTGGTAGTGCGGGATTGGCTAAGCGTACCTATGTGCAGAAGGCAGCGGAGCAGGGTCAGGATCAGAGGGTGCCCACTTGTGCCTACTACAGGAAGGCAGGACACACTTGGGATATTTGTAGGAGGAGGTTGAAGGTGTGTTTGTTCTGTGTATCCGCTGCTCACCAGATGCGAGATTGCCCCACTGTACCTCTATTGGGTGGAGCACAGGATCAGAGAGTTAGAGCTAGGCCACCTGTGGCACGGCATCATGCCCCGCACCAGCAGAGGGATACACCCCAGCAGGGCAGGGCTTATGCGTTGACAGTCGAGGAGGCCGATGTTACGGGTGTCGGGTTAGCAGGTCTGTCTCTTTGTTCTTCTTCCTGTCCTTTTCCATTCCTTGTGTGCTTCATTAGTACCTGTTAGATTTTCTTTGTGCTGTGGTAGATAGTGTAGTGACCCTGATTGAGACTGTGATAACACGACCAGTAGGACCATGATCTTGTATGTTGTATAGGTAGAATTTCTTGACTGTGATTGTTGGGGGTTTGACCTAGAGTGAGTGTGATTGACTTTAGATTTCGAGGACGAAAATTTTCTAAGAAGGATAGGCTTGTCACCACCCCATTTCTCGAGCCGGGTATTTTTTTTTATTTGGGTTAATTGTGTATTAATTATAATTAATTGTATTTATATTTAATTAATGATTGTATTATATTTTTATTGATTATTTTAGGATTTTGGCTAGCCTGGACCCATGTCAGACCCTAGTGGACCCATGTCCGACCCAGCCCACACCCTATGAGACCTATTTTGGGTTTTAGAATATTTATTATATTTTTAGTGGGTTAGTTGGAGAGATTTGGAGCTAGTTTGAGTGCATTTGGAACCCGGAACCCGAAACCAAGTCAAGTAGGGGCATTTTGGGAATTTAGAAACTTGTAATCCCCTTTATTAGTGTTTGGCCGACCCATTCAGCCCCTCCCCCACTCGTGGACAGCAGCCCTCTCCCCCCTCTTTTCATTCCACTCTTCTTCTTCTTCACTTCTTCTTCTTCTCCACTTCTTCTTTCTTCTTCCTTCTTCTCCAAGGTGAGTTCTTCTCCATTTTTCTTCCTTCTTTCTTCCATTTCTTCTTCTTTATGCTAACCCTAACCCTATATTTTTCCCTAACCTAGGTGTGTGAAGCTTAGATTTAGTGTGGAGGCTAGAATTGGAGGCTTGGAGCTTGAGGGAGGTGATTCCAAGTAGATCGGAGACTTTGGCCTTGGTATTTTAACTCCCAAGAGGTAAACCCTAGCTTTCCCCTTGCTAATTATTTTTTTATAGTGTAATTAGTGTTGTAGAACCTTCCTAGACCCTTAGGCTACCCGTGTGAGGAAGTTGGAACTAGTTGGGTTGTGTTTGGAGACTTTAACATTAGGTTTTGTGTCAATTTCGGGTAGAATCCAAATTTGGCCCAATTTTGGGTGATGCCCTAGGTTAGATGGACCTAGGTAGACGTTGTCGGGTGCCTTGAGGGTGAGTGCGTGTCTCCGTTCGGACAAGGTAAGTCGTGTCGCGAAGAAACGGGCGTTTCGGGCGAATTTGGGGCTTTTTGTCGTCGCCGATTCTAAGTGCCTGCGTGTTTCCACCACGGACCTAGAATCGATGCGGAAGCACTTTTTCTAGGATCTAGGCATCGTTTAGAGTGCGTGGGTAAATTTTGGGCCGATTTCGAGTTCGTTTGGTGTGCGTTTCAGGAGGTTTTCCGAACCGCGCACCGCGTGTTCGTCGAAATGACCGAACGGCCATTTCGACTTGGTTTCCTTGTTTCGGGCTTGTGCGCGCGTTGGATTAGTATCGGGGAGTGTGTGCTGGAGTTTTTGAGTTATATTTTATATATTTTATAGGTGTTTGTGCGTATCGGGGTCGTTGGGCGTGCGTTGGTGGGGCGTTGTGAGCGTTGTGCGTTATGGTGTTGTGTATATATATATGTATATATATATGTATGTGTGTATGTGTATATATGTATGAGTGTTTGTGTGTATGGTTGTGTGTTTGTGAGAGTGTGTGTTAGTGTGTATGAGAGTGTGTGTGTGAGGGTGTGTGAGAGTGAGAGTGAGTGAGTGAGTGTATATATATATATATGCTTGAGTGTGTGTGTGTATGTATGTATATATATATATTAGTGTGTTTATATATATATATAGATATATGGATGTTTATATATATATATAGATATATGTATATAATTATATGTGTGTGTGTGTGTATTTATATGTTAGAGTGTGTGTGTTAGAATATTTATATGTTGGATTGTATATATATATATATATGTGTATGATTGTATATATATATATATATATATATATATATATATATATATATATATATATATATATATATATGTATCTATGTGTGTGTCTGTGTATGGGCGTGTCTGTGTGTGTGCGTGTGGCAGAGCAGCGCGTGCCGCAGCGAGTGCGCTGCCGTGCAGTGCGCACAGCAGCAGAACAGCAGGCAGCAGCACCGCGGTAGCGCCGCGGCAGCAGTTCGCTCGAGCGCTGCAGCAGAACAGCAGGCAGCAGCGCCACGGCAGCAGTTCGCTCGAGCGGTGCAGCAGTTCGCTCGAGCGCTGCAGCAGAACAGCAGGCAGCAGCAGCCGCAGCGCCGCGGCAGCGCCGCGGCAGCAGTTCGCTCGAGCGCAGCAGCAGCTCGCTCAAGCGCAGCAGAAAAGCAGTAGCAGCAGCAGTTTTAAGCCGCAGCAACAGCTAGCAGCGTATTGCATTAGCGTGTAGCGAGTGAGAGAGAGAGATATAGATATATGTTTATCTATATAGATAGATATAAGATGGATAGATAGATATAACTATAGATAGATAGGTAGATATCTAGAATAGATAAATAGTTAGAATTTTAGTTAGATATATACATAGATATAGATAGATTGATATATAGCTAGATAGATATTAGATAGATAGATACTAGAGAGTTAGATAGTTAGTTAGTTAGATAGATACTAGATAGATACTAGATAAATAGATAAATAGGTATTAGATAGATAGATACATAAATAGGTAGATAGATGGATATCTATATAGATAGTTATATAGTTAGATAGATAAATATCTAAGGTATAAATATATACATACCTATAGCTATATATATCTATAGATATCTAGAGAGAGAGATAGATAGATTTATGAATAGATATATACATAGCTAGATAGATAGTTAGATATCTAAATACATATATATTTATGTATAGGTAAGGTAAGGTATTGGGTATATATATATAGGTATATGCCTATATGTATTAGATATCTATATTTTAGCCTAGATTATAGCTAGATATATATGTTTATGCATAGTAAGTTAGCTAGAGGGGTAGTCGGGTTGAGTTTAGAGCGGTATCTCAATACCTTGAGATACCGAGGTATCTCAATACCTTAAGATAACCAAGGTATTGGGTTTCGAGCGGGGTTTTTGAGCAATAGCCTAGGAATAGTATTAGAGTAATTTTTATATGCTTATGTGTATATATTTACGCGTGCTAGCATAGGTTTTAGCGGGTTTAGACGGGGTGCGTGGCCTAGGTTGAGGTATCGGATACCGAGGGTATCCCGGTATCTCAAGGAGGCGAGTTTGAGAGTTTTCTAGCTTAATGAGCTCGGTTTAATCTAGAATTTCAGGAGCACCCTAGTTTGACCTAGACTTGACCGTAGTTGACTCGGTTGACCGCCAAAGTCAACTTTTGACCTAGTTTTGACCCAAAGTTGACTTTTTGGACCCAGAGTTGACTTTTTGACCCAGATTTCACCGGTTTGACCCGTTTGACCTAGATCGACCCTAGAAGCCTATTTTTAGTTATTTTATATCTGTTTAACTCTTTAGAACCCTGTTTAACCTTGCTTTTCATAATAGGTCCTTGCGACACCGATTAGGATCGCCAGTTGCTCAGGACGTCAGGCGAGTACATTCTCTAATAGTTTTCATTATCTGATGATTATTATGATTCAGCTTCTAGTATAGTATCATCAGATTATTCTGGCACAACACGGGACACTGATTGATATTTCTGGATTCATTTACTTGCTACACGTACATTTCATGTTTCTGGCCTCTATTCTGGAATCACTACTGGCATCACCTACAGGCATCACTACAGGCATCATTCATGTTCAGGCTGGACTCATCTTGATTTGCGTGTCGGGTCTTGGATCCACTTATATTAGTCGGGGCGGGGAAATACTCGAGTAGACATGTAAATATTCCCATCTGGAATCATCAGGAATCACTCCCTCTAGTCTAATCTCGAATGATAGCAGCCGCGCACCCAGTGCGCGGTGAGCCGTACTTACCCCTAGCCGTTTACATGTCGAAACAAGTATTTCAAAGACACCGAGTTCATTCTTTATAGTCTGGACTCACTTGCATTCTTGTTGGTCTCACTTACATATTTCTGGACTTGACTCACTACATGTATTTTATGCTGGACTCACTACACGTTCATGTGCATGGACTTGATCTTAGCTTAGATTCTTGTATCTTGCAGTTACTACTATCTTGTTTCTGATATTCCTGCATCTTTACCTTTATGCACCAGTGATTTATATATTTCTTGTTTCATACTTGCTTCATTCTTCTTGCTACTTGCTATAACTGTTTTATAGTTTTTATCATTTAAATGGAACTGCTGTTAGAGATGTACTTGCTCCAGTCCTGACTGGACATATTTTTCAGAGTATCCGGAGGAGTAGTGTCCGGAGTTTTATGGACCTAAGCCTGTTGATGGTGCAGACAGGGACCTTCTAGTTTAGGAGTGATTTACGGGTTGGTAGCCGGGATCACTGAGACCTTGTTGTTGTTTTTATTAGTTTTTAGTACCGGATTTGTCTCCGGTTTGGATTGAGACCTTGTTTGTATATTATTTTGGATATTGTTGTATTATTATTTGATGTTGTGGTGGTTTTAGTCGTTGTTGTTGGTTAGACTTTTTAGTTGTTAGCCTTCTTGTTATCTTATCGTGCTTAGATTCGTGATTAAGTACTTGATTATCATTATGATATTGCTCCTCCGTTTGGAGTTGAGATCTTGACAGGTTTATATATTGATTGCGTGGTTGCCCTCCTTTTGGAGAGGTCATGGCAGATTTTTTGTGAGTTATCTAGATAGTTGACCTAGACAGCGTTCTACCGTCGATGCTGCGGCGTAGGCTAGACGTACCCACGACTCATGCCCGATTCTTCCGGGTGCGGGTCGTGACACGTTTTTGGTGGCGGGCCCATGCAGGTCTCGAATCGCAATTAGTACGATGTCGTGGTGGTACAACAACTTAGTTGTACTGCTGCAAGCCTGCTATAGGATCTAGGATCTAGGATGAGAGTGTACTCAATCACGACTAGGAACAATTCCAATCAAATTATTCTGAATTTGCTTCTTTTGAAATATTACTGTCCTTCTTTGATGATATCGTATCTTGTGCCGTATTGACTTCTTTTGATCTGTGTTCAGGATGCCTCTGAAGACACGATCCCATCGTACCGTTCCAGCAGTTGGCACTGAGAGGTCTGCTACCTCTCGTCCAGCTCGTATTCAGGCAGGTGCTACCGCTCCACTCACCACTCCTGCAGTTGAGGGAGCATCTGCTTCTCTCGGGGATCCTCCTTCACCTGTCGATCCGAGGACTATCCCAGTCGTTCCGGTGGTTCCTCCACCACTTCCTGCTCCAGTAGATACCGCGCAGTTGTTTGCGTTCTTCTGCAAGATGATGGACGCGCAACACCGTCAGGTGGATGTGATGAGGCTGGGCATTGAGAACGCCCACCAGGTGGCCATGACGGCAGTGGATAGGGTGGCTCATATTCAGCCACAGGCAGATCAAATTTAGCATCCGAGGCCGGGCAGTATTATCGATTTTCAGAGGATGCGGCCCAAGGAGTTTCGTGGTACAGAAGGGATCTTGTACACGGATGACTGGATAGAGCAGATCGAGGGGATCTTCAGGCTGGCGCAGATTCCAGACAGCATGCAGATAGAGGCAGCGGGCAGTCAGATGTTCGACCTTGCTTTGACATGGTATCGCACAGATACGAGGATCACGATACCAGGGCTTACTTGGGAGGCTTTCAAGAGGCTTTTTAAGGAGAAGTTTTTCCCAGATGTGGCACTCAGTGCTTTGGAGAGCCAGTTTGAGGCACACGTCCAGGGTAGCATGACGGTGGACGAGTACGCAGCGGAGTTCTGCCGTCTGGGCAGATTTGTAGATGGCTTTAGTGAGGCAGCTAAGGCGAGGAAGTTTCGCAAGGGTTTGGTTATGGCGGTCAAGTCTTTGACCAGGAGTGACCGCGAGGCGACTTTCGAGCAGATAGTTGGAGACGCTCAGAGAGTAGAGGATGACTTGGAGCTCAAGTCCAAGAGAGGCAGGGATGATTCAGGCAGTGTCAATGGTAGTGCGGGATTGGCTAAGCGTCCCTATGTGCAGAAGGCAGCAGAGCAGGGTCAGGATCAGAGGGTGCCCACTTGTGCCTACTGCAGAAAGGCAGGACACACTTGGGATATTTGTAGGAGGAGGTTGAAGGTGTGTTTGTTCTGTGGATCCGCTGCTCACCAGATGCGAGATTGCCCCACTGCACCTCTATTCGGTAGACACAGGATCAGAGAGTTGGAGCTAGGCCTCCTGTGGCACAGCATCATGCCCCGCACCAGCAGAGGGATACACCCAAGCAGGGTAGGGCTTATGCGTTGACAGTCGAGGAGGCCGATGCTACGGGTGTCGGGTTAGCAGGTCTGTCTCTTTGTTCTTCATCCTGTCCTTTTCAATTCCTTGTGTGCTTCATTAGTACCTGTTAGATTTTTTTTGTGCTGTGGTAGATAGTGTGGTGACCCTGATTGAGTCTGTGATAACACGACCAATAGGACCATGATCTTGTATGTTGTATAGGTAGAATTTCTTGACTGTGATTGTTGGGGGTTTGACCTAGAGTGAGTGTGATTGGCTTTAGATTTCGAGGACAAAAATTTTCTAAGAAGGATAGGCTTGTCACCACCCCATTTCCAGAGCCGGGTTTTTTTTTATTTGGGTTAATTGTGTATTATTTATAATTAATTGTATTTATATTTAATTAATGATTGTATTATATTTTTATTGATTGTTTTAGGATTTTGGCTAGCCTGGACCCATGTCAGACCCTAGTGGACCCATGTCCGACCCAGCCCACACCCTATGAGACCTATTTTGGGTTTTAGAATATTTATTATATTTTTAGTGGGTTAGTTGGAGAGATTTGGAGCTAGTTTGAGTGCTTTTGGAACCCGGAACCCGAAACCAAGTCAAGTAGGGGCGTTTTGGGAATTTGGAAACTTGTAATCTCCTTTATTAGTGTTTGGCCGACCCATTCAGCCCCTCCCCCACTCGTGGACAGCAGCCCTCTCCCCCCTCTTTTTATTCCACTCTTCTTCTTCACTTCTGTGAAACCCCCTTCCCAGAAAATCGTAAAAGCCTTTTATTTATTAATTATTAATTAAAATGTAGTAATTAGGTCCAAATAGGAGAAATAGATTTTTAATAATTTTTATGTTAGGTGTTCGGGCACTTAGAGGACTTGTGGGACCATCAGGAATTTTTCGAAATTTATTTCATGTAGGAGACCCCTTGAGCAGTTGCTAGCCTAACGATGTGCAATATCCTATTATATAAATTATCTTATGTGTGAAAATATATATGTATATATATATAAACAAATATATATGTATATATGTTTTAATTAAAGAAAAGAAAGAAAGAATTAAATAAGTTAATAGAATATAATAATAATAACTTATAGTAATATAATAATACTAATAATATTAATAACCACTTCTCTTTAGCACTTGCAATTAGGAGACCTTCAGCGTCCAACATAAGCCGCCCCCTTTAGCTTATTGCCAGCAAGCATCAATGTAGCAAGTATCCCTTAGCCTTAAGTTCCTTTCCTGGGCTTCAACCCGCGGACCCCCTTGATCCCTCTCTCTCTCTCTTAATATATAACATATATATATATATGATTAGCTCTCCAAAACCCTAACCTAAAACTCCAGACTTCTCCTTCCCATCTAGAGCCGTCACCACAGCCAGAGAAGCCTCCCCAAGCCATCCAACCATCCCGTCGACGCCGACATCGCGGACTGCAGTCTCCCACTCGAAGCACCTTCGCTCCGGCGTGATTTTCCGTTGACTCGCTCGACCAAACGCAGATCCGTTTTCATAGGTATGATCTTCCCTCAACCCTCTCCAATATTTGTTTTATAGTCAACCTCGGAAAACGTGTGCCCCTAGGTGAAAAACAGCGCCCAAGTCAGCACGAGCAGACAGAATTCTGCAATCGCAGAAACTTGCGATGACCACCCATATTGTCGAGTTCGTATCTCCCACCACAGAGATCCAAATTCGACGATTCTTTTTGATACCTGTAGATTACATGACCTAGTTTAATTTCTGTATTATAACTTTGTGCTATTAGTTGCTGTGGACAAAATTGTAGTCGTCACAAAACTGCGCGCACCCACTTTTTCCGGTTTTCTAAAAGTGGGAGATCGGAGCGCGCCCCGCCAAACGGGACCGCCCCGCCGTGTGCCAAGTGTACCGAATGGTGCACGCAGCATAACGGGACACGTGAAAATTCGTGGGGACTGATTTGGACGAATGTGCGCGCCGGAATCAGGCCGTATCCGCGAACAGATTCCGTGTCGCCACTTTTGTAGAACTCACGAGTATTTTGTGCACGCTTGTCAGATTGCGACGAAACTTGCGTCACTGGACTCGTGGTAACACGCTGGTCCTGTGACCCAATTTTCACGTATTTCTGAGACGGTTGACCAGATCGCCAATTGGCGGGCCCCACAGTTGACTTTTTGGACCAAATTATGTTCGGCTCATCGAAATCCAAATTTGGACATACCGTTGGGATCGGATTGACATTTAGAGTTGTTTGACCCATAGTTTATCCCATTTAGAGACTGTTACCCTCGGCACGCTTTTCGGTGCAAAGTGGGCCCACCTTTGGAACCCGCTTTGGCCCGGAAATGACCTTTTTGCCCCTGTGTCCAAATTGGACGTAAGGACAGGCGTTCCTAGCGGTTTGATACCTTCTGAGACTGTTGGTGATATTTATTACAGCTTTTGGAGTAGTCCCTATCGGATCCACAGATACCATGACGACAGTTGATATTCAAACATCAGGCAAGTGTACCTTGCCATCTCTGCAGTATTGTTATCTATTTTTCTTACTTCATATTCTTACTGTGCATGCTTAACCTAGGACCGTTTGACATACTTAGCGTCCGATTATCAGTCGGGTGCCAACATCGTACGCGGTATTGGGTAATGTCATCTAGGTATGGACATACGTGACACTTTATCTTCTCGTACTTGTCATACCAAGTACACTTGACCTAGGACACTGGACACTGATCATGAGACAGGATCTTCTCGAGATATTCGTGGTGATCCTGTATAGGATGCAGGACATATAGAGATACTATAATCTAGATACATTATGACTTGTGCATTAGTTATGACCCCGCTGACATGGACGTGAGACGTTATGTTCATGATTTGTGTGGTTACATTGGGTGGGGAGAGACACACAGACTACAGGCTGATCATATATATACACCCCTATTATTGTGAGGCACAAGACTCTATAGCCGAGCTTGGCCCATTACTCATTACTACTGCTGCTACCGGCTCCCCTACACAGAGCTTGTAGTATGCTTCAGCCTGAGATCTAGTGCTGCTCTCATCTTGCATATCACTTAGCTGGTTATTTTAGTATTCCCTTATTGTCCATCTATTGCTGGAGATACCCACAGGCTACAGGTTGATTATGTTATGCCGGCTACTCAGTCTCCCGCTGAGCTAGACCACCTCTTGACACCCCTGCTACCGGCTCCCCTTCACAGAGCTTGTAGTAGTTCCAACCTGAGTACTGTTGATATTCTCTCTTGTATTTTATACAGATGTTACATACTTACCCTGCTTATCTCATTATTTGCTGCACTGTTTATATTCTGGCTTGTATTATTTTATGTACCTTGCTATGTCCCCTGAGGACCTGGATATGGATTTTGTCCCCAGATTTTGCAGAACAGCTTTACCCCGAGGTTTACGGGACCGCAGCAGGAGGAGACGATCCAGGAGCCGTACCACCATCTGAGGGCGAGGTCTTAGCTGAAGACTTCTCTTGAGCATCCATGTTTATGCTCAGCTTTTATTATTTATTTCAGTCTTTTACTTTCTGGTCTGTTGAACCATTGTACTAGATATTTATCGGGTTGTTCCCCGAAGTACTTTGTGAGACTAGATGATGATTTATATTCCTTATTTATTCTGTGGATCATATTTTATATCTTGTGTGGATGAGATTAGTTGTGCCCTGATTGTCGTAGACTTGTTTTACAGCTTAAGTACGCCCTGATGGATCCATTATATGGAGTTGGTCCATCGGTGCGTACTGCTGGCCATTGCCACGTGTCTAGTCCCACGGTATTTTGGGACTGGGGCGTGACATGGTTTTTGTGGTGGCCCATGCAGGTCTACGACTAAATTGTTCGGTTTCAACTTAGGGACCGGACCAGCCTGCCCTAAGGATAGTATAAACTATAGGATCTCATCCATCATTTAACCATTTGTTGAACTCTATATCGAACTCGAAATTTGTTACTTGAACTGCATCCTGTATTGATTCCTCTGAGCGTTCTCATAGTTTATCTTTTGATTGCAGAGCAATGGATTCCGGGAACAGAGATGATTTTCCTTTGGAGACACCACACGACGCTGTGGTTACTTATGGAGATGAAGTGACACCAGGGGATGGTGGACGAGCATCACAGGGTGATCAAACCGGACAGCCTAATCCAAGGTTTCGGAGAGATGACATTCCACCACCACCACAGTTCACTCCCCAGATGCCAGTATTCCCGCCAGGACAAGCCATGGACGGGCAACAAATGTTCCAGATGATGTATGCTATGATGCAAGCACAGCAGCAGATTCAGCAAGAGGCCCATCGGCAGGAGGCCGAGTATCTGAGGACCAGCCTGGTATCCGCATTGGAGCATGCTAATCCAGCAGCGAGGCGAACATCGACGGGATCTATCACCGATTTCTGTCATCTCAAGCCTCGCACATTTTCTGGTAAAGAAGGGCCAACGAAAGTTCATGAGTGGCTCACAAACATTCAGCATCAGCTGGAAGCCGCTGAACTTCCAAGAGAGAAGTGGATGACTGCAGTCAGAATGCAGTTAACTGATAATGCGCACTACTGGTGGTTAGCAGAAGAAAGGAGACTTGGACAGGACAGAGTCACATGGGAAGAGTTCTCCAGACTCTTCCAAGAGATGTACATCCCGGCAGTTGCACGATCAGAGCTCAGGGACAAGTTCAACCGCCTCATCCAGGGCAGCATGACAGTGGAAGAATACAATTCTGAATTTATTCGCCTGAGTCGCTTCGCTCCAACATTGATTTCGACGGAGGAAGAGAAAGCGGAAAAGTTCTTTGACGGGTTGAAGTTCGAGCTTCAGAGATTGATTGGCTCAGTGGCACCTACAAATTATACTGATGTTCTAGCAGCAGTACGACGCATGGAGCGCGTCACTAGAAGGGAATCGAATCTGAAGAGGCCAAACACCTCCGCACCAACCAAGGCAGCACATGGAGATTCTGTAAAATGATTCCAGAGGAGTACGCCAGATAGAGCAGCGCACAGGGCCATATCTCTCCCTACTTGTCACCACTGCGGCAAGATAGGTCACATTGAGAGAGAATGCAGACGCAAGTTGGGACTCTGCCTAGCTTGCGGTTCCAACCAGCATCAGACCAGAGAGTGCACCGAGCGCAGAGAGGGAGCACCCAGATTAGCTTTGCCTGCACCACGACCAGCGCATCCAGCCGTAGGAGCACAGCAGGCAGGAGTTGGTGGAGTCAGACCACCAGCCCCAGGAGGGAATCAGCAGAGACCACCCCTAGCACCGCAGGCAGCTTTATTTCAGCAGGCCCAGCAGCAGCGAGGCCAAGCACAGGGGCGAGGACAGGCATTCACTTTAGCTGTTGAGGAGGAGGCTACAGCAGGCGAGGTCATCGCAGGTACTATTTTAGTAGCTTCATTACCTGCAGTAGCATTATTTGATTCTGGAGCATCGCATTCATTTATAGCAGCTAGCTTTGTAGCCACCCATAGAGTAGCTACCGCACCCCTCCCGAAGATGAAGAGGATTCTTACTGGAGGTGGAATTATTCCGGTTAGTGACGTCTGTAGATCATGTTCTGTAGTCGTATGTGGCCGAGAAATACGAGCTCAATTTCTAATCTTTTCGATGCCTGACTATGATGTCGTACTTGGTATGGACTGGTTAAGTCAGTACCATGCGACTCTCGATTGCCGACTTGGACGGGTTATATTTAGACCGCCAGGACATCCAGAATTTGAGTTTCTCCGAGGAGCAGTAGAGCAAGGAGTTCAGCCTACTCTTAGGGTACTATCTGTAGAAGGGGAGACAGGTTACCCGAGAGTCATATCAGAATTTATGGATATATTTCCTGATGATCTTCCAGGTTTACCGCCTGATCGGGAAATAGAATTCACAATAGACTTAACTCCAGGAGCAGAGCCAATCACTTCATCAGTTTATCGGCTAGCACCTAAGGAGTTAGTGGAGTTGAAAGAACAGGTTGATGATCTCTTGGAGAAGGGTTTCATTCGGCCCAGTGTTTCACCTTGGGGAGCACCCATCCTATTTGTGCCAAAGAAGGATGGAACAGTACGGTTGTGCATTGATTACCGGACACTAAATGCTGTAACCATCAAGAACAGGTATCCCTTACCACGCATTGATGATCTATTCGATCAATTGAGTGGTGCAAGGGTATTCTCGAAGATTGACCTTAGATCCGGCTATCATCAGATCAAGGTGAGGAAGGAAGACATCCCGAAGACAGCTTTCAGGACTAAGTATGGGCATTATGAGTTCTTGGTGATGCCGTTTGGTTTAACCAACGCACCAGCAGTGTTTATGAGCTTAATGAACAGGGTCTTTCATCAGTTCTTGGATAAATTCATAGTGGTGTTCATTGATGACATTCTCATATATTCCAAGAGCCCTGAAGAGCACGAGGAGCATCTTAGAATCGTGTTAGAGACCTTGAGACATGAAAAGTTGTATGCCAAGCTCAGTAAGTGTGAGTTCTGTATGGACAAAGTACCTTTCTTGGGGCATATCATATCAGGAGAAGGACTTTCAGTGGATCCAGAGAAGGTTGCAGCAATAGAGACTTGGCCTACACCCACATCAGTCGCAGAGGTGAGAAGTTTTCTCGGACTTGCGGGATATTACCGAAGGTTCGTAGAAAATTTCTCAAGGATTGCAGAACCAATGACAAAGCTAACACGAAAGGATCAGGAGTTTGTATGGACAGAAGACTGCCAGAAGGCTTTTGAAGAACTGAAGAGAAGATTAACAACAGCACCTGTCTTGACTCTTCCTTCGGGGTCAGGAGGTTTTGTTGTTTACAGTGATGCATCAGGCAGTGGACTAGGATGTGTTTTGATGCAACATGGCAAAGTCATTGCTTATGCGTCGAGACAGTTGAAGGTCCACGAGAAGAACTACCCAACACATGATCTGGAGCTAGCAGCAGTTATATTTGTATTAAAGATATGGAGGCACTATCTTTATGGAGAGAGGGTAGAAATCTTTACTGATCACAAAAGTCTGAAGTATGTGTATACTCAGAAGGAGCTTAACATGAGACAGAGACGCTGGCTGGAACTGATGGTGGATTTTGACATCGATCTGCAGTATCATCCGGGAAAGGCGAATGTTGTTGCAGACGCACTCAGCAGGAAGCCTACGGCTTATTTCTTGACGATGCAGCCCGAGTTATTGAGAGATTTACAGGAGCTACAGATAGAGGTCGTCTTACCGGGACAGAATGGCTTGATGGCTAACCTTGAGATTCAGTCAACACTCGTGGAGAAGATTAAGGAGGCATTGCCCACCGATGCTAGATTCCGAAGACTCAGAGAAAGGACAGAAGCCGGTATGCAGACAGGACTTCGCATACACGAAGACGGGACATTGAGGTTTGGAAATCGCCTGTATGTTCCAAATGAAGAATTGAGACAGGAGTTAATGACCGAAGCACATAGCTCTATGTACTCTGTTCACCCAGGAGGAACCAAGATGTACCGAGACTTGAGACAGTATTACTGGTGGCATGGAATGAAGAGAGAGATCGCGAGATTTGTGGCCAAATGCTTAGTATGTCAACAAGTGAAGGCGGAGCACCAGAGGACAGCAGGATTATTGCAACCACTGCCGATTCCAGAGTGGAAGTGGGAGCATATCACTATAGACTTCGTCACGGGTTTTCCCAAGAGTCCAAGTGGGAGAGATGCAGTGTGGGTAATAGTGGACCGACTCACCAAGTCAGCCCATTTTATACCTTTTAGAGTGGGTCAGTCTACAGAAGCTTTAGCGGATTTATATATGAGGCAGATTGTGAGATTGCACGGCATACCAGTCAGCATTGTATCGGACAGAGATTCGCGCTTCACATCGCACTTTTGGAGGAGCATGCAAGAGAGTCTTGGTACTCGTCTGAAGTTCAGTACATCTTACCACCCGCAGACAGATGGGCAGTCGGAGCGTACTATTCAGACCTTGGAGAACATGTTGAGGGCTTGCATGTTAGACTTTGGAGGATCATGGGAGGACCACCTACATCTTGTAGAGTTTTCTTACAACAATAGCTATCAAGCGAGTATTCAGATGGCTCCGTTTGAAGCATTGTATGGGAGAAAATGTAGGTCTCCTGTGTGTTGGAGTGACGTGGGAGAACGTCAGATTCTGGGACCCGAGTTGGTGGTCAACACCGTAGAGACAGTCAAGAAGATTCAGGGACACTTGCGAGCAGCGCAAGACAGGCAGAAGCAGTGGGCAGACCTTCATCGTCGACCCTTGGAGTTCAAAGAGGGCGATCACGTCTTCTTGAGGATATCACCGACCAGAGGCACCATCCGATTCGGAGGGCATGGCAAGTTGAGTCCAAGGTATATTGGACCATTTGACGTGCTCGAGAGAGTTGGAGAGGTGGCATATCGACTTGCGCTACCACCTTCACTGGAGGGAGTACATGACGTATTCCATGTGTCGCAGCTCAGGCGATATGTGGCAGACAGTAGTCATGTTCTCGACCATTCAGAGATCACTATTGGGCCGAGCTTGTCATACCAAGAGCAACCCGTGGGAATCCTTGATCGTCGAGAGAAGGTATTGAGGAACCAGTCTATTCCCCTGGTTCGCGTAGCATGGAGGCATGGCGCGCCAGGAGAATCAACTTGGGAGCGCGAGGACGACATGCGCAAGCATTTCCCGAACCTATTCGCAGACCAAGGTATGAATTTACATTGTTAATTTATATCTTATACCATCCTTGCATTCTATCGTGGCTTAATTTTAATTTCGAGGACGAAATTTTTATAAGTTGGGTAGAATGTGAAACCCCCTTCCCAGAAAATCGTAAAAGCCTTTTATTTATTAATTATTAATTAAAATGTAGTAATTAGGTCCAAATAGGAGAAATAGATTTTTAATAATTTTTATGTTAGGTGTTCGGGCACTTAGAGGACTTGTGGGACCATCAGGAATTTTTCGGAATTTATTTCATGTAGGAGACCCCTTGAGCAGTTGCTAGCCTAACGATGTGCAATATCCTATTATATAAATTATCTTATGTGTGAAAATATATATGTATATATATATAAACAAATATATATGTATATATGTTTTAATTAAAGAAAAGAAAGAAAGAATTAAATAAGTTAATAGAATATAATAATAATAATAACTTATAGTAATATAATAATACTAATAATATTAATAACCACTTCTCTTTAGCACTTGCAATTAGGAGACCTTCAGCGTCCAACATAAGCCGCCCCCTTTAGCTTATTGCCAGCAAGCATCAATGTAGCAAGTATCCCTTAGCCTTAAGTTCCTTTCCTGGGCTTCAACCCGCGGACCCCCTTGATCCCTCTCTCTCTCTCTTAATATATAACATATATATATATATGATTAGCTCTCCAAAACCCTAACCTAAAACTCCAGACTTCTCCTTCCCATCTAGAGCCGTCACCACAGCCAGAGAAGCCTCCCCAAGCCATCCAACCATCCCGTCGACGCCGACATCGCGGACTGCAGTCTCCCACTCGAAGCACCTTCGCTCCGGCGTGATTTTCTGTTGACTCGCTCGACCAAACGCAGATCCGTTTTCATAGGTATGATCTTCCCTCAACCCTCTCCAATATTTGTTTTATAGTCAACCTCGGAAAACGTGTACCCCTAGGTGAAAAATAGTGCCCAAGTCAGCACGAGCAGACAGAATTCTGCAATCGCAGAAACTTGCGATGACCACCCATATTGTCGAGTTCGTATCTCCCACCACAGAGATCCGAATTCGACGATTCTTTTTGATACCTGTAGATTACATGACCTAGTTTAATTTCTGTATTATAACTTTGTGCTATTAGTTGCTGTGGACAAAATTATAGTCGTCACAAAACTGCGCGCATCCACTTTTTCCAGTTTTCTAAAAGTGGGAGATCGGAGCGCACCCCGCCAAACGGGACCGCCCCGCCGTGTGCCAAGTGTACCGAATGGTGCACGTAGCATAACGGGACACGTGAAAATTCGTGGGGACTGATTTGGACGCGTGTGCGCGCCGGAATCAGGCCGTATCCGCGAACAGATTCCGTGTCGCCACTTTTGTGGAACTCGCGAGTATTTTGTGCACGCTTGTCAGATTGCGACAAAACTTGCGCCACTAGACTCGTGGTAACACGCTGGTCCTGTGACCCAATTTTCACGCATTTCTGAGACGGTTGACCAGATCGCCAATTGGCGGGCCCCACAGTTGACTTTTTGGACCAAATTATGTTCGGCTCATCGAAATCCAAATTTGGACATACCGTTGGGATCGGATTGACATTTAGAATTGTTTGACCCATAGTTTATCCCATTTAGAGACTGTTACCCTCGGCACGCTTTTCGGTGCAAAGTGGGCCCACCTTTGGAACCCGCTTTGGCCCGGAAATGACCTTTTTGCTCCTGTGTCCAAATTGGACGTAAGGACAGGCATTCCTAGCGGTTTGATACCTTCTGAGACTGTTGGTGATATTTATTACAGCTTTTGGAGTAGTCCCTACCGGATCCACAGATACCAGGACGACAGTTGATATTCAAACATCAGGCAAGTGTACCTTGCCATCTCTGCAGTATTGTTATCTATTTTTCTTACTTCATATTCTTACTGTGCATGCTTAAGCTAGGACCATTTGACATACTTAGCGTCCGATTATCAGTCGGGTGCCAACATCGTACGCGGTGTTGGGTAATGTCATCTAGGTATGGACATACGTGACACTTTATCTTCTCGTACTTGTCATACCAAGTACACTTGACCCAGGACACTGGACACTGATCATGAGACAGGATCTTCTCGAGATATTCGTGGTGATCCTGTATAGGATGCAGGACATATAGAGATACTATAATCTAGATACATTATGACTTGTGCATTAGTTATGACCCCGCTGACATGGACGTGAGACGTTATGTTCATGATTTGTGTGGTTACATTGGGTGGGGAGAGACACACAGACTACAGGCTGATCATATATATACACCCCTATTATTGTGAGGCACAAGACTCTATAGCCGAGCTTGGCCCATTACTCATTACTACTGCTGCTACCGGCTCCCCTACACAGAGCTTGTAGTATGCTTCAGCCTGAGATCTAGTGCTGCTCTCATCTTGCATATCACTTAGCTGGTTATTTTAGTATTCCCTTATTGTCCATCTATTGCTGGAGATACCCACAGGCTACAGGTTGATTATGTTATGCCGGCTACTCAGTCTCCCGCTGAGCTAGACCACCTCTTGACACCCCTGCTACCGGCTCCCCTTCACAGAGCTTGTAGTAGTTCCAACCTGAGTACTGTTGATATTCTCCCTTGCATTTTATACAGATGTTACATACTTACCCTGCTTATCTCATTATTTGCTGCACTGTTTATATTCTGGCTTGTATTATTTTCTGTACCTTGCTATGTCCCCTGAGGACCTGGATATGGATTTTCTCTCCAGATTTTGCAGAACAGCTTTACCCCGAGGTTTACGGGACTGCAGCAGGAGGAGCCGATCCAGGAGCCGTACCACCATCTGAGGGCGAGGTCTTAGCTGAAGACTTCTCTTGAGCATCCATGTTTATGCTCAGCTTTTATTATTTATTTCGGTCTTTTACTTTCTGGTCTGTTGAACCATTGTACTAGATATTTATCGGGTTGTTCCCCGAAGTACTTTGTGAGACTAGATGATGATTTACATTCCTTATTTATTCTGTGGATCATATTTTATATCTTGTGTGGATGAGATTAGTTGTGCCCTGATTGTCGTAGACTTGTTTTACAGCTTAAGTACGCCCTGATGGATCCATTATATGGAGTTGGTCCATCGGTGCGTACTGCTGGCCATTGCCACGTGTCTAGTCCCACGGTATT
Organism: Iris macrosiphon; assembly: GCA_036927795.1. Classification (NCBI taxonomy): domain Eukaryota; kingdom Viridiplantae; phylum Streptophyta; class Magnoliopsida; order Asparagales; family Iridaceae; genus Iris; species Iris macrosiphon. Next base: position 163,943,448 of record JAYESA010000005.1, on the reverse strand, counting down.
TTGGGACTGGGGCGTGACAACTTCTTCTTCTTCTCCACTCCTTCTTTCTTCTTCCTTCTTCTCCAAGGTGAGTTCTTCTCCATTTTTCTTCCTTCTTTCTTCCATTTCTTCTTCTTTATGCTAACCCTAACCCTACATTTTTTCCTAACCTAGGTGTGTGAAGCTTAGATTTAGTGTGGAGGCTAGAATTGGAGGCTTGGAGCTTGAGGGAGGTGATTCCAAGTAGACCGGAGACTTTGGCCTTGGGATTTTAACTCCCAAGAGGTAAACCCTAGCTTTCCCCTTGCTAATTATTTTTTTATAGTGTAATTAGTGTTGTAGAACCTTCCTAGACCCTTAGGCTATCCGTGTCAGGAAGTTGGAACTAGTTGGGTTGTGTTTGGAGACTTTAACATTAGATTTTGTGTCGATTTCGGGTAGAATCCGAATTTGGCCCAATTTTGGGTGATGTCCTAGGTTAGATGGACCTAGGTAGATGTTGTCGGGTGCCTTGAGGGTGAGTGCGTGTCTCCGTTCGGACAAGGTAAGTCGTATCACGGAGAAACGGGCGTTTCGGGCGAATTTGGGGCTTTTCGTCGTCGCCGATTCTAAGTGCCTGCGTGTTTCCGCCACGGACCTAGAATCGATGCGGGAGCACTTTTTCTAGGATCTAGGTATCGTTTAGAGTGCGTGGGTAAATTTTGGGCCGATTTCGAGTTCGTTTGGTGTGCGTTTTAGGAGATTTTCCGAACCGCGCACCGCGTGTTCGTCGAAATGACCGAACGGCCATTTCGACTTGGTTTCCTTGTTTCGGGCTTGTGCGCGCATTGGGTTAGTATCGGAGAGTGTGTGCTGTAGTTTTCGAGTTATATTTTATATATTTTATAGGTGTTTGTGCGTGTCGGGGTCGTTGGACGTGCGTTGGTGGGGCATTGTGAGCGTTGTGCGTTATGGTGTTGTGTATATATATATATGTATATATATATATATGTATGTGTGTATGTGTATATATGTATGAGTGTTTGTGTGTGTGGTTGTGTGTTTGTGAGAGTGTGTGTTAGTGTGTGTGAGAGTGTGTGTGTGAGGGTGTGTGAGAGTGAGAGTGAGTGAGTGAGTGTATATATATATATGCTTGAGTGTGTGTGTGTATGTATGTATATATATATTAGTGTGTGTATATATATATATATAGATATATGGGTGTTTATATATATATATAGATATATGTATGTAATTATATGTGTGTGTGTGTGTATTTATATGTTAGAGTGTGTGTGTTAGAATATTTATATGTTGGATTGTATATATATATATATATATGTGTATGATTGTATATATATATATATATATATATATATATATATATATATATATGTATCTATGTGTGTGTCTGTGTATGGGCGTGTCTGTGTGTGTGCGTGTGGCAGAGCAGCGCATGCCGCAGCGAGTGCGCTGCTGTGCAGTGCGCACAGCAGCAGAACAGCAGGCAGCAGCACCGCGGTAGCGCCGCGGCAGCAGTTCGCTCGAGCGCTGCAGCAGTTCGTTCGAGCGCTGCAGCAGAACAGCAGGCAGCAGCAGCCGCAGCACCGCGGCAGCGCCGCGGCAGCAGCTCGCTCGAGCGCAGCAGAAAAGCAGTAGCAGCAGCAGTTTTAAGCCACAGCAACCGCTAGCAGCGTATTGCATTAGCGTGTAGCGAGTGAGAGAGAGAGAGATAGATATATGTTTATCTATATAGATAGATATAAGATGGATAGATAGATATAACTATAGATAGATAGGTAGATATCTAGAATAGATAAATAGTTAAAATTTTAGTTAGATATATACATAGATATAGATAGATTGATTTATAGCTAGATAGATAATAGATAGATAGATACTAGATAGTTAGGTAGATAGTTAGTTAGATAGATACTAGATAGATACTAGATAAATAGATAAATAGGTATTAGATAGATAGATACATAAATAGGTAGATAGATGGATATCTATATAGATAGTTATATAGTTAGATAGATAAATATCTAAGGTATAGATATATACATACCTATAGCTATATATATCTATAGATATCTAGAGAGAGAGAGATAGATAGATTTATGAATAGATATATATATAGCTAGATAGATAGTTAGATACCTAAATACATATATATTTATGTATAGGTAAGGTAAGGTATTGGGTATATATATATAGGTATATGCCTATATGTATTAGATATCTATATTTTTGCCTAGATTATAGCTAGATATATATGTTTATGCATAGTAAGTTAGCTAGAGGGGTAGTCGGGTTGAGTTTAGAGCGGTATCTCAATACCTTGAGATAACCAAGGTATTGGGTTTCGAGCAGGGTTTTTGAGCAATAGCCTAGGAATAGTATTGGAGTGATTTTTATATGCTTATGTGTATATATTTACGCGTGCTAGCATAGGTTTTAGCAGGTTTAGGCGGGGTGCGTGGCCTAGGTTGAGGTATCGGATACCGAGGGTATCCCGGTATCTCAAGGAGGCGAGTTTGAGAGTTTTCTAGCTTAATGAGCTCGGTTTAATCTAGAATTTTAGGAGCACCCTAGTTTGACCTAGACTTGACCGTAGTTGACTCGGTTGACCGCCAAAGTCAACTTTTGACCTAATTTTGATCGGAGTTGACTTTTTGGACCCAGAGTTGACTTTTTGACCCAGATTTTACCGGTTTGACCCGTTTGACCTAGATCGACCCTAGAAGCCTATTTTTAGTTATTTTATATCTGTTTAACTCTTTAGAACCCTGTTTAATCTTGATTTTCGCAATAGGTCCTTGCGACACCGATTAGGATCGCCAGTTGCTCAGGACGTCAGGCGAGTACATTCTCTAATAGTTTTCATTATCTGATGATTATTATGATTCAGCTTCTAGTATAGTATCATCAGATTATTCTGGCACAACACGGGACACTGACTGATATTTCTGGATTCATTTACTTGCTACACGTATATTTCATGTTTCTGGCCTCTATTCTGGAATCACTACTGGCATCACCTACAGGCATCACTACAGGCATCATTCATGTTCAGGCTGGACTCATCTTGATTTGCGTGTCGGGTCTTGGATCCACTTATATTAGTCGGGGCGGGGAAATATTCGAGTAGACATGTAAATATTCCTATCTGGAATCATAAGGAATCACTCCCTCTGGTCTAATCTGGAATGATAGCAGCCGCGCACCCAGTGCGCGGTGAGCCGTACTTACCCCTAGCCGTTTATATGTCGAAACAAGTATTTCAAAGACACCGAGTTCATTCTTTATAGTCTGGACTCACTTGCATTCTTGTTGGTCTCACTTACATGTTTCTGGACTTGACTCACTACATGTATTTTATGCTGGACTCACTACACGTTCCTGTGCACGGACTTGATCTTAGCTTAGATTCTTGTATCTTGCAGTTACTACTATCTTGTTTCTGATATTCCTGTATCTTTACCTTTATGCACCAGTGATTTATATATTTCTTGTTTCATACTTGCTTCATTCTTCTTGCTACTTGCTATAACTATTTTATAGTTTTTATCATTTAAATGGAACTGCTGTTAGAGATGTACTTGCTCCAGTCCTTACTGGATATATTTTTCAGAGTATCCGGAGGAGTGGTGTCCGATGTTTTATGGACCTGAGCCTGTTGATGGTGCAGACAGGGACGCTCTAGTTTAGGAGTGATTTCCGGGTTGGTAGCCGGGATCACTGAGACCTTGTTGTTGTTTTTATTAGTTTTTAGTACCGGATTTGTCTCCGGTTTGGATTGAGACCTTGTTTGTATATTATTTTGGATATTGTTGTATTATTATTTGATGTTGTGGTGGTTTTAGTCGTTGTTGTTGGTTAGACTTTTTAGTTGTTAGTCTTCTTGTTATCTTATCGTGCTTAGATTCGTGATTGAGTACTTGATTATCATTATGATATTGCTCCTCCATTTGGAGTTGAGATCTTGACAGGTTTATATATTGATTGCGTGGTTGCCCTCCTTTTGGAGAGGTCATGGCAGATTTTTTATGAGTTATCTAGATAGTTGACCTAGACAGCGTTCTATCGCCGATGCTGCGGCGTAGGCTGGACGTACCCACGACTCATGCCCGATTCTTCCGGGTGCGGGTCGTGACAGTGTGAGCAGCAGCCTTGGCCAGCAGGCCAGCAGCAGCAGCGCAGCGGCATTTTCACTGGCAGCAGCACTAGCACTAGCATGGAGTAGCGCAGCGAGTCTATATATATATATATATACACACACATATATATATATATACATATATATATATATATACATATATATATATATATATATATATATATGAAATGGAATTTACTTCTGTTTAATGGGTTTTACAACCAATAAAGAAGTTCGGGACATTCTCAATAGAATGTACTATAAAAACATTAAATTTAGACAATGGTTTGAAAAAACTTATTCTCTTAAAAGGCGATATAAATTAAAAGATGAATTTTATAATCATCTAGAAAAATCAAGGTGTTTAATACCTTTCGCCGATTGGTTTATCCAATATTATGTTAATACAGAACTAGCACAAATAAATGTGTTAGAAGAATATTATAAGGTCTGATATATATATATATATATATATATATATATATATATATATATATATGTATATATATATATGTATATATATATATATACATATATATGTATATATATATATACATATATATATGTTTAGATAGATAGATAGATAGATAGATAGATAGATAGATAGATAGTAGTTAGAGATATATATATGTATAGGTATGGGTATTGTATGTGTGGTTATATATATATAGATACGTAGGTATATTCATATGTGTTTATATATATATATATATATATATATATATATATATATATATATATATATATATATATATATATATATATATATATATTAGCCTAGATATATAACTAGGAATATATGTATATACATAGATAGTTAGCTATATGGGTGGTGTTAGTGAGGGATAGTTGGATATCTCAATACCTTGAGATATCAAGGTATCTCAATACCTTGGAATACCCAAGGTATTGAGTATCGGGGTAAGGTTTTGAGCAATTGCCTAGGGATAAGTTTATAGTTAGGTTTTTATGTATTGGTATATATATTTATGCGTGTTAGCATAGGTGTTAGCGGGTATAGACGGGGTGCGTAGCTAAGGTCGAGGTATCGGATACCGAGGGTATTCGGGTATCTCGAGGAGGCGAGTTTGAGGGTTTACTAGCTTAATGAGCTAGTTTTGACCTAGAATTTTAGGGGCACCCTAGTTTGACCGAGCGTTGACCATAATTGCCCTCGTTGACCGTAAAAGTCAACGCTTGACCTAGTTTTGACCCAGAGTTTACTTTTTGGACCCCGGGTTGACTTTTTGACCCAAATTTCACCGGTTTGACCCGTTCGACCTAGAATAATCCTAGAAGCTTATTTTTAGTTATTTTATATTAGTTTATCTCTTTAGAATCCTATTTAATCATGCTTTTCATAATAGGTTCTTGCGACGCAATCCGAAACTCGATCCTCATTAGTTGTTCAGGATATCAGGCGAGTATCTACCTCTGATCGTTTTCATTTCATGATAGCGTATATATCACCTGTTGTCACTACTACATTCCAAAAATAGGGGTATTTTTGACTTTTATATATATTTAATATTGTGGTAGTTATTTTAAATAATTGTATGATAAGTATATTTAATTTAAATAATTGTATGAGATGTGTATTTAAATATTTATAGTGTTCATTAATGTTTGAGCTGGTAGACTTGACTTAGAAGCCCACTAGAAGAACACCTGTCTGAATTATATTTAATTTGTGTTAATTAGAATTTAATTATTGGAGGTAGTAATTAATTACCGTAATTTATTTAATTGTTGTACCTTACCGTTGCTTCGATATTTGGAGCGCTACCCTGTCTTTTGCCTTCCAACAAATTTCACAACCTTGCCCTAGACGTGCCCGCCTTCCATTCTGCCATTTTTGTAACTCATAATTATGCTCGCTTGTGCTTCATTTTAGCCGCACAATAATCGTTACGGACGTTTATTTAATTTCTAAAAAAATTCTAATTTTGTATCGTTGTGCGTTCCAATCGAAATTGGAGGCAATCCTGACCCATTTTTCGTGTAACCCAAATTAGGGTAATATTCTGTTCTGAGTCTTCTTCACTAATGATATTTGTGACCCAACCTAATTTTGGCCTAATGTACTCCTAATTAATTCTAGAATACAACTTGCATTTATTTCTAATTAAATTGAGGATACCATTTTGACTAATTCCGTTAATCCCGATTTATTTCCAGTACCCTATTAATTAAGCCCATACACCACACACAACGCCCCCTCACCCTACAAAACGCAAAATACCGAATCGCCCACCAAATTTTTATCATTTTATGTATTTGTGTAAATACCCAAATTTAAGGGGGCTAATTTATAAATTTGTATAAGGTGTCAACACCCCATTGGTTCAAACCAAATAGAGAGCCCAAATATTTGACTAAGTCAACAACCCTCATCCTTACATGAAGAAACTCCTCCATATTAAATCCTGACCATCCATTCAATGGGTGCATCCTCACCATTCATTCCTACACACCCTCTCCCTATTTAATGTCCCATCACTCACCCTTCCCAAGAAAACCCTAATCCCCAAACCTAGGGAAGCCCCCCACCTCCTCACAAGCCCCAACCATAGCCCCCTCCTTCATTTTAAATTTTTTCCTTTCTTCTTCTCTTTTCTTCTTCTTCTCTTCTTCTTTCTTTCTTCTTCTTCTCCTTTCTTTTTTAAATTGAAAAGAGGGGGAAATTATCACTATCATCCCTACTGTTCACTCAGCCATCACCCCGACTCGGTCGAGCACCCCGACCGTCGTCCCTAGCTGCTGTTCTCCACCTCCTACAGCATCGACCCCGGCCTGTACTCAGGCCAGCATCCCCGACCTCTACTCCTCCACTCCAGCCTCACTCATCGACGAACTCCACACACAGCCGACCCATCCCGAGCTGTGCTCCGACGAGCTCCACACACAGCCGACCCATCCTGAGTTGTGCTTCAGCGAGCCTCCACCACCTGAGCTACGTCCATTTGCCACCCTCATCGGCCTGCAGCAACCCCGGCCCTACAGCTCCGACTCCACCCGATCGACTGCCATCTCCGTTCATCCCCGAGCTCCGACCGTTCCCAGTTTTTCCCCGACTTCACTATGAGCCCCCATCCGGCCAGCACCACCCTGCTCCGGCACGGCCCAGCCAGCTCAGCCTCTACCTCTGGCGACTGTGCACCACCACCACTGTGAGACCTCTCCCTCTTCCCTCCTTCATATATTGTAAATACGTATATACGTATATACGTATGTGTATTGTGTATGTGTGTATATGTATATTAAAAATGTATTTTAGTATAAATATGTATTAAACATATATGTGTATTAATATATCCGTATATATATAATATATGTTTTTGTATTAAATATTATATGATAGTACGTATTTTAGTACATATTTTTGATATATGTATATACATATACATATATATTATTTGGTATATAAATGTAGATACATATGTATATAGTATATGTTGATAAAACATATTTTGGCATATATATAAATGTAGCATATATATATTATATTGGTATGTATATATATACATATATATGTATATGTAAACGTATTATTTTGGTATATATATATATATATATATATATATATATATATATATATATATATATATATATATATATATATATATAAACGTATATAAATTCAGTATATATATAAATTCCTAGTATACGTATAAATATTGGTTGAATGTATATTTTTAAACGTATGTATATATGTTATATAATTCTATTATTGGTATAAACTTATACAAATTTTTGTATGTAATTTTGGTATAACCCTATATATATGTATTATATTTAATTGGTGAATGTTGTAGGCGACCCCAGTGTAAATACAGATACCCCATCCTTACACACGACCTTGACCCTGTGAACTGTTAGTTGACTGCCGCACGTACACTGACGTACTGGCGAGCCCCGTACCATTTTTGATCTTCTGTCTTGCCCAGCAATCACAGACATGACGCCCGTGCAACTTGACGCACTTGACCCTAGTTGACTAGTGCCATACCTGGCATAGCCCTGAGGCCAGTGTATTATGATTGTGTGTTAGTATAGCATCTGATACAAATATTATATTTGTGATATGTCTATATGACTGTTGGTTCATCCAGGCGATACTCTGGAACGGGACATTGGTATTACCAGCTAAGGACCCAAGGCGAGTACATTCTCTGATTAGCTTCTTGTTTATGATATCCTCTATGTTCATTGTATCTAGTATAAATATTCATGTTCTTGACACGATGGTTACGCGGATTGGTATATCCGGATCTCGTCATGAGATGTTATTTCTTGTTCATGGTGTAGCTTGTATAAGTCTTGTTCTCTTATTATCTTGTGCATGTACAGACACTGATTTCCGGGGAGATTTGCTACCTTCCTAGGGAATCCCGTGCCATAGCGTACCATGGTTGGATCTACTATACCAGTCGGGGGTGGAGAGTATTTTAGTGTAGATATGTGATCATACCCTTCATGTACAAGACTTGTTCACATGTTAGTGTTGGTCATACACCGCACGTATGGCTAGCCAGGCCATTATACCTGTACAAGTTCCCAAGCCGATCACATGTTAAAGCAAGTACTCACACACATAGTTATAGTATTCTTGCTCATTGATATATTGTTCCTTCCCGTATTTACTTACAGTATTTCTAGTATTTTCTTTATTGTATATCTCTCGTACATGTACATGAATCTTGTATATTTCTATCTATTTTACTGCTACATAGCTTATATCATTGATATAGAACTGCTATTAGAAATGTACTTTGCTCCTTCCTGACTGAAAATATTTTTCCAGACTATGCCTTAGAGGACCGGTATCCGACACTCTATGGACCATATGGTGAGTAGCTGCAGACTTGGACTTGGTAGTTCAGTTGTGATTCCGGGAGGTCTAGCCGGAATCACTAGTTATCTAGTTAGTTCCTTTTAGTAGTTTATTTGGTACCGAATTTGTCTTCGGCATATTTTGTTGAGACTTGGATATTTGTTGAGTTAGATTATTTACATTTTAGACTTGTGTTGTAGTTTATTTTATTTCTTTGATTTCTTATCGTGCTGTAGTTATGTGATTGAGTATGTTGTTCATTTATATTGCGTCATCCGTGCCTCCTTATGGAGATTGGATGCTTGTGTGAGATTGCTTAGATAGAATCATGACCTAGACAGCGTTCTACCATCGATGTTGTGGCGTAGGCTGGACGTACCCGCGTACTCGTGCCCCAATTCCGGGTGCTGGTCATGACATATTTTTAGTGGTGGCCCATGCAGGTTAGACTTCACAAGTTGTGCGATGTCGTGGTAGTGTGACATCTTTGTTACACTACTGCGTGCCTGCGATAGGATCTAGGATATAGCATACTAGGATGAGAGCGAATACTCAATCATAATTCCTTGAGAGATTCCTAGGATGACCCCTGAGAATCTTATAATAATTTCCAATTTAAATTATTTCCCTTGATTTCGTCCATTCTAACTTGTTGATATAAATTGATTATTGTTGATCAGTTATTTAATTAAGATCTTGGTGTCTTGTAGAGTTTGATCTTATATCAAGATGAATTTACGGACTAATTTATGGTATTATCTGATGACACATGTCAATGAGGACAGTGAGAAAGATTAACATTAGGGCTATTGGACTGCAAGATGTGGATTTAATTATAATTTAAAGAATGAAAATAAATTTCAAATTTTTAAAGATTTTTGAGGAGTTGAGATATATATTATTAAAATTTTTGAGGATTCAGAATCAATTCAGTGAACCTAGACAAAGCTGCAAGGATTTTTAGGAGTGATTAAATTTTTGTTTCAGTATTTGAATATTTGAGCTTGAGGAAAGTATATCCATTTTACCTTAAATTGTTCGAGGAGTTAGTTTTGAGGATTTTATTATGAGGATAAAAATTTTATAGTGGAAGGGATATATATTAGTATACGAATAGATGAGGTGCATGTGTAAGGATCTGTTGGTTTGAGCATGATTGAGATAGCACTGTAAAATGACTTGGGTGTCCATCTAGGATTGTATTAGAGGGAGCAGTACTTAGTATGGTGTGTTGCATTTGATATGCACTTGAGTGATAAGAACAACTAGTATCAATAATTGTAGTAAGTAAGAAAGCTACCAGTGAGTGTGCTTGTAGTAGAACTGTGGTACCTAAAGGGATAGAGGTATCAAACCTTGGAGGCATCATTGACCTATGCAATCACAACTAGGAATATTGTTTCCAATCTATTTATCTTGAATATTGCTTCTTTAGAACTTTACTGTCCTTCCTTGATGATATCGCATTTTTGCCTTAATTGATTCTTTTGGATCTGTCTTCAGGATGTCGCCGAAGACACGATCTATGAGAGTGGGAGCATCAGCTTTAGAGGGGTCTGCCACCTCTCCACCTGATGGACAGACATCCGTAGTTCCTCCTACGTCTCCGATGCATGAAGGAGTATCTGCACTTTTCGGGGATCCTCCTCCCCCACCTATCCAGAGGATTGCCGCAGCTGTGACGGACAACCTTCCTCCTCTACTGACTCTGATTCCTGGAGGTTTGCCCATTGATGGGGCACAGATGTTTACTTTGATCCAGGGCATGGTAGATGCCCAGAGAGTGACGGCAGATGCTCAGCGAGTTCAAACTGAGGCTCAGAGGGTACAAGCAGAAATGCACCAGGCACAAACCGAGCTAATGAGAGAGAGTATGAAGAATGCTCATCAGGTGACTCTCCAAGCTTTGGAGAGAGTAGCATAATACCAGTAGTTTTCTGGCTAGCAACAGCAGAGATCAGGCACTATAGTGGACTTCAAGAGGATGATGCCTCGAGAATTCAAAGGCACCAAAGGGATACTCTACACAGACGACTGGCTAGAGGATATAGAGAGGAGCCTGCGATTGGCCCAGATTCCAGAGAGCTTACGGATAGAAGCGGCGGGCAGTCAGATGTTCGATATCGCACTCACGTGGTATCGCACGGAGCCGAGACTTACTGCACAAGGACTTACTTGGGAGACCTTCAAGGAGCTCTTCAAGGAGAAGTTCTTTCCCGACGTGGCCTTGGGAACCTTGGAAAGTCAGTTTCATGACTTGGTCCAAGGAAACATGTCAGTCGACGAGTATGCTGCAGAATTCTGTCCATTGAGCCATTGTGCATCGTCTATGATTCGGGACCCAGGAGATCGAGCCCGAAAGTTTAGAAAGGGACTAACGAGAGAGATTAGGTCGCGCACTTCTGGTCGTCGTACCGCTACCTTTGAGGATATCTTGATGGATGCCCAGATTGTAGAAGAGGATCTAGATCTCAGGCCTTAGAGGAGTCACAATATTTCTGGAGATACGGATGGTAGCGCGGGACCAGCCAAGCGTCCCTACATTCAGCAACAGCCGAGGACGTTTCAGTATCAACAGCAGTACCAGGCACCAGTTCGTGTTCAGCAAGATCGACAGCAGCCTCCGAGAGGGACACAGCAGATTTGTCATTTCTGTAAGAAGCCAGGTCACCTTTGGGAGAGCTGTAGATTGAGGCTAGGACTTTGTTTGCGCTGTGGTGATACAGGACACCGAATGAGGGATTGCCCTCTAGCTCAGCACGCAGCTCCAAATTATAGAGATCCAGTTAGGCTACCTGTGGAACCGTATATTGCTCAGCACCCGCGAAGGGAACCACCCTAGCAGGGCGGGGCATTTGCGATAACGGTCGAGGAGACCGATACTGCAGGTAATATGTTAGCAGGTTCTATTCTTTCCTTCCTTCTGTTCCTTTCTATTTGATTGATTGACTGATTCTCTAGTACCGTAGTTGTATGCATGATTTTCTTGTTAGAATGTAGTTAGTAGTACACCATGATACAGAGACTGCAATACCATGACAAAAGACACATGACCGTACATATTTTTCTTAGATTGCATGGCTGTAGGTAGAATTTTTTTCTTAGACCATGATCATTGGGGTTTGACCATAGCAAAGATCTATGAAGAGGTTATGACTTGACAAGGAGAGACAAGATGCTTAAAATTTTGGAGGATAAGCATTAAATAAAAAGTTAAGGATTTAATATGGCAGAGTTGATGAATTATTGATTTTATCAAAATTGAGATATGGTTAAATTATCATTAAAGTTCGAGGATAAACATTAATTGAAATGAGAGGTTAAGAATTTAATATGGTAGGATTGATGATTATTGATTATGATGTATTTATCATTAAAAACTGAGAAAATTAGGGAGATTATCATTATACCTATTTGATGGCGAGATATGAATTAAAAATTTTATATTATGGATGTCGCCTTAAAATCCATAGGTATCGTGTTGTCGAGTATTTTGAGAAAAAAAAAGAAACCAAGGAATAAAATGATTAATGGAATAGTGTCGAATTCAATTCTCGGGATGAGGATTTAAATTTTTGAATATGCATCGATTGGATTTAAATTGAGGAGTAAAATAATTAATGGATTAGTGTTTAAATTCAAACTTTTCGGATGACATTTCAAAATTTATGAATATAGTTGATTAAAATTAAATTGAAGGATTGGATTTATGGGTTGTGTTTTTAAATGGGATTTCTTAATGTGCATTGAGTAAATTAGAGGATTGGAAGTTAAATTCTGAGTATTTAAATTTTTAACTCAAGGTTCGGAGGAATTTGTGAGAAAAATGAAAATTGATTTTATTTCGAGGATTTTCAAGAATACGATAATTTTAAAATTTTAAAAATCGTGAAATGACAATATGGATCACTTCCTGATTTTGTGGTAGATGAATTTAAATTTTGATGAAAAATACTACTACGAGGATTTAAATTTCGAGGACAAAATTCTTTTAAGGAGGGTAGACTTGTCACTACCACATTCCAAAAACATGAGTATTTTCGACTTTTATATATATTTAATATTGTGGTAATTATTTTAAATAATTGCATGATAAGTATATTTAATTTAAATAATTTTATGAGATGTGTATTTAAATATTTACATTGTTCATTAATGTTTGAGCTAGTAGACTTGACCTAGAAGCCCACTAGACGAACATCTGTCTGAATTATATTTAATTTGTGTTAATTAAAATTTAATTATTGGATGTAGTATTAATTACCGTAATTTATTTAATTGTTGCACCTTACCGTTGCTTCGATATTTGGAGCGCTACCATGGCTTGTCTTCCAACAAATTTTACAACCTTGCCCTAGACGTGCCCGCATTCCATTCTGCCATTTTTGTAACTCATAATTATGCTCTCTTGTACTTCATTTTAGCCGCACAATAATCGTCGCGGACGTTTATTTAATTTCTAAAAAAATTCTAATTTTGTATCATTGTGCGTTCCAATCGAAATTGGAGGCAATCCTGACCCATTTTTCGTGCAACCCAAATTAGGGTAATATTCTGTTCTGAGTCTTCTTCACTAATGATATTTGTGACCCGACCTAATTTTTGCCCCATGTACTCCTAATTAATTCTAGAACACAACTTGCATTTATTTCTAATTAAATTGAGGATACCATTTTGACTAATTCCGTTAATCCTGATTTATTTCCAGTACCCTATTAATTAAGCCTATACACCACACACAACGCCCCCTCACCCTACAAAACGCAAAATACCGAATCGCCCACCAAATTTTTATCATTTTATGTATCTGTGTAAATACCCAAATTTAAGGGGGCTAATTTGTAAATTTGCATAAGATGTCAACACCCCATTGGTTCAAACCAAATGGAGAGCCCAAATATTTGACTAAGTCAACAACCCTCATCTTTACATGAAGAAACTCCTCCATGTTAAATCCTGACCATCCATTCAATGGGTGCATCCTCACCATTCATTCCCACACACCCTCTCCCTATTTAATGTCCCATCACTCACCCTTCCCAAGAAAACCCTAATCCCCAAACCTAGGGAAGCCCCTCACCTCCTCACAAGCCCCAACCGTAGCCCCCTCCTTCATTTTAATTTTTTTCCTTTCTTCTTCTCTTTTCTTCTTCTCTTCTTCTTCCTTTCTTCTTCTTCTCCTTTCTTTTTTAAATTGAAAAGAGGGGGAAATCATCACTATCATCCCTACTGTTCACTCAGCCATCACCCCGACTCGGTCGAGCACCCCGGCCGTCGTCCCTAGCTGCTGTTCTCCACCTCCTGCAGCATCGACCCCGGCCTGTACTCCGGCCAGTATCCCAGACCTCCACTCCTCCACTCAAGCCTCACTCCTCGATGAGCTCCACACACAGCCGACCCATCCCGAGCTGTGCTCTGACGAGCTCCACACACAGCCGACCCATCCCGAGCTGTGCTCAGACGAGCCTCCACCACCTGAGCTACGTCCATTTGCCACCCTCCTCGGCCTGCAACAACCCCGGCCCTGCAACTCCGACTCCACCCGGTCGACTGCCATCTCCGTTCATCCCCGAGCTCCGACCGTTCCCAATTTTTCCCCGACTTCACTGTGAGCCACCATCGGGCCAGCACCATCCTGCTCCGGCGCGGCCCAGCCAGCTCAGCCTCTCCCTTCGGCGACTGTGCACCACCACCACTGTGAGACCTCTCCCTCTTCCCTCCTTTATATATTGTAAATACATATATACGTATATGCGTATGTGTATTGTGTATGTGTGTATATGTATATTAAAATTATATTTTAGTATAAATACGTATTAAATATATATATGTGTATTAATATATCCGTATACATATAATATATGTTAATGTATATTTTAGTATTAAATATTATATGATAGTACGTATTTTTGATATATGTATATACATATACATATATATTATTTGGTATATAAATGTAGATACATATGTATATAGTATATGTTGATAAAACGTATTTTGGCATATGTATAAATGTAGCATATATATGTTATATTGGTATGTATATATATACATATGTACGTATATGTAAACATATTATTTTGGTATATATATATATATATATATATATATATATATATATATATATATATATATATATATATATATATATATAAACGTATATAAATTCTATATATATATAAATTCCTAGCATACGTATAAATATTGGTTGAATGTATATTTTTCAACGTATGTATATATGTTATATAATTCTATTATTGGTATACACTTATACATATTTTTGTACGTAATTTTGGTATAACCCTATATATATGTATTATATTTAATTATTGTTTAATTGGTGAATGTTGTAGGCGACCCCAGTGTAAATACGGATACCCCGTCCTTACACACGATCTTGACCCTGTGAACTGTTAGTTGACTGTCGCACGTACACTGACGTACTGGCGAACCCCGTACCATTTTTGATCGTCTGTCTTGCCCAGCAATCACAGATGCGACGTCCGTGCAACTTGACGCACTTGACCCTAGTTGACTAGTGCCATACCTGGCATAGCCCTGAGGCCAGTGTATTATGATTGTGTGTTAGTATAGCATCTGATACAAATATTATATTTGTTATATGTCTATAGGACTGTTGGTTCATCCAGGCGATACTCTGGAACGGGACATTGGTATTACCAGCTAAGGACCCAAGGCGAGTACATTCTGTGATTAGCTTCTTGTTTATGATATCCCCTATGTTCATTGTATCTAGTGTAAATATCCATGTTCTTGACACGATGGTTACACGGATTGGTATATCCGGATCTCGTCATGAGATGTTATTCCTTGTTCATGGTGTAGCATGTACAAGTCTTCTTCCCTTGTTATCTTGTGCATGTACAGACACTGATTTTCGAGGAGATTTGCTACCTTCCTAGGGAATCCCGTGCCATAGCGTACCATGGTTGGATCTACTATACCAGTCGGGGTGGGGAGTATTTTAGTGTAGATATGTGATTATACCCTTGATGTACAAGACTTGTTCACATGTTAGTGTTGGTCATGCATCGCACGTATGACTAGCTATGCCATTATACCTGTACAATTTCTAAGCCGATCACATGTTAAAGCTAGTACTCACACACTTAGTTATAGTATTCTTGCTCATTGACATATTGTTCCTTCTCGTATTTACTTACAGTATTTCCTTTATTGTATATCTCTCGTACATGTACATGTATCTTGTATATTTCCATCTATTTTACTGCTACATAGCTTATATCATTTGTCACACCCCAGTCCCAAAATATCGAGGGACTGGACTCGTGATAATGGCCAGCAGCACGTACCGATGGACAAATCCAATTTAATGGATCCATCAGGCACACTTAAGCTGTAAAAACAAGTCTACGACAACAGGGCACAACTAATCTCATCCACACAAGATATAAAATATGATCCACAGAATAAATAAGGAATGTAAATCATCAGCTAGTCTCAAAAAAGTGCTTCGGGGAATAACCCGATAAAATCTAATACAAAGGTTCAACAGACCAGAATATAAATGACTGAAATAAATAAATACTGAGCATGAAACATGGATGCTCAGGAAAAGTCTTCAGCTAACACCTCGTCCTCGGATGTCGGTACAGCTCCTGGATCAGCTCCTGCTACGGTCCCGTATACCTCGGGATAGATCTCGTCCTCAAATCCTGGGGACATAATCCATTCCAGGTCCTCAGGGGACATAGCAAGGTACAGAAAATACAAGCCAAAATAAATGCAGTGCAGATAATAAATAAAATAAATAGGGTAAGTAAGTAACCATCTATGTGAAATGCAAGTGAGAGCATCACGAGTACTCAGGCTGAGCCACTACAAGCTCTGTGTCGGAGAGCCGGTAGCGGTAATAACACGTAATGTGCCTAGCTCTGCTACGAGAGTCTACGGCCTCACAATAATAGTAGATATATATATATATAAGACAACCTGTAGCCTGTGTGTCTCTCCCCACCCAATGTAACCACGCATATCATGACCATAACGTCTCATGTCCATGTCAAGCGGGATCATAGCTAATGCAACAAGTTATAAAGTATCTATGAATATAGTATCTCTGTCAAGTCTTGTATCCTATACAGAATCACCACGAATATCTCGGGAAGATCCTGTCTCATGAATGGTGTCAAGTGTCCTGGGTTATAGTGTACTTGATAAGACAAGTACGAGAATGTAAAGTGTCACGAATGTCCATCTCTAGATGACAATACACAACACCGCGTACGGTGTTGGCACCCGACTAATAATCAGACGCTAAGTATGTCACACGGTCCTAGGTTAAGCATGCACAGCAATATAATGAAGCAAGAAAAATATGTAACAGTACTACAGAGTTTGGCAAGGTACACTTGCCTGGGGTTTGAATATCAACAGTCGTCCCGGTATCAGTGGATCCTGTAGGTACTACTCCAAAAGCTGTAATAAACATCACAACCAGACTCAAAAGATATCAAATGGCTAGAAACGCCTGTCCTTAAGTCCAATTTGGACACAAGGGCAAAAATGATATTTTCGGGCCAAAGCGGGTTCCATATGTAGGCCACTTTACACCGAAAAGCGTGTCAGGGTCAAAGGTCTCCAAATTCCTCAAACTCAGTGTCAACGAGTCAGGAACGATGATACGAACCCAATGGAACTTCCAGAATTGGATTCTGATGAGTCGATCACAAAATTGCCCATCAAGTGGAGCCTATGGGGCCACGATACGCGATTTTGTCAACGTTCTCAGAATCGAATCAAACTTGGGTCACAGGACCAGCGTATTGCTACGAGTCCGATGGTGCAAGTTTCGTCTCGATCCGACGTATCTACACAAAGTTACGGCGTGTTCCAGAATAGACGGATACGGGGCATTGTCGGCTGATACGCGTTGATTCCGGTGTGCACGCACATCCGAATCGACTTCTGCAAAATCCCACACGTCCGTATCAACGATGCGCACATTTCGGTAAAGACTGCGTGCGACCAAGTCCTCCCGTTTGGCGGGACGTACTCAGTTCCGGGGTGAAATAGGGAGTTATTTTTCCTGTTTTTGGATCGCGGTTTGCGATCACCACAGGACGCGATGCACCGAGCGGGTTGTACGGGCACCGAGAGGGTTATACAGTCTACGCATTGCAACTGACGAAATCGAAAATAGAGTTACGAGGTGAGAGAAAACGGTACCTGAACAAGGCTTTGAGAAGTCTGAATTTTACGTGTCCGAGATATTGTTTCGTGTCCTGGTCTGAATCTACCGTGTCCGGGATGTTGCTGGGTCCGCGTTGGCCGTGTCCGGGGCCAGGGTAGCGGCGGCGTTCTGGTTATCGAGGGGTGCTGACGCTGAAGTCGGACGGGGAGGAGCGGGGAAGCTCAACACGGCCGTCTGGGCACTGCTCCGGTCGGGGAAAGTCAATCCGTGGTGGGGGATCGCGCGGGCCGTCGGCGGCGGGAGAGGAGGCCTGTGCTAGAGCGGCAGTTGGTCGCTGTGGTCGATGGGGCGGCTCAGGCGAGTGTCGGCGGGGTGTCGGCCGCTCCGGTCGGTTTCTGCCGGAGGAGCCAGGCGCGTGGGAGGAGTGCTGCTGTCGTGTCCGGTAGGGGAGGGAGGAGAGAACAGTGAGAGGAGATGATAGGGTCGAGCGCTGAGGCGGGGGTGATCGGCTCCGGCGGGGGTGATCGGCTCCGGCGGGGGTGATCGGGCACAGAGAAGGAGGAGACGTATGGTGATGGTAGAGGGGTCGGCTGGGATTTTTTTTTTATAGGTTTTGGGGAATAAAATAAAGAGAATGAAGAGATGTTTATATACATGTGGGGTTTTTAGGTTTGAGGGTTGCCCTAGGATTAGGGCTTGGTTAACCCTCCCTAGAATTGGGCCTTGGTCTAGACCTAGGATTTGGGCTGGGTCAATGCTCCTTGGGCTTGGCTTCGGCACTACTGGGGAGGTTGGGTGTTTGGCACGGGTTTAATTCGGTTTAATTCTACATTGGTTTTCAGGGCTTTAAACGCGTTTTCGGAGTCCAATAAATTCACAAAAAAATACCCTATGTCTGGTTTTCCATTTTATACCATAAAATATTATTTCCATAATATTTTAACATCAATAAACTGTATTTAAAAATCCTTTGATCACAATTACCTTGGTTCTTCCTCCAGAAAAATACTAAAAAATTGGGGAAAAATTGTATTAGAATTATTCTAAAAAATAGGGTGTTTACAATCTACCCCCCTTAAGAGGATTACGTCCTCGCAATCAAAGAATAAGCTACTACAAAAAAAATTATGGAAATTACAAGATTGCTTAGGTGATAACTGCCTCCGTGAATAAGTGAGGATAACGCTGGCGCATACTATCCTCTCGTTCCCAAGTCGATTCGCCAGGAGAATGATGTTTCCAAGCTACACGAACCAGTCTGATTGTCTGTTCCCGCAATGTCTTCTTACTGACGTCGAGGATGCCCACTGGTTGTTCTTCATATCTCAAGCTATGGCCCACTGCGATCTCTGAATAATCGACTACGTGACTTGGGTCGGTCACGTACCTTCTCAGCTGTGAGACGTGGAATACGTCATGCACTCCCTCTAAGGATGGAGGTAATGCAAGATGATAAGCCACCTCACCAACACGCTCTAGAATATCAAATGGCCCAATATACCTTGGGCTCAACATGCCTCTGCTCCCGAATCTAATAGTACCTCGAGTGGGCGAAATCCTCAAGAACACGTGCTCTCCTTCTTTAAACTCTAGGGGACGTCTGTGAGTATCTGCCCAATGCTTCTGTCTGTCCTGAGCTGCTCGAAGATGATTCTGAATCTGTTTTACCTTTTCCACTGTATGTGTTACCAATTCTGGACCCAGTATTTGACGTTCACCAACGTCACTCCAACATATAGGCGATCTGCACTTCCTTTCGTATAATGCCTCGAATGGTGCCATCTGAATGCTGGCCTGATAACTGTTATTGTAGGAGAACTCCACTAAGTGCAAATAATCTTCCCAAGATCCTCTAAAGTCTAGCATACATGATCGCAATATATCCTCCAAGATCTGAATGGTGCTCTCCAACTGACCATCTGTCTGTGGATGGTAAGCTGTGCTAAATTTGAGTCTGGTGCCCTGATTCTCTTGCATGCTTCTCCAGAAATAAGATGTAAATCTCGAATCTTGATCTGATACAATACTAACCGGCACTCCATGTAGTTTGACGATTTGTCGCATATACATGTCGGCTAGTACCTCTGTGGACTGTCCAACTTTAAATGGCAAGAAGTGTGCCAATTTAGTGAGTCTATCCACGATAACCCATACTGCATCTCTTCCGCTGGGGTTCCTTGGAAATCCTGTAACAAAATCTATCATGATATGTTCCCACTTCCATTCTGGTATAGGAAGCAGCTGTAACATACCTGCAGTCCTCTAATGCTCGGCCTTTACTTGCTGGCAGACTAAGCATTTGGCCACAAATCTTGCAATCTCCCTTTTTATTCCATGCCACCAGTAATACTGTCTCAAGTCTCGGTACATCTTGGTTCCTCCTGGGTGAACAGAGTACATAGAGCTATGTGCTTCAGTCATTAACTCCTGTCTCAATTCTCCATTTGGAACATACAGGCGATTTCCAAACCTCAATGTCCCATCTTTGTGTATGCAAAGTCCTGTCTGCATGCCTGCTTCTGTCCTCTCTTTGAGTCTTCGGAATCTAGCATCGGTGGGCAATGCCTCTTTAATTCTTTCCACCAGTGACGACTTAATTTCAAGATTAGCCAGCAAGCCACTCTGTCCTGGTAAAATAACCTCTATCTGAAGCTCCTGTAGATCTCTCAATAACTCGGGCTGCATCGTCAAGAAATAAGCCGTAGGCTTCTTGCTGAGTGTGTCTGCTACGACATTCGCCTTTCCCGGATGATACTGCAGATCTATATCAAAGTCTACCATCAATTCGAGCCAACGTCTCTGCCTCATGTTGAGCTCCTTCTGAGTATATACATACTTCAGACTCTTGTGATCGGTAAAAATTTCTACCTTCTCCCCATAAAGATAGTGCCTCCAAATCTTCAGTGCAAATATAACTGCTGCTAGCTCCAGATCGTGTGTTGGGTAGTTCTTCTCGTGGACCTTCAACTGTCTCGATGCATAAGCAATAACTTTGCCATGTTGCATTAAAACACATCCTAGTCCACTACCTGATGCATCACTGTAAACAACAAAACCTCCTGACCCTGAAGGAAGAGTCAAGACAGGTGCTGTTGTCAATCTTCTCTTCAACTCTTCAAAGGCCTTTTGGTAGTCTTCTGTCCATGTAAACTCCTGTTCCTTGCGTGTCAACTTCGTCATAGGCTCTACAATCCTTGAGAAATTTTCTACAAACCTTCGGTAATATCCCGCAAGTCCGAGAAAACTTCTCACCTCTGCAACTGATATGGGTGTAGGCCAAGTCTCTATTGCCGCAACTTTCTCTGGATCAACTGAAAGTCCTTCTCCTGAAATGATATGTCCCAATAAAGGCACTTTGTTCATATAAAACTCACACTTACTGAGTTTAGCATATAACTTCTCCTACCTCAAGGTCTCCAACACGATTCTGAGATGCTCCTCGTGCTCTTCGTGGCTCTTGGAATATATGAGGATGTCATCAATGAACACAACCACAAATTTATCCAGGAACTGATGAAAGACTCTGTTCATTAAACTCATAAACACTGCTGGCGCGTTGGTTAAACCAAACGGCATTACCAAGAACTCATAATGTCCATACTTGGTCCTGAAAACTGTCTTCGGTATATCCTCCTTCCTTACTTTGATCTGATGATAGCCAGATCTAAGGTCAATCTTCGAGAATACCCTAGCACCACTCAATTGATCGAATAGATCATCAATACGTGGTAAGGAATACCTGTTCTTGATTGTCACAGCATTTAGTGCCCTGTAGTCAATGCACAACCGTACTGTTCTATCTTTCTTTGGCACAAATAATATGGGTGCTCCCCAAGGTGAAATACTGGGCCGAATAAAACCCTTCTCCAGAAGATCATCAACCTGTTCTTTCAACTCCACTAACTCCTTAGGTGCTAGCCGATATACTGATGAAGTGATAGGCTCTGCTCCTGGAGTTAAGTCTATTGTGAATTCTATTTTCCGATCAGGCGGTAAACCTGGAAGATCATCAGGAAATACATCCATAGATTTTGATATGACTCTTGGGTAACCTGTCTCCCCTTCTACAGATAGTACCCTAAGAGTAGGCTGAACTCCTTGCTCTACTGCTCCTCGAAGAAACTCAAATTCTGGATGTCCAGGCGGTCTAAATATAACCCGCACAAGTCGGCAATTAAGAGTCGCATGGTACTGACTTAACCAGTCCATACCAAGTACAACATCATAATCCGGCATGGAAAAGATTAGAAATTAAGCTTGCATCTCTCTTCCACAGACTACTACAGAACATGATCTACAGACGTCACTAACCGGAATAATTCTACCTTCCGTAAGAATTCTTTTCATCTTCGAAAGGGGTGCGGTAGCTACTCTATGGGTGGCTACAAAGCTAGCTGCTATAAATGAATGCGATGCTCCAGAATCAAATAAAGCTACAGCTAGTAATGAAGCTACTAAAATAGTACCTGCGATGACCTCGCCCGTAGTAGCTTCCTCTTCAACAGCTCCTCGTCCCTGAACTGGACCTTTCTGCTGCTGCTGAGTCTGCTGAAATAGAGCTGCCTGTGGTGCCAGTGGTGGTCTCTGTTGGTAGCCTTCTGTAGCTGGTGGTCTGACTCCACCAACTCCTGTCTGCGGTGCTCCCACTGTTGGATAAGCTGGCCTTGGTGCAGGCAAGGCTAGTCTCGGTGCTCCCTCTATATGTTTAGTGCAGTATCTGGATAGATGCTGGTTTGATCTGCAAAGCAGGCATAGTCCCAACTTGCGCCTGCACTCTCTCTCAATATGTCCTACCTTGCCGCAGTGGTGACAGGTAGGAAGAGATATGGCCCTGTATGCTGCTCTCTCTGGTATACTCCTCTGGAATCGTTTTGCAGAATCTTCAGGTGCTGTCTTGGATAGTACTAATGTGATTGGCCTCTACAGATTCGGCTCCCTTCTAGTGACGCGCTCCATGCGTTGTGCTGCTGCAAGGATGTCGGTATAAGATGTAGGTACGACTGATCCAATCAATCTCTGGAGCTCGAACTTCAGTCCGTCAAAGAACTTCTCAGCTTTCTCTTCCTCTGTCGAGATCAAGGTTGGGGCAAAGCGACTTAGGCGAATAAATTCTGCGTTGTATTCTTCCACTGTCATATTACCTTGGATAAGGCGGTTGAACTGGTCTCTGAGCTCTGACCGTGCAACTGCTGGAATGTACATCTCTTGGAAGAGTCTGGAGAACTCTTCCCATGTGACTCGGTCCTGTCCGAGCCTCCTCTCTTCTGTTAACCACCAGTGGTGTGCATTTTCAGTTAACTGCATTCTGACTGCAGTCATCCACTTCTCCCTTGGAAGTTCAGCTGCTTCCAACTGGTGGTGTATGTTCGTGAGCCATTCATGAACTTCTATTGGCCCCTCTTTACCAGAAAATGTACGAGGCTTGAGATGACAAAAATCGATAATAGATCCCGTCGCTGATCGCCTCGCTGGTGGATTTGCCTGTTCCAATATGGATACTAGGCTGGTTCTTAGATACTCTGCCTCCTAACGATGGGCCTCTTGCTGAATCTGCTGCTGGGCTTGCATCATAGCACACATTATCTGGAACATTTGTTGCCCGTCCATGGCTTGTCCTGGTGGGAAAACTCACATCTGTGGAGTGAACTGTGGTGGAGGTGGGATGTCATCTCTCTGGAACCTTGGATTAGGCTGGCCGGTTTGATCGCTCTGCGATGTTTGTCCTCCATTCCCTGGGGTCACTCCGTCTACATAAGTAACCACAGCGTCGTATGGTGTATCCAAGGGAATCTCATCTCCATTCCTGGGATCCATTACTCTGCAACCAAAAGATAAACTGTAAGAACGCTCAGAGGAATCAAACAGGATGCGAATCAAGTAACAATTTTAAGTTCGATATAGAGTTCAATAATGGTTTAAATAATGGATGAGATCCTAGAACTTATCCTATCCTTAGGGCAGGCTGGTTCGGTCCTTAAGTTAAAATCGAACAATTTTGTCGTAGACCTACATGGGCCACCACAAAAACCATGTCACGCCCCAGTCCCAAAATATCGAGGGACTGGACTCGTGATAATGGCCAGCAGCACGCACCGATGGACAAACCCAATTTAATGGATCCATCAGGCGCACTTAAGGTATAAAAACAAGTCTACGACAATAGGGCACAACTAATCTCATCCACACAAGATATAAAATATAATCCACATAATAAATAAGGAATGTAAATCATCAGCTAGTCTCAATAAAGTGCTTCGGGGAACAACCTGATAAAATCTAATACAAAGGTTCAACAGACCAGAATATAAATGACTGAAATAAATAAATACTGAGCATGAAACATGGATGCTTAGGAAAAGTCTTCAGCTAACACCTCGTCCTCGAATGTCGGTACAGCTCCTGGATCAGCTCCTGCTGCAGTCCCGTATACCTCGGGATAGATCTCGTCCTCAAATCCTGGGGACATAATCCATTCCAGGTCCTCAGGGGACATAGCAAGGTACAGAAAATACAAGCCAAAATAAATGCAGTGCAGATAATTAATAAAAAAAAGGGTAAGTAAGTAACAATATATGTGTGCAAGTGAGAGCATCACGAGTACTCAGGCTGAGCCACTACAAGCTCTGTGTCGGGGAGCCGGTAGCGGTAATAACACGTAATGTGCCTAGCTCTGCTACGAAAGTCTACAGCCTCACAATAGTAGTAGATGTATATATAAGACAGCCTGTAGCCTGTGTGTCTCTCCCCACCCAATGTAACCACGCATATCATGACCATAACGTCTCATGTCCATGTCAAGCGGGATCATAGCTAATGCAACAAGTCATAAAGTATCTATGAATATAGTATCTCTGTCAAGTCCTGTATCCTATACAGAATCACCACGAATATCTCGGTAAGATCATGTCTCATGAATGGTGTCAAGTGTCCTGGGTTATAGTGTACTTGATAAGACAAGTACGAGAATGTAAAGTATCACGAATGTCCATCTCTAGATGACAATACACAACACCGCGTACGGTGTTGGCACCCAACTAATAATTGGACGCTGAGTACGTCACACGGTCCTAGGTTAAACATGCACATCAATATAATAAAGCAAGGAAAATATGTAACAGTACTGCAGAGTTTGGCAAGGTACACTTGCCTGGGGTTTGAATATCAACAGTCGTCCCAGTATCAGTGGATCCTGTAGGTACTACTCCAAAAGCTGTAATAAACATTACCAACAGTCTCAGAAGATATTAAATAGCTAGAAACGCCTATCCTTAAGTCCAATTTGGATACAAGGGCAAAAATAACATTTCCGGGCCAAAGCGGGTTCCATATGTGGGCCACTTTGCACCGAAAAGTGTGTCAGGGTCAAAGGTCTCCAAATTCATCAAACTCAGTGTCAACGAGTCAGAAACAATGATACGAACCCAATAGAACTTCCAAAATTAGATTCCGATGAGTCGATCACAAAATCGCCCGTCAAGTAGAGCATGTGGGGCCCACGATACGCGATTTTGTCAACGTTCTCAAAATCGAACCAAACTTGGGTCACAAGACCAGTGTATTGCTACGAGTCCGATGGTGCAAGTTTCGTCTCGATCCGACGTGTGTACACAAAGTTACGGCGTATTCCAGAATAGACGGATACGGAGCGTTGTCGGCGGATACGCGTTGATTTCGGTGTGCACGCACATCCGAATCGACTTCTGTGAAATCTCACACGTCCGTATCAACGACGCGCACGTTTCGGTAAAGATCGCGTGCGACCAAGTCGTCCCGTTTGGCGGGGCGTACTCAGTTCCGGGGTAAAACAGGGAGTTATTTTTCCTGTTTTTGGATCGCGGTTTGCGATCACCACAGGACGCGATGCACCGAGCGGGTTGTACGGGCACCGAGAGGGTTATACAGCATACGCGTTGCAACTGACGGAATCGAAAACGGAGTTATAAGGTGAGAGAAAATGATACCTGAACAAGGCTCCGAGAAGTCTGAATTTCACGTGTCCGAGATGTTGTTTCGTGTCCTGGTCCGAATCTACCGTGTCCGGGATGTTGCTGGGTCCGCGTTGGCCATGTCCGAGGCCAGGGCAGCGGCGGCGTTCAGGTTGCCGAGGGGTGGTGACGCTGAAGTCGGACGGGGAGG
Source organism: Iris macrosiphon (assembly GCA_036927795.1). Taxonomy (NCBI): domain Eukaryota; kingdom Viridiplantae; phylum Streptophyta; class Magnoliopsida; order Asparagales; family Iridaceae; genus Iris; species Iris macrosiphon. The sequence goes on along the minus strand of JAYESA010000005.1, from coordinate 163,917,186 downwards.
AGCGGGGAAGCTCAACACGGCCGTCGGGGCACTGCACCGGTCGGGCAAAGTCAGGTCGTGGTGGGGGATCGCGCAGGCCGTCGTCGGCGGGGGAGGAGGCCTATGCTGGAGCGGCGGTTGGTCGCTGTGGTCGATTGGGTGGCTCAAGCGAGTGTCGGCGGGGTGTCGGCCGCTCCGGTAGGGTTCCGCCGGAGGAGCCAGGCGCGTGGGAGGAGTGTTGCTGCCGTGTCCGGTAGGGGAGGAAGGAGATAACAGTGAGAGGAGACGATGGGGTCGAGCGCTGAGGTGGGGGTGATCGACTCCGGCGGGGGTGATCGGCTCCGGCGGGGGTGATCGGGCACAGAGAAGGAGGAGACGTACGGTGATGGTAGAGGGGTCGGCTGGGATTTTTTTTTGGTTTTGGGGAATAAAATAAAGAAAGGGAATGAAGAGATGTTTATATACATGTGGGTTTTTTAGGTTTGAGGGTTGCCCTAGGATTAGGGCTTGGTTAACCCTCCCTAGAATTGGGCCTTGGTCTAGACCTAGGATTTGGGCTGGGTCAATGCTCCTTGGGCTTGGCTTCGGCTCTCCTGGGGAGGTTGGGTGTTTGGCACGGGTTTAATTCGGTTTAATTCTACATTGGTTTTCAGGGCTTTAAACGCATTTCCGGAGTCCAATAAATTCACAGAAAAATACCCTATGTCCGGTTTTCCATTTTACACCATAAAATATTATTTTTATAATATTTTAACATCAATAAACTGTATTTAAAAATCCTTTGATCACAATTACCTTGGTTCTTCCTCCAGAAAAATACTGAAAAATTAGGGAAAAATTGTATTAGAATTATTCTAAAAAATAGGGTATTTACAATCTACCCCCCTTAAGAGGATTGCGTCCTCGCAATCAAAGAATAAGCTACTACAGAAAGAATTATGGAAATTACAAGATTGCTTAGGTGATAACTGCCTCCGTAAATAAGTGGGGATAACGTTGGCGCATACTATCCTCTCGTTCCCAAGTTGATTCGCTAGGAGAATGATATTTCCAAGCTACACGAACCAGTCTGATTGTCTGTCCCCGTAATGTCTTCTCACTGACGTCGAGGAATCCCACTGGTTGTTCTTCATATCTCAAGCTAGGGCCCACTGCGATCTCAGAATGATCGACTACGTGACTTGGGTCGGTCACGTACCTTCTCAGCTGTGAGACGTAAAATACGTCATGCACTCCCTCTAAGGATGGAGGTAATGCAAGAAGATAAGCCACCTCACCAACGTGCTCTAGAATATCAAATGGCCCAATATACCTTGGGCTCAACTTGCCTCTGCTCCAGAATCTAATAGTACCTCGAGTGGGCAAAATCCTCAGGAACACGTGCTCTCCTTCTTTAAACTCTAGGGGACGTCTGTGCGTATCTGCCCAATGCTTCTGTCTGTCCTGAGCTGCTCGAAGATGATTCTGAATCTATTTCACCTTCTCCACTGTCTGCGTTACCAATTCTGGACCCAGTATTTGTCGTTCACCAACGTCACTCCAACATATAGGCGATCTGCACTTCCTTCCGTATAATGCCTCGAATGGTGCCATCTGAATGCTTGCATGATAACTGTTATTGTAGGAGAACTCTACTAAGTGCAAATGATCTTCCCAAGATCCTCCAAATTCTAGCATATATGATCGCAACATATCCTCCAAGATCTGAATGGTGCGCTCCGATTGACCATATGTCTGTGGATGGTAAGCTGTGCTGAATTTGAGTCTGGTGCCCAGACTCTCTTGCATGCTTCTCCAGAAATGAGATATAAATCTCGAATCTCGATCTGATATAATACTAACCGGCACTCCATATAGTTTGATGATTTATCGCATATACATGTCGGCTAGTACCTCTGTGGACTGTCCAACTCTAAATGGCAAGAAGTGTGCCGATTTAGTGAGTCTATCCACGATAACCCATACTGCATCTCTTCTGCTGGGGCTCCTTGGAAATCCTGTGACAAAATCCATCATGATATGTTTCCACTTCCATTCTGGTATAGGAAGCGGCTGTAACATACCAGCAGTCCTCTGATGCTCGGCCTTTACTTGCTGGCAGACTAAGCATTTGGCCACAAATCTTGCAATCTCCCTTTCCATTCCATGCCACCAGTAATACTGTCTCAAGTCTCGGTACATCTTGGTTCCTCCTGGGTGAACAGAGTACATAGAACTATGTCCTTCAGTCATTAACTTCTGTCTCAATTCTCTATTTGGAACATACAGGCGATTTCCAAACCTCAATATCCCGTCTTCGTGTATGCGAAGTCCTATCTGCATGCCTGCTTCTGTCCTCTCTTTGAGTCTTCGGAATCTAGCATCGGTGGGCAATGCCAAGAGTATTGCGTTAGATTATTTACATTTTAGACTTGTGTTGTAGTTTATTTTATTTCTTCAATTTCTTATCGTGATGTAGTTATGTGATTGAGTATGTTGTTCATTTATATTGCGTCATTCGTGCCTCCTTATGGAGATTGGATGCTTGTGTGAGATTGCTTAGATAGAATCATGACCTAGACAGCGTTCTACCGCCGATGCTGCGGCGTAGGCTGGACGTACCCGCGTACTCGTGCCCCAATTCCGATGCTAGATTCCGAAGACTCAAAGAGAGGACAGAAGCAGGCATGCAGACAGGACTCGCATACACGAAGACGGGACATTGAGGTTTGGAAATTGCCTGTATGTTCCAAATGGAGAATTGAGACAGGAGTTAATGACTGAAGCACGTAGCTCTATGTACCATATTCACCCAGGAGAAACCAAGATGTACCGAGACTTTAGACAGTATTACTGGTGGCATAGAATAAAAAAGGAGATTGCAAGATTTGTGGCCAAATGCTTAGTCTGCCAGCAAGTAAAGGTCGAGCATCAGAGGACTGCTGGTATGTTACAGCCGCTTCCTATACCAGAATGGAAGTGGGAACATATCACGATGGATTTTGTCACAGAATTTCTAAGGAGCCCCAGCGGAAGAGATGCAGTATGGGTTATCGTGGATAGACTCACTAAATCGGCACACTTCTTGCCATTTAGAGTTGGACAGTCCACAGAGGTACTAGCCGACATGTATATGCGACAAATCCTCAAACTACATGGAGTGCCGGTTAGTATTGTATCAGATCGAGATTCGAGATTTACATCTTATTTCTGGAGAAGCATGCAAGAGAGTCTGGGCATCAGACTCAAATTCAGCACAGCTTACCATCCACAGACAGATGGTCAGTCGGAGCGCACTATTCAGATCTTGGAGGATATATTGCGATCATGTATGCTAAACTTTGGAGGATCTTCGGAAGATTATTTGCACTTAGTGGAGTTCTTCTACAATAATAGTTATCAGGCCAGCATTCAGATGGCACTATTCGAGGCATTATACGGAAGAAAGTGCAGATCGCCTATATGTTGGAGTGACGTTGGTGAACGTCAAATACTGGGTACAGAATTGGTAACGCAGACAGTGGAGAAGGTGAAACAGATTCAGAATCATCTTCGAGCAGCTCAGGACAGATAGAAGCATTGGGCAGATACGCACAGACGTCCCCTAGAGTTTAAAGAAGGAGAGCACGTGTTCTTGAGGATTTTGCCCACTCGAGAACGCTAGGTCATGCTTCGGGTATTGATTCTAATGTGCTATCATGTGCTTCGTGTGTTCTCGCCTTCATGTACGCGAGTTATTTATCATGTACGTAGCGTGTCATGGTTGGATCCAAGAGTATTAGTGGGGGAAGGGAGAAGGAGTTGGTTATGTGATCAAAGCCAAACAATATTCATGTGTATGTCGGTTATGCAACTCGCGCATAACGGAGTTATCGTAGATTATTTATGTGCAACCTAAGCCGATCACATAACGAACTTGTGCTCAAGGCACTTAGCTAGTATTCCTATTTTCTCACATGCAGTTACTTCTCTACTACTTGTATTGTTCCCCAGTTTTATATTGAAGCTACTTTATCTGCTCCACCATGTATTTATTTTCCTGTGCATCTTGTATACTTTTCTATTGCTAGTCATATACACCTTACCATGTATTTGAAGTTGCTTTCAGAGTTATATACTTCGCTCCAGTCCTGACTGGGCATTTTTTTTCCAGAGGATCATGAGGATTTTTGTCCGACATTCTACGGGCCGGGCGTCGAGGAGTGTTATGACCCGGAGATTGAGGAGGAGCCCGTCGAGGAGACGCCGTTAGCACCCTAGTTAGCTAGGTGGATTTTCCTGGGTTGTTCCCAGTTGATATTTTGGATGACTGTATTTATTATTTTGCTGCTGTGGGATATTGTAGACTTTAGACTTGAACTGTATATTTGGATATTGTACTTGCTCTTTGGTTCTTGTTTCTTGGTGATAACTTATCGTGCTTTTACTCTTCCCCTAGTTATTGTGATTGAGGCATATATATATTGCGTGGTTGCCCTCCTTTTGGAGAGGTTATATTGACTAATCATTGTGAGATATAGATATTGTGACCTAGAACGGACCTTTACAGCATTCTACTGCCGATTCTGTGGCATAGGCTGGATGTACCCACGACTCATGCCCGATTTTTGGGTGTGGGTCGTGACACATTTTTGTATATTCTCATACTGGGTTGCCTTGATCCTGTCTATCAACTCTAAGTGTATTTGCAACCCCTACATCTGCATGGCAAAACCAGGAACTATCACCTTAATGCCCAAGCTCTCTAAGTCCTCCAACAAATACCGATCCTACGTCAACAATATAGCTACCGGATACCTGCTCAAGGCATCGATATCTACATTGGCTTTTCCAGGATGATACTGCAAAGATATGTCAAGATGCTTCATCAGTTCCATCTACCGACGCTGCCTCATGTTCAACTTCTTCTGAGTAAAAATGTACTTCAAACTCTTGTGGTTTGTGAAGATCTCTATACGCTTTCAGTACAAATAGTATTTCCATAACTTCTGGGCAAAGATGACTGCTGTCAACTCCAAATCGTGGGTAGGATAGTTCTTCTCATGATGACGCAATTTCCTAGATGCATAGGTAATACCTTTTCCATTCTGCTGAAGAACACAACCCAGACCTTTCCCCGATGCATCACTATAAATAATGAAACCTCCAGACCCTGATGGCAACGTTAAAATAGGAACATACGTCAACCTCTTCTTCAATTCCTCAAAAGCAACTTGGAACTCCTCTGTCCAATTAAATTCTAAATCCTTCCTTGTGAGTCTAGTCAACGGCTCAACAATCCTTGAAAAATCTTGCACAAACTTCCTGTAGTAGCCTGCTAGACCTAAGAAACATATGATCTCTGCCACTGAACTTGGGGTCTTCCAAGACTCCACTACTGCGATCTTCTTTGGATCCACTGAAATTTCATCACCAGTCATAACATGTCCTAAGAACTCCACCTTGTCCAGGAAGAACTCATACTTTGACAGCTTTCCATATAGCTTCTCCTTCCTCAACATATCCAACACAATCCGTAAATGCTCCTCGTGCTCCTCCGGCGTCTTCGAGTATATGAGTATGTCATCGATGAACACCACTATGAACTTATCAAGGTACTGGTGGAACACCTTGTTCATCAAATTCATAAATTTTATCGAGGCATTAGTCAAGCCAAATGGCATCACCATAAACTCATACTGTCCATACCGAGTCCTAAAAGTAGTCTTCGGAATGTCCTCCGACTTCACTTTCACCTGGTGGTAGTCTGATCTCAAATCTATCTTGGAAAATATCTTGGTGCCACTTAACTGATCGAACAAGTCATCCATCCTTGGCAACAGATATTTATTCTTGATAGTGAGATTATTCAATGCCCTGTAATCGATGCACATGTGCACCGATCCATTCTTCTTCGGTACAAACAATACCGAGGCTCCATACGGTGAAGAACTGGATCTGATAAACCCTTTATCCTGTAATTCATCCACTTGCTACTTCAGCTCGACCAGCTCACTGTTGTTCACTCTATAGACATGTTATGAAATTAGTTCTGCACCTAGCACCAAGTCTATAGAGAATTCAACATCTCGATCAGGCGGCAATCCTGGCAATTTCTCAGGAAACACATCTAAGAACTCTGCTATCAACGGATGTGGCAACTCCTTGTCTTCCACTATAGATCCACAGATAATATCTTCTCTCTGCTCTGCAGCTCCTCTAGCAAACTCAAACTCTGGCTCTCCTGGCGGGCTAAACAAAACTCTACCTCCTCTGCAATCTATACTAGCATGGTGCCTACTCAACTAATTCATCCCGAATACAATATTATATCTCAGAAGTGGCATTAAAAGTAATCACGAACTCAACTCCCGGTCTCCCAAAGTAACTCTCTGATCCTTGCAAATATCACTAACCAGGATAATGCCTCCCCCGGTCATGATCTTACAAGTCCTAAGCAAAGACTCAACTACCAAATGATGCTTCAGAGCAAAAGAAACATATACAAAACTATGGGAAGCACCACTATCAAATAAAGCTAAAGCTGGAATGGAATAAAAAAGAATATAATCTGCAATGACATCTTCGGTGGACTCAACCTCCTCGACTGTCATAGCAAACGCTCGTCCCTGGCGTGCACCTCCCTAATGCTGGTGCTGGGCATAACGTTGATGCTGGGTCAGAAGCGACGGTCCTCTCGGCTGTACTGCAGGTGGCCTCGCCTGTGTCCTCGGAGCTGGAGCTGCTCCCTGAACTATACGACGAGGGTTGTAAGGATACTCTCTTAGCTGATTTCCCTCGGCACCACAATATAAATAAACTCCCAACCTCTTCCTACAAACTTTCCAGATGTGGCGGGCTTCTTGCAGTAGTGGCAGAAAGCTTGCTGTGACTGTCTTTGATGCTATAGTGCCTGGTAAAATAGTGCCCTAGCTGGAGTCTGGTGCTGCTGCGGCTGCTGAAAAGGCCTGAACTAGAAATATGGACGCTTAGCAGTCACTGTGCTGCTATTTGCCTCCAAAAAAGAATTATGATCTCTCTTGGGTTTTAAGCCCAACTCCCGCTCAACCTTGCGTGCCTCCGCAAGTATCTCCGAATAGGTCTCACATAAAGACGGAATGAGGATCTTCACTTCCCAGTTCAAAACCTCGCAGAAACGGATAGCTCGAACCTCCGGCGCCCTCACCAAATACTCTGCAAATTGGCTCAGCCTATCGAATTATGCGGTATAATCCTCCACGGACATGCTCCCCTAAGTAAGGCTCTCAAACTGTCTCTCCAAGTCTAACATGTCTGCCCGGGCAAAGAACTTTCTCTTGAAGAGGTCCTTGAATACCTTCCAAGACTGCCCCGCATCAGCAAGAAGTGGCTCATTCTTGAACCAAGTACGGGCGATGTCGAACAACTAAAGTCCTACTGCCTCAACCTTCAGATCCTCAGCAAGACGAGACACCCTCATGAGACATTCAATATCCATGACCCAATCATCAGCGTACACGATACCCTCAGTCCCTTTGAAGACCCGAGATTCCAGCTTCTTGAAGTCCTGAATATTACCCGGCCGAAGTTGGGCAACCTGCGAAACAACCTACTGCTGGACAGAAACTCCTCTCTCTACTGCAGCAAGGGCAAGTTTATGAGCACTCTCAATGCCCTGCCATAATATGTCAGTCTGCCTCTAGTGTGCCTCGAATTGGGCCCTCTGAGCCTCTATTATATCACAAAATAATATGAACACCTGAGTCGCATCTGTCGGTACAGGAGGTGGAAGTCCCTCAGATACGGCCAAAATACTCCTCTGAGCTGGAGGTGGACGCCCGAACGCAGCTGATATGCCAATCAACGAAGAAGTGACTAATGCAAGCCCTCGGGAAGTCGCAGATCACTCAGAAAATGCTCCTCTCAGCTGTGATCTAGTCTTAGGAGGCATCCTGAGGCAAAGCAAAAGGAAAGAATCAATATGGCATATGATGTTCTGCATTCAAAGAAGAATAGTTTAAAGATCAAATACCAATATCAAGGAAAAATAGTTGAAATGAATCAATAAACTTTTTCCTATATGTGATTGAGTATTCTCAGCCTATAGCCTATATCCTATATCCTGAAATAGGCTTGTAATAGTACTCAAATAAGAGCAGCACTATGAATCGGACTAATTGCGACCTCGAAGACCTGCATGGGCCACCACTAAAAATATGTCATGACCCGCACCCGATGTAGGGACACGAGTAGTGAACAACGCCCAACCTACGCCGCAGCATCGACGATAGAACGTTGTTTGGGTAATCTATCTATCTAACAATCAAGATATAAATATACCACCAATGTAATATGAATACTCAATCACATATCTATAAGATGGACTAAATTGCACGAATATAATAAAATAATAGAAGAGTCACAATACAGCTCATAAGACAATAATATTCAATGAGTCATATCAAAGAAATACTAATAACAATGCTGAAGATAAATCCAGTACAAAGAATCTAACTACTGTGCTATGATTCCTGGGTCATCTGTCTCAGTCGGGATGAGACCCTCATGAGCCAAGGTCTCTGGCTCTAAGCCAACAACATCCTGAGGCCCGTAGTGAGTGGGGTACCACTCCTCACTGTCATCTGGAAAAAAATATCCAGTCAGAAAAGGAGCAAAGTACATCTCTAACAGTAGTTCTAATAAATAATATAAACTATGTAACAGTAAATAGAGTGAATATACAAGATACAATATAAAGGTACAAGAGATATGCAATAAAGGAATATTAGAAATAAATACAAGAATGAGCATCATAAGAATGAACAAGAAATACTACTACTAAGTGAGTGAGTAACAGCTTTAACATGTGATCGGCTTGGGAACTTGCACAAGGATTATGGCCTGATTAATCATATGTGCAGTGTATGATTAACATTATTCAAGGAACAAGACATGCACAAGGAGGATATGATCACATATACATACTACATACCCCCCGCCCCCGACTGGTATAGTAGATCCAACCATAGTACATTATGACACGGAATTCCACAAGAAAGGCGCTACTCTTCTCATGAACCAATGCCTGTATTTGTATAAGAAGAACAAGAAAATAAGGCTTACAAAGATATACCGTAAATACCAAGAAATAACATCTCATGACGAGATCCAGATATACCAATCCATGTAACCAACGTGTCAAAAAATCAAGGATATCTACACTAAATACAAGAGACATAGAGGATATCATAAATGAGAAACTATCAGAGAATGTACTTGCCTAAAATTCGGTGAACAGTATCAAAGATGTCTGGACGGTGCCTCGAAGACCTAAATATGAAATATTACATCAATACAAGGTTTTGGAATAAAAATAAGTTAAACTAGTCAACTTCTAGGTCATAAAGCCATTTCTAAGTCAAAATAGTCAAACTAGGTCAACTCTAGGTCAAACTTGGTCAAACTAGCTATTTTTGTATGAGTCTATCTCTAGGATATTGGTTTCATATACTATGTAACTAGGCTATACTAGCTATACTAGGATACTAGAAAACCAATAAGATACCGTATCATAAGATACGCAATTTATTAGATATAGAAATATTATAATATATATACAAACAATAATATATAATACTCCTAACTAAACAAATGCTAAGTGGATACCTTGGCTTTGAACCAAAAGTGGTATCACATCACCTACACTCCCATCTTGATGTGCAAACTCAATACCTTGAGTAAAATCCAATACCACCTTGACATTACCTTGGTATCTCAAGGTAATTCAATATCTAATATATATTACTAATACACATATACCTCACTATACTCTAATATGTATTCAAACTTATAACAATACGATATAAACTATATACTAACATACCCTTTCGGATATTCAATACCCGTACCCAAGATATCTCCTCTCTCATTACCTTGGTGTATCTCAAGGTAATCTAGAAATAATACTAACTAATACTAACTAGTACTTATATATATATATATATATATATATATATATATATATATATATATCTCAAGGTAATCTAGAAATAATACTAACTAATACTAACTAGTACTTATATATATATATATATATATATATATATATATATATATATATATATATATATATATATATATATATATATATATATATATATATAAGTTAATTAGTTTATATTAATAATTATATATACTAATTTACTAGCTTACTTGGTTACCAATAAATCTAACTAACTTATATATATATATATATATATATATATATATATATATATATATATTAACTTACCAACTTACTGGCTTACCAATAAGCCACTGCTTAATGAAACTGTTACTGCCGCTGTTGTTGCTTGCTGTTGCAGCTTCTGCTGCCGCTTATTAACGCTGCTTCTGCTTTCTGCTGCTACTTCTGCGGCTTCTTCTGCTTTCTGCTCCATCTGCTTCGGCTGCTGTTTCTGCTTTCTGCTGCTGCTTCTTGGCTTCTGCTTTCTGCTACTTTTCAGTGCTTCTCACTGCTTTTCTCTCATTGCTTTCCATTGATTTTCTTTTTGTTTTTTATTGTTTTATTCACTGTTTTCTAAGGTTTCTCCTTCCCTCAAGCTCACACACATAAATTTATGCACACATACATATATACATCTTACACATATTATATATATATATATATATATATATATATATATATATATATATATATATATGTCACCCTCACATTTTCATTCAAGGGTAGTTTGGTAATTGACATGAGAATTTTAATTTTTGAATTATTTGTATTTAAATATTGTGCATGCATGATTAATTAATTTTTGTATTATTTATTGATTGCTAATTAGAAATTTATTTAGACTTGTGTAGTGGACCTAACTTATTTTATTAGATGCATGAACCAACATTTTAGATGAGATTAGATTGAGCCCATGAATTAGGCCCATGGATTAGGAGGTTGGATTAATTAGTGAAACCATTAGACTAGAACCTTTTCTCCCTAATTAATTTCTTCATGAGAGGCCCCAAGGGGTAAATAAGACATTTCACATTGCTTGGAGGGGTGTATATGGCCGGCCACATGCTAGAGGAGAGAGAAATCATTTTACTTCATAAATTCCCAGTTCCTTTAGATCTACATTCTTCCCTCTTTCAATTTCCTTCATTCCCTCATCAATTCTCCACCATTTTTTTTTAACAAATTTCCTTTCCGTTCTTCATTTGAGGCTTCTATATCAAGGATCTACAAAAAGGAAGCAAGAAGCAAGAAGAAGGAGGCCAAGATCTACAAGGAGAGGAGCTACTTTGCATTTAGAGACTTTTTATTGGGAATCCATCTCCCAATAGGTACATTTCAGTTTTCCCCTTCTAATAGACTCTAATTCTGAGATTTAACCATGAGAAACCTACCAACATGCATAAGCTACCCATAGAAATTAGTTTTAGGTTCATCGGAGACCTACAGTGGAAGTTATGTGCATTTTGGTGCCAATTTTGGGGGAATTCTGAGATTAGCACATGTAATGGTTGTTATTTGGTCTAATAGATCAATATGACATATGATTGTTTGTTTGTGACTACTGTCGTGTCCATAATTGGATAAGTGTAGGCCATATCTCGTCAATTTGACAAAAAGGGTTAATTTTGGGGGTTTTCCTCCGACACGGGGCCTTGTGCATCATTATGACACGGACATGTAGTTAATCTAATTACTATACGTATTGTTCATAATTAGTGTATTACACTTGCTCCTGTCCTCCGGGATGCATTTGGTTGTGTGTTGGAGCCGTATCTTAAGCGTATCATAGAGTTAGTGTGATACGGGTGTGGTGCACTCCACGTGTTTGATATTTTGTCTTTAATTCTATACGTACATGCGTAAATATATATCTATATGATATTTATATAATATATATATTTATATAATAGTGTATATGAGTTTGTGTATCTGTGTGTGTCTATGCGTGTATATATTAGAGTATATAGTGATATATATATATATATATATATATATATATATATATATATATATATATATATATATATATATATATATATATATATATATATATATATATATATATATATATACTTGTATATATATATGTGTGTGTGTGTTTGATTATATGAGTGTTGATATATATATATATATATAGATAGATATGCATTGAGTGCGAAGTATATATATATAGATGTATAGCTATTGTTATATATATACATAGAGGTATATAGGTGTATATATATATAGCAGTGTAGTGTATATGTGCATAAGTATTTGTGTGTTTGTGGGTGAGTAGTATAAGCATCAGTGCTCAGTCATCAGGGGACTCGAGGCTACAGCAAATGGAGAAGAGGATGTGCAGTCCCCCAGCAGTCGTGCACAGCATGAAGGGAGGCTCAGCAGCAATGTGTATCTCAACATGCAGTATTCAACCAAGAGGGAGCTGCTCGAGCAACTGTGCAGACTACACATCAGGATCAGGTTCAACAACTGTGCAGAAGGACTACACAGCTAACTATGCTCAGCAAAGAGGGGAGAGCTCGGACAAGTGTGCAGCCAATTCACAGTAGCAGTTCTACTGCTTTCAGCAAAGAAGAATGGACAGTCAACAGCAGGGAACCACTGCAGCAAGCTTGGGCTTGCACAGCAAGTGCAAGGAATTTCATAGTGCTATTTTCAATACACAGTATCAGCAATATCGGGTAACTGAAGTATCTGTAGCAAGTGAGCTCTGTGTTCAGCAAGTACCAGTTTCAGATAGTCTACTGTGCAGTTTCTCACTACACAGTATCAGGCACTGTGTATTAGTGTCTTCACAGTATTTCATTCAGTGGGATTCAGTCAGTTTTATTATTATTTAGATGAGGTTTTGGGGTAGTTTGGTATTCTTTGTATCAGTCAGTTAAGGTATCAGTAGGTTTCAGTTTCAGGTATTAGAGTTAGTTAGTTAATGATTAAGGTAATTGGTTATATTTAGTATCAGGTAGCACTAAGAGCCTTCAGGTATCAGTCCAGTTTGGTTTCAATTACAGTATCAGTGGGTTAGTTAGTATATGAATAAGTTACGTAGTTAGAATGTGAACAGTTAGTATCTATGTATATTATTATAGGCATATATATATATATATATATATATATATATATATATATATATATATATATATTAGTATGCTAGTAAATAGTTAGCTACACACACACACACACACACACACACACACACACACACACATATATATATATATTTGCAGTAGTTGATATTGTATAGTAGTTAGTTATGTATATATGCAGTGTGGTATTATATGTTAGTAGCTAGATACATTATATAGTTAGTATATTAGCTTGGGGTATTATATTTATGTATTAGCTATATGTTAAGAGGTTATGGGTTACCTTGGGATACCAAGGTAATACCAAGGTATTGGACTGATACCCAAGGTATTGAGTTTGGGTATCGAGATAGGTACGATACGCATTGGTACAAGGCCAAGGTATCCTATTTCATTTGTATTATTATAGTATTATAATATTTGACTTGTATATATTTCTAAAACACTATTTTCATATATAGAAACTTGTGTATCTTAGGATACGGCTTTTTGAGTGCCTTTTTGTATCTTAGATTAGCTTGTGTAGTTTAGTTTAATAGTGTATCGACTTAGTGACCTAGTGTTAGATTCTTTCAACCTAGATTTTATTGGTTTGACCTAAAAATGGTTTATTGACCTAAAATTGTATCATATTAACTAATTTTCATTCTGAACCTTGTATTGATGTAACGTACCATATGTAGGTCTGTGTGACACCATCTTGGGCATCAAAAAACACACCTTGCTCAGAACTTCAGGCGAGTATATTTCTTTAATAGTTTTTAATTTATAATATTATATATATATATGCATGTTCTAGAATTAATACTTGATTTCGACAAAGTAATTTCATGGACTGGTACTACATGGATCCCGTCAGGAGATGTTATCCCCTACCGTATTCAGCGGGTACTCATGTACATGTATCTCATCGTGTATATTGGGTATTGATTATATTTCGTATTTACATACTGCTCGTGTTCAGTGTGCTTATTCATGTACACCCACCGCTCGTGTTTGGTGGTTATGATATTCATGTATACCCACTGCTCATGTTCAGTGATTATATTTTGTGTTCGTAGCGTATCGTGATTGGATCCATCGGTATTAGTTGGGGGTGGGAGAGCAGTAGTTAATTATGTGATCAAAGCCCCATTGTTACATCGTGTACATTCTGGTTACATACCTCACTTGTAATCGTCTTACCTGATCATGTTCACCCAACCCGATCACATAATAAACTTGTATTCTGAGGCACATTAGCCAGTTAGATTTCAGTTACTTCATCATATTATTGATATTCATATTGTTGATATATATTCTTGTACATTACCTATATATCTATTGTTCATTCATTCATATGTTAGTGATCTTGTATTTTATTTCTATATATGTTTATATGCTCGATTATGTTATTGAAACTGCTTTTAGAGGTATGTACTTTGCTCCAATCCTGACTGGATATTTTTTTTTAGATGACTGGTTTATAGAGCAGTATCCCATATTCTACAGGCCGCAGGACGGCGTACCTTTAGAGGATACTCCTATAGACCACCAGGACTTAGTTGCAGAGCCCGAGGAGGTCTAGTTTATTTGTGTTGGATTGTATTAGACTATTCTTTTGTTGAGATTTACAACTTATATATTATTTTAGATTGTGGATTGTATCTTATTCTTTTCTTTGCTATTCCATTCGTGCATTATCTTCCTAAGTTGTTTTGTGATTGAGATTAGTCATACTTGTGAGATACCATATTGCTCCTCCGTTTGGAGTTGAGATGATTGACAGGTACCATATTATATTGTTGAGATGTTAGATAGTTAGAAATGACCCAGACAGCATTCTACCGCCGATTCTTTGGCATAGGCTGGACGTAACCACGTACTCGTGCCCGAATATCCGGGGGTGGGTCGTGACACATTTTTAGTGGTGGCCCATGCAAGTCTTGATTCTTATCGTAGTTGTGCTCATCTAGAGTACTGCTACGAGCCTGCTTTAGGAAATAGGATTTAGGTTGAGAGTTTACTCAATCACACCTAGAAAAATTCCAAATATGTTTTACAAATCTTTATCTATTGAATATTGCTTTACTTTGAACAAAATTTTGTCCTTCTTTGATGGTATCGTATCATATTCAATATTGATTCCGTATTTCAATCTATCTTCAGGATGCCGCCAAAGACACGTTCCCAACGATCAGGTGCCACGACAGCACGATCAGTCACTTCATCACCCTTGAGGGCAGCACCCTCAGACGATGGTCCAGTACCTAAATTCAGAAGGTCAGCTTCATCGGTCCAGGTGGGTGTATCGGCAGCAGCTTTTGGAGGTGCTCCACCTCTAGTGCCGAGGACAGGGCAGACAATTTTTGAGGATATTCCACCTCCACCACCTGTAGTTGATCAGACACAGATCTTCGCGCTCTTCCAGCAGATGATGGAGGCACAGCAGCGATAGTCTGAGGTCCTGCGACAGATCGTGGAGAATGCTCACCAGATCGTACTTGCAATAGTTGAGAGAGCTACTACAATCCAAACACAGACGGTACCACCTCAGTTTATTCCTCAGCAGCCGAGGCCGGGTACCATCATAGACTTCAAGAGGATGAGCCCGAAGGACTTCAGAGTCACAGAGGGGATTCTCTATGCGGATGAGTGGATCGAAGACATCGAGCAAAACCTGCGGCTGCACAAATTCCAAAGATGCTACAGATAGAGGCAGCGGGTTGTATGATGTTCGACATTGCCTTGACATAGTTCCGGACAGGCCCCAGGATTATAGTACCAGGACTCACTTGGGTATCCTTCAAAGAGCTTTTCAAGGAGAAGTTCTTCCCATATGTGGCTCTTACATCCTTGGAGAGCCAATTCCAGTACCTCGTCCAGGGAGGTATGTTAGTGGACGAGTATGCGGCAGAGTATTGCCGACTAGGTCACTTCGTGGAAGGTCAGAAACCTAGAGGTAGAGCCAGGAAGTTCAGGAAGGGCCTGAACTGGGAGGTCAAACCCCACACGAATAGAGATCCTACCGCCACCTTCGACGAGATTCTCAGGCAGGCGCAGAGTGCGGAGGATGACATAGAGCTTGGCTCTAAGAGCCCGAGGGACACAGGAGGATCCAGCACCAACACGGGTCCAGTGAAGAGGCCTCACTTCCAACAGTAGAACCAGAGGCAGTTCCTTGCACTTTCTGTAAGAAGCAAGGACACGGATGGGACGCATGCAGGATGAGGCTAGGCCAATGCTTTTTTTGTGGATCAGGAGATCATCAGTTGTTGGCTTTTTCTAAAGTCCCAACTCGTCCAGCTCAGGGTGGAGGACAGGCACAGAGGGCACCCGCTAGACCACCAGCGGGATAGCAGCAGAGAGGACCTCTTCCACCGCAGCAGTTTGCCCAACATCAGCAGCAGAGAGGAGCGCTGCGACAGGGGCGAGCTTTTGCCTTGACTATCGAGGAGGAGGAGCCGGTTGGCGATGTTATCTCAGGTTCAGTTTATCTCGATTCCTTTCCAGCTCATGTTTTATTCGATTCTGGTGCTTCTCATAGCTTTGTATTTGTATCTTTTGCTTTGAGGCATCGTCTTGAGTCCAAACTGTTGGCGCGGACTTGCAAGATCATGACCGGGGGTGGCATCATCCTGGTCAGTGATGTTTGTAAGAACCAGAGAGTTTATTTGGGAGGCCATGAGCTGAGCGTATATTTACTTGTAATGCCACTTTCGAGTTATGATATAGTAATCGGGATGGATTGGTTTAGTAGACATCATGCTAGTATCGATTATCGTGGAGGCAGAGTTTTATTTCAGACACCAGGAGAGCCGGAGTTTGAGTTCGTCCGAGGAGCAGAGCAGTGCGAGGGCGATTTCTGTAGAGATTTGGTAGAATAGCAGGAGCCGCCATATCCGTTGATTGCAGAGTTCTTGAATCTCTTTCCAGAGGTGTTGTCGGGGTTGCCACCGGACAGAGATGTAGAATTCTCAATAGATTTGGTGCCAGGCACAGAGCCGATCTCTCAGCATGTCTATAGAGTCAACAACAGCGAACTGGCGGAGTTGAAGAAGCAGGTGGATGAGTTGCAAGACAAGGTCTTTATTCGTTCCAGTTTATCACCATGGGGTACTCTAGTACTTTTTATACCAAAGAATGATGGGTCGGTACGTATGTGTATCGACTTCAGGGCACTTAACAACCTCACTATCAAGAACAAATACCCGTTGCCGCAGATTGATGGTTTGTTTGACCAGTTGAACGGAGCGAAGGTATTCTCAAAGATAGACTTGAGGTCAAGGTACCACCAGGTGAAAGTGAAGAGGGAAGACATCCTGAAGATAGCTTTCAAGACTCGTTATGGGCAGTTCGAGTTTTTGGTGATGTCGTTTGGGTTGACCAATGCCCCGGCAGTATTTATGAACCTAATGAACAAGGTGTTTCATCAGTACCTGGACCAGTTTGTTGTATTCTTTATTAATGATATTTTGATATATTCAAAGACCCCAGAGAAGCATGAGCAGCACTTGAGGATAGTTCTGGAGACCCGCAGAAAGGAGAAGTTGTATGGAAAGTTATCAAAGTGTGAATTCTTCCTTGATAAGGTTGAATTCCTTGGGCATGTCATTACAGGAGATAGAATCTCAGTGGACCCGAAGAAGATTTTAGTAGTTGAATCATGGTCTACCCCGAGTTCAGTAGCAGAGATCAGGAGTTTTCTTGAATTGGCAGGCTACTACCGGAGGTTTGTTCAGGACTTTTCCAGACTTGTAGAGCAGGTGACTAGACTAACCAAGAAGGACGTGGAATTCGTCTGGACTGAGGATTATCAGACAGCATTTGAGGAGCTGAAAAGGAGATTGACTACAGCTCCCATCTTGACATTGCCATCAGGAGCAGGAGGATTTTCTATTTACAGTGATGCATCAGAAAAGGGTTTAGGTTGTGTGTTACAGCAGCACGGGAAGGTGATTGCATATCCTTCCAGGCAATTACGCCTGCATGAGAAGAACTACACTAGCCATGACTTGGAGTTTGCAGCGGTTATCTTTGCTCTCAAATTATGGAAATACTACTTGTATGGAGAGAGAGTGGAGATCTTCACAGACCATAAGAGCTTAAAGTATGTGTTTACACAAAAAGAGCTCAACATGAGGCAGCAACGATGGTTGGAGCTGATGAAGGACTTCGACATATCTTTGTAGTACCATCCAGGGAAGGCCAACGTATTCGTGGATGCCTTGAGCAGGTATCCCGTAGCTATGTGCTTAACTATAGACTAATATTTATTTGCCGATCTTGACAGTTTGGGCATTAAGATACTAGTTCCTGGAGTCACAGCACAAATATTGGGACTTCAGGTACAATCAGAGCTGATGGACTGGGTCAGAGCTGGACAGTATGAGGATGAGTCTCTGAGGAGCATCAGAGCATAGGTTTAGATGGGGTTGGCAGAGGACTTCATCGTCGCAGATGATGGATCATTGCGGCACGGTACCAGATTATGTGTACCGAGAGGAGCATTGCACGAGGAGATTCTGCAGGAGGTGCATCATTCTTAGTACTGTTTGTGGTATTAAATGAAAGAACGAAATATATATAATACGAGGTTTGCACGAAACCCGCCTTCTTTGGTTTACAAACAAACTTGTACAATTTGATCCTATACGAGGATGTAGGAGTATAATTTATTTAATCTGGGTAGATGATTTCTATAGGTGTCTGATCTGCAGTCGATCACTTTAGCCCTTGGACTACACGATGGTGAAGAAGTGTCGTGGAAGAAGGAAAGCAGCTTCGTAGGTGGCGAAAGAGGATGGATGCACGATGCCAATGTCGTCGATCGCTACTCTTTGCCTGAGCTCTGGATGCTTCTCTCTCTCTCTCTCAAAGACTCTTCGATCTCTCCTCAATCTCCAATGTTTCGACCCGTGGTTCGATCTTCTTTCAAAGCTTCGACCTTGTTCGATTTTTAAAGTCTTGACTTGTTCCTCTGTTGCTAGAGGTCTCTATTTATAGAGTTTTGGTGACAGTGACCACTCAATCGGTGTGGAAACCGAGTAGTGGAAAGTACAGCACCCTTTTACACAATAGTTAAAATAACCAAAGCCTGCGTATAGATGATCTTTTGAACGAGCGTGTGACGCGGGTCCAACTAAGGGACAAAATGCGTATAATCTCTACGAAGATCATGACGTAGAAGCCACGTAGGTAGGTATCCCTCGTGTAGAAGAGGTTGGCATAGAAGCCAATGTCTGTCACCATGGCGTAGAAGCCAAGTAGGCATAGAAGTCGAGTAGGCGTAGAAGCCTGATGGCATAGAAGCCGAATAAGCACAGAAGGCCGAATGAGCATAGAAGCCGAACGAGCATAGAAGCTGAATGGGCGTAGAAGCCGAGGTGATGTGGACGTCTTTAGCCGAAATCACGGCTCTTGGAGATATAATCAAATCTCTCGCATTAAATGCAGAGATCCGCCATCATCATTAATTGTCGAGGCATGTTCCGAAGGCCTGCCACCGTTCTGAGCATTCGGTGCAGAGACGTGCCTCGAGCCATGTACGAAGAGCAGCTTTTGACGTGGCAGTCTGTTTGTCTTCCGCAGAGCGTAAACAGTTCACGTTTGCCTGTGTAAAACAAGGCAACGTATCCCCTTGTATGCGTAAAAGCAGTCTCCGCTGAGGGGATGTCAGTAAACGACGGTTCGGTGATATTTAATCAAATCCTCTGCATTAAATGCAGAGATCCGCCATCATACTGTGGGGCGCGTCCCGAGTGGTCTGCCATCTTTTCAGCCGTCGTCTGGGTAGCCGTGCAACACTTTTTGTCAGGAGTCAGATGTCAGGTTCACTACGTGACTTGACAGGTTCATTTCGGGGAAGACGAAGCATTCTTCGTACGCTTTAACGCTGCTTTGAAAGCGGATGAGTTTTACGCCATGGAGGCAATGAAGCCTCCCGTCTACGCTGAAGCGGCCTGGATATACTGCATTTACACGGATGATCCCATCATATTTTATGCCGTGCTCAGCGAAAAAGCTCTATTGCACTCTTGATGGCCTAGAGGTCCCCTGCTTACGTTGCCTTGCATCACCATGTTGCGTAGAGCTATCCAACGTATTTTTTATGCTTCTACAGGACCCCCTTCAAAGCTTTCAAATTTCTTCGGAATTTGGAACGCTTTGAATGAAGCATGAACCGCTCCTCGTAACTCAAAATGTTTCTGAATGGAGCGTTGAAACGGTCGATGCTGACTTTATGGCAGATTTATTGGGGACCGGTGTGACCTCTCTCGCCTATAAAAGGTCGAGGAGTTTAACCTGTTCTTCCCGCATTCCTTTCGCCACACAAAGATGATCGCCGGAGTCCGTCGGGTCGATCTGAGGAAGAAGAAGACCATGTTCTTCCAGCATGTAAGGAGCCAAAAAAGACGGCGTCTTCGAGCAAGTCTCATCTGCAACGATGGATCATGGAAGGATATCATAGCCTCCTTTGCTCGGGATAATCAGCAACTTTGTATGGCGGTTCCCCGGGAGAGAGGAAGGGTCGCTTTAGACCACACAGCTTGCAAGCTGCGTATTTTCTCCTGGGACTTTCGCGGACGAGAGAAGACAAGCTGTAACTGTCGTTCTCGATCGAGTTGGGTTAAAGAAGCCTCAAGTGGATCTGACATGGCGTGTGGAGGATGGGCCCTGAAGAAGTTCAGGTAGGCCCAGTGCTGTATTCTCCCGCCAGCAATCATCTTCTTGTTCATGACTGTGGAAGTCGATGAACTGCCATGGAAGAAGAGGAAGACCTTCACCGGTATGAGAACCTGTCAGAACAGATCCTAGGGGGTGGCCTTCCGATGATGACGAGGAAATCCTTTGTAGACGGGATTTCCCTCATATGTTTTCACGAAAAATAAAGAAAAAACCCTTGTAGACTGGATTTCCCTCATATGTAATCGTGAGTTTCTATTTTTAATAAAGTCGTCTTCTTCTGTGCATATGATTGTCGTGCCATACGTTGCTGTAAAATCTGAATATGTGTAGCTTCGACACGTCTGATTCTTTATGCCGACTCTGTTTAGAAAGAGTGCTAGGTCCTGTCCTGTCTTTTACACATAATTGTAGATGCGTAGAAAGCAGCTTTAGCATTCGAGTGTTCGAACCGTCCTGCTATTTTAGGAGTGAGGAACCGCGTAGAATTCTGAACTGCTGCTTCTGATGAACAGAATTTCTTTGTTCAGACATCATCTTCAAGAATATTTTCTCGAAAATCCCTTGGAACAGGGTTGAGAAATGGCTGTCAAACTGAGTTGCCATCTTGATAGATAAAATATTCAGACTGGGGTCTGGATGAACTTCGAATCGACCCATAAAGAAGAGTAGTTTTTTAATGTTGAACTCTGTATGCTTCGGGTACTTGGGATATCTTGAGGTCAAGAACGAGTATCTTCTGTGTGAACTCTTTGCAATTGACCATTTTTTAGGACCGTTCAGATGTATGCGTGATCTGGCCGGCGTATCCTTTAGATGTGCGGTAAGTCGTAGAGCGTGAAATCATTAGTCTGCAGCTTCTGAGCATAAACTAAAAACCATCGAGCGTGAAATCATAGACTTGTAGTTCCTGAGCGTGAAGTCGTAGGTTTGTAGCCTCTCGAGCATAAAAGCTACTGAGCACAAAGGCATCTGGGCGTAAAACCCGACTTGTAGCCGTCAAACGTAAAGCCGTAGATTTGTAGCTGTCGAGCGTAGGAAGCTTCTTAGCGTAGAACTGTAGATTTGTAGCTTCTGAAAAGAAAATTTTTTTGAGCGTGAAGTCGCGGATCTGTTGCTTCTGAGCGTAAACTAAGCGCCACCGAGCGTGAGATCATCGATTTATTATCTGCTGGCATAAAGTCGTAGGATTGTGGCCTCTCGAGCATAAAAGCTACCGAGCACAAAGGCATCCGGGCGTAAAACCATAGACTTATAGCTTGCGAGCGTGAAACCGTAGATCTGTTGTTGTCGAGCGTAGAAAGCTCCTTAGCGTAAGAACTGCTGACCTGCTTTGCGCGAAGAACTTTTCGAATTCGCTGACTGTCCGCCTTCTCTGAATAATAGGCTGACGTAGGACCCAATCATAACCGAATATTTAATTAGGAGATT
The DNA here is from genome assembly GCA_036927795.1 of Iris macrosiphon. Classification (NCBI taxonomy): domain Eukaryota; kingdom Viridiplantae; phylum Streptophyta; class Magnoliopsida; order Asparagales; family Iridaceae; genus Iris; species Iris macrosiphon. The sequence goes on along the minus strand of JAYESA010000005.1, from coordinate 163,895,079 downwards.
TGGTTCGGGGTCCGAGGAGTCCATCCGAACTCTATATATATCCCAAGTTTTCTGAGAGAAAAACTTTTCATCCGTCTTCTGCGAAAGAAAGCCTCCGACTGTTCGAGCTCTTCTCCGAGTCTTCTCTGAGTCTTCAAAGTTTCCAGTAATAGCCTCTAAGCAATCCTCCTCCTCCAAGGGAAAGAAGATTGATTCCTCTTCTCGTTCTTCTGCCCAAGCAGGAGTGCCTCCGGTTGGACAGGGCGAACCCCATTCTGAGCTGAGCATCCCGCCGATGAGCAGTACACCCGGCCTGATAGGTAGAGCTTTTGGGACGATTGAGAACGACTGAAAAATCCTTCGCACACGTTGAACGTGACTGTGCTAGGTCATCTTCTGTGCTGATAGCCTCTTTGAGGAAGATGATGCACGGAAACGTTTTATCTTTTTACTCCCATATTCCTAATGTGACAGTGTAAAAACTCCATTTTTTCTGCAGTCGAGCGTAAAAGCTTTGACCGCCGAAAACTTGGTGTATACCATTAAAATTTGAGTTTTATGCTTGTGGATGGAAATCCTGGCGTAATAACTCAATTTAATCAATCTGGCGTAAAGCACAGACCGTATACTGCCAACCTTAAATTTTACGTTTTTTAAAGAAATAGATTCCAGCGTAAAGGCTCAAGTTTCACAATCTCGGCGTAGAGCACGGACTGTTGTTTTTCCTTTTTAAGGATGCTGCAAGTCCCGAAATGTCTAGTTAGGAACTGACGTGTTTCTTCTGTGCTTTTGCAGTTAACTTGCATGAGTCTCCGCTGGCTGAAGTGATGGGCTCTGCCGCCGGGATGATGCACTCCAACTATTTGGAGGATCTGTCACACGTGACATTTCCTATCTCCGGGCCCCAGTACCCCGAAGGAAGGGCAATTCTGATATCGGCTCAGGGCGAGCGAATGCTACTGAGCATGATCAATGGGGAGCCTTTGACGTATGTAGACGGGGACCAGTATATAAAGCCGATCTTTCTTTTCGGGGACATGATTGATAAGCAGTCCAAGACGAAGCCAAAGAAAGAACTCTGGATTTTTCCTGCCGGGAAGTTGGTCTTGAGTCTGCCCAAGATGCCGAGAGATTATCCTATCTCGGCATTCTCCCATGCGACTCATCCCAGGAAGATGTCGTAGATGCTGACTTCCGATCTTCACGGTAGGCTGGGGAAGATCTTTTACCAGAAAGGATCTGGCCTATTTGTCAGCCGCCCTTCCGATCATGTAACGTTATTCAGGGGATTGTACCCGGGTAGTGTCCCGAGTGAAGACAGCTTGGTGCTCCAGCCGGTGCAATTGCCGACCTTTTGCAATGATTTCATGGGGCACGGAGGAGTATACCCCAAGGCGAATCCTCGATGCAATGGGTGGATGACCCCAACAAATCTTCGATGGGCTCGCTTAGTTGATTGGGCCCTGGAGCATTTTCGGATCGAGTTGGAGAACATCGGTCTGTTGGCAGCTGTGAGTGCCACCAGCGTTGGGTTACCTCCTAACCCTAACCTGTTTTTGGCACTGATGGAGCGATACATTCCGCTCACCGGGACTTTTGCCACTCCGCTGGGGGAGTTGGGATTGGCCCTTCATGAGATGGCAGAGATCTCGAGACTGCCGATGGGGGATACTCCGTACGAAGAGTATGTTCCCACAAACCGGGAGTTGGGGGATTCAGACCCTCGGGTAGTGGAAGTGTATCAGGAGCTGATGTGCCACTACCTTGCTTGTACCGCCTTCTATGCTGAGCCTTCAGATTTGGCTCACACCAGTAAATGGACGTCCTACCTCTTTTTTCACCGGGCTAGGGCTGCTCAGCCGGAGAAAGTCTTGGAAGTCAAGGACGAGCCTGTGAATCCTCTGAGCGTGCTGACTGCTCAGGAAGTTAACGATCTCCTGGAGGATGCTAGGGCTCCGGATCAGATCCTCGTCGAAGGGATAGGAAGATATCCCGCAGGTACTAAGGCCTACAGCTATCTGAGGCATTACCGCAGGGCTCTATCCAAGGAAGCTCAACTGGCTGGCTTCCTCTCTATATGGCTGCGCCGACTGGTGGTACCCGGCATCGCATATGCGGATCGTATTCACCGCAATACCTTGTGGCCTGTAGTGCGTCTGGTGTTTAGGGAGAGACTGGGCTTTCTCCCTGCCATGGTGTGCTGCATACAAGCTGGCCTGAGGGCGATGACTGAGGCACTGCTCGCTGATGAAGCCCGGCGTGAAAGCTTTCCCCGAGTGGAATTACCATACATGTATCTGATGGGATGGTTAATTCTTCATAACCCCCGGGTGATGTCTTCCGGTTCCGACAGTAGCTTGGGGGGGAGTTTCTTGCTGAATTACAAGAAATCCTCTTGGAATATGCTCACGGTTTTAGACTATCGGCGGGTGCTGCACTGCGGTCACAGCTGGAAGCTCCTTTGCAGTGTTCCCTCTGTTCATCACAACTGTAAACTCCCATTCCTGAAAACCATATTAGTTATTATTTAATTAATTATTTAAACTATTTATTAAAGTATAATTCCTATTATACTAAAACCGTAATCCGTTAATCATCCCAGCGTAAACCTCACTTAGCGAAAACCCTACAGAACTCTTTCATGCATAAAAACCCAACCTGCCCAAATCCCTTTCTCTACGCACAAAACCAATTCTGCACGTAAAGTAAGGAATTAACATCAACAGTTTACCTCGCGTAAAACAGTCAAATAGCAAACTCCTCACCATACCGCGTATATTTTCTCTGTGCGTAAATATCAAAAGCAATAGCAAACTACCCAGCATAAACCACTGCCGCGGCAGCAGTAACTAAACCATCGCTTATTTACCCAGCGTAAACTCTTCTTTTCTTTCCTCTGCGTAGAATTCAACCACAAATCATTAAGAAGAAAATATCTGTATCAGAAGCAAAACTCAACTTTGCTTTGCTTTGTTCTTTTACACGTGTAAGTTTCTCATTCCACCACTCTTTAGAAAATATCTACAGCCGCACACCTAAACCAATAAGAAGAGAACAACATCAAGAGTTTTCTTAACCATTAAGTAAATTCCACCGCCCTCTATTCCTATATATAATTAATTACAAAGCAATAACTCCTTCCTCTGATCACAGCAACAACTTTGGACGTGCACTTTACTTGGCAAGTATACCTTGCCATAATACTGTTATTTTACCTTTCATATTGGTACATGCATGTTTTATTCTGCCTATATAGAGGTATATTTTATAGATTTATGACCTAATTATGAGACCACCCAGTATTAAAGAGCATAATTAGGTTTATTAACCATGACATAGTGGTTTACACGGGTGTATGTCTCATATAGATCACGGACGGCGTGACAGGGATGGCCTCCTGTACGCATGGCCGTGCGTTAAGAATGACTGCTGATAGAAACTTTGTATGCTAGTAGACCTGGCAGTTATTTAGGGTATTAGCATGTGGTGGAGGCAACATGCATAGATCATTGGGACAGGGAGGACAACTCATAAGTGTACGGGACACCCACTTTCTTATGTAGTTATTAATCTTGTTTACCGTGCGCCCCTGGGATGGGGGGCATATGTGGCATATACTAGCCAGTTGTCACGATTGGTGAATTACGTTAGCATATGTCTAGCCTACACTTTCTCTTACACTCAATGTTGTCCTCAAACTACATTCACTTAGATGGTTAGGCGACCCGATAGATGTTTATATTTCAGTAATTATTGGCATGCTTCTATGTATCTTGTTATGTCCCTCTGAGGACCTGGTCCCTTTCCAGATATGGACGATCAGGAGTTTCCACAAGAGTATGGACCTGGACCGGATGCTACTTACGAGACTGAGGAGCTCCTACCAACAGAGTTTCTGTGATTATGATCACTGTTTTAGGGATCTTTGTGTCTACTGTAGTATAGTCATTTTGTAGTGGATTTGTTTCCACCAGACTATAGACTCTATACACTTTGATATCCAATTATATGTCAGTTTTGCTCCCACTGAGTATTTTGTGCTATGGATGAGATATAGATGGTGTGTGACTTGTTATGACAGTATATTACCACTGATGGATTGCATATTCATTTACAGCGTACGTATGTATATGGTTTTCCATATACTGGAATTCATATACATACGGCTGGGCGTATTACGTATTCCTGGTCCTACGTATTTTGGGACTGGGGCGTTACAGCAACCAATCGGAGATTAGACTTGAGGACTCAGGTAGAGATAGGACCACTCTTTCTCCTGAAGCCTTCAATTGGTTGGTCTGCATTAGACCTTCCCACCTGCTGTACAGAAGTGAAGATCATTGCTTCTTCGAACCCTACCTGCCTAGTCGGTTTGCCAGGCAGTTTGGGTATGATCAGTTGAATGTGGGCAACACCGTCACCAGCTTCAGGTCCAGAGGTAGACTCATCGATGGAGCGAGGGGATGGCGATATTTTATCATGGGCTGCACCGGGGCAATTTTTATTGTGCCCTTCGTCACACCCTCCACGGAGCTGCGCATCCTGCATTCGTATGCCCAGTTATATGTGGCAACGAACACCTTCCATCGCAATTTTAATATGGGTGGAAGTTTTAGGGTGCCCTCTTCCAAACCTGGGGGAAGGGTTGAAGTCCCCTCGATTTCTTCTGACGAGGGTGACGAGTCCGCTACTCCGGATGAGCCTCTCGTATCGGTACCGAGGGGTGAAATACCTCCGCCTGCAGGGGCGTTGGTAGTCTCTGGGAAATGAAGGGCTTCCGCTCTGAAGGAGGCTTCCCCTCGTAAGAGGACGAAGAGGATGGTTACTCGTCCTCTCCAGATTCCGGGCATTGAGGCTCCTGGAAGTGAGCCTGCTTCTCCCTATGTTGGGAATGATTCTTTGATTGGCGGTTCCTCGCCTTTTAGAGAGGAACCTTCTACAGTTTTGGCCGGTGGCGCCGGAGAATCTCAGCTGGAGGCTGCTACCGCTGCTACTGCTTCAGGTAGTAGAATGAAGTCACCTTTGAGGCTGGTTATAAGACTCCATATACCTTTGTCCGGATCAGCATTGGGAGAGGCCCCTGCCGTGCCCGTCAGCGCTTCTAACGAGATTCCAGTTGACGAGCCTCAAGTGGATCTTGACGAAGACCTGGAAGAGTATTTGCCAATGTCAGTTAGCAGGCCCTTGTCTCCAGGTATGACAGCTTGCCTAGCATCACTGTCGTCTTTTCGTGCCTCTTCTTTAGGAAAATTAATATCGTGTGGACATTAACTTCCTCTTGTCTTCTTCTCAGGGGACGACCTCTTCGGGGAGGGCAATGCATATGCATCCTTCGGCTCCGTGTCAGGTCCTAGCGTTGATACGGAGGTGCCTGGTTTTGAAGGGGAAGCATCTTCGGGTGTCAGCTCGCCTGCCGAAGAGGCTTCGATACCTCAAGAGGACGACCCTGTCGTTGCGACAATGCCTCCTTCGAGTATGCGGGTTGGCGCTTCCTCTTTTGTCGTACCCCCTGTTGAGACGAGGACTGTGGCCACGTCGATTGCGGTTGTCTCTGGAGCGAGGTTTGACAACATTGCAGCCACTCCTAGCGTGCATTCGGGCCTAGCTGCGCTGACCGAGCAGTATACCAGTATCTTCTACAACACTTTGAAAACGCTAATATCAATGGTGTTGGAGAAGAATCTGAACTTTGAGCGCCTGAAGAGGTCCTCTCGATTTCCGATAGAGGCGATCAGGGACCTTGGCGATACTGGTTTAGCTGACGCCCTGGCGGAGGTAGTTAATGGTTTGGAGCAACCCATTAACAAATACTCGCAGCTATCCCAAGATAGTATTGACGATTTGGTCCAGGATGAATATGACTCGCTGACTGCAAGGCTGGGAGAGTTGGAAGCTCTGAGCAGGTCCCTCGAGATGCGGCAGCAGGAGATGAGCAACGAGCACACCCTCTTAGAGTGTGTTGTTCCCCAGTTGGCCAAGAGTAAAGCTGAACATGAGAAAAATGAAGCAAGGGTCCATAAGTTGGAGGCTGAGCTCGCTTTAGCGAAGAAGTGGTCTCATGCTTCAGCCGCCGGTGTGCATGTGTTACAGAGCCAGATGAAAGAAGCTCAACAGAACTTGGCACATGCGAGTGCCATGCACGCCGCTCTTACACATTCTCTGTCTGATTTATCCGGCTTGAATGATGAGGAGACGAGATGGGAGCGAGCTCGAGCTGCCGTTTTGGACTCCAGGATGCGAAGATGGCCAGACTGGCGCAGCAGATTCGCGATTTGGCCGCTCCCCCTTCATGATATACTTTTGCTTTTGCTTTTTAATGTACTTCCGCTCTCTCTCTCTTTTTGAGGGAATAATAAAGAGGCTTTTCATCTGACTTTGTGGACCCGTCATTTCGGAATGTAAATGACGGGTTAGGGTGAGAGTAATATCAGAGGTAGTATGGACGTGATAGTCTCTCGGTAAACCCTTTTTTGGCAGGGCGTATCTATTCAGAGGTTATATGGACATTATAGAATACGGCCCAACTAGTTTTGTTTTGGAAGTAGTTTTGTCAGAATGAGATTTTCGCCTTATTCCACTTGAGCAGAGGAGGTTAAGCATAGTACCTTTTTAGGAATTTGCCATTGATAGGAGCCATTAGTAGGTCTCCATTAGGCTGGGCTAACCTGTAAGCGCCGTTTGAGAACGTTGTCTCGATCACGTAAGGGCCTTCCCATTTGGGCTAAAATTTGCCTTTGCTCCTGTGAGTGAGAATCATTGGCCTTCTTACAGCTAAGACTAGCTCGCCAACTTTGAACACTCTTTCCTTTACTTTTTGATTAAAAGCTCTGGAAATGCGCGCTTGATAGAACGCTTGGCTTGTTCATCAGTACCCGAAGAGGATTGATCTTGGAGATGACGTGAATAGTCTGGTCGGTGACATAGTGCTGCGTCTCCTGGATAGCGAACATCAGAGCCAAATATTCTTTTTCCACCGGATTGTACCGGTGCTCAGCTCCGATCATCATTTCTACTTAGATAGTAGATAGCCAAAAGTTTATTTAGAGGTAATATGAACATGACAAACTTTTTGATCGTGACTCATTTGGAGATGGAGGTACACGTCTGCTCAGAGGTAATATGAACATGGCAGTTTTTGTGGACTCAGCACCACTGGCGTACTTAGAGTTAAGTACGGGTGTTAAGTTGATATGATAATCGATATTAGAGGTAATATGGACGTGATAATCGATTAGCCGAATTTAGGAAGGTTTTTTCAGAGGTAATATAAACATGACAAACTCCCTGGGTTGTGACTCTATCGGGGATAGAGGCATACATCTGCTCAGAGGTAATATGGACATGGCAGTTTTTGTGGACTCAACACTACTGGCGTACTTAGAGTTAAGTACGGGTGTTAAGTTGAGATGACAATCGATATCAGTGGTAATATGGACGTGATAATCGATTAGCCGAATTTATGAAGGTTTGTTCAGAGGTAATATGAACATGACAAACTCCCTGGGTTGTGACTCTATCGGGGATAGAGGCATACATCTGCTCAGAGATAATATGGACATGGCAGTTTTTGTGGACTCAACACCACTGGCATACTTAGAGTTAAGTACGGGTGTTAAGTTGAGATGACAATCGATATCAGAGGTAATATAGACGTGATAATCGATAGCCAAATTTTAGGAACGTTTATTCAGAGGTAATATGAACATGACAAACTCCCTGGGTTGTGACTCTATCGGGGATAGAGGCATACATCTGCTCAGAGGTAATATGGACATAACAATTTTTATGGACTCAATACCACTGGCGTACTTGCCGAGAAGTTAAGTAGCTCGCCGCTTGCTTTCCCTTGCGGAGATCACGGGTGTCATCTGGTTCCCCATCGAGGTTAGATGTTGTCTTACGTACGGAGCATGCTTTATACTTCCGATTTGGCGCTGAGGCATCATCAGAAGTTTTGTCTATTTTGCCACGGACGGGAGACTGGTTTCTACGCGTAGAGCGCAGTGGATACCTCTGGGTTAGCGCTGAGGCTTTGCCCGAAGTTTTGTCTGTATCGCGCGTAGCGGGAGACTGGTTTCTACGCATAGAGCGCAGTGGATATTTCTGGGTTAGCGCTGAGGCTTTGCCCAAAGTTTTGTCTGTACCGCGCGTAGCGGGAGACTGGTTTCTACGCGTAGAGCGCAGTGGATACTTCTGGGTTAGCGCTGAGGCTTTGCCCAAAGTTTCGTCTATACTGCACGTAGCGGAAGACTGAATTTTACGTGCAGGGCACGGAGGGAGCAATTCTACAACCTCATTGGTCGGAGAGATCGGAGAGTCCACAGGGATGGTAGAGGATGTCTTGGGCATCCAGAGCTTGCACAGCTTCCTGTTGTTTTGTACAGAGAGAGAGTGAGAGCTACCCCCCGTTCGAAGCATGTCTTCGTAGGCAGACTGGTCGAACTGGACGACCAGTATCTTCTTCACAGATCCCACGGATACCGCATCGTGTTGAGCAATCGCTTCCTCATCAGAAGAGAAAGATGTCCCCAGCAGAGTCGCCATCTTGTTTGTGGTATTAAACGAAAGAACGAAATGTATATAATACGAGGTTTGCACGAAACCCGCCTTCTTTGGTTTACAAACAAACTTGTATAATTTGATCCTATACGAGGATGTAGGAGTACAATTTATTTAATCTGGGTAGATGATTGCTATAGGTGTCTGATCTGCAGTCGATCACTTTAGCCCTTGGACTACACGATGGTGAAGAAGTGCCATGGAAGACGGAAAGAAGCTTCGTAGGTGGCGAAAGAGGATGGATACACGATGCCAATGTCGTCGATCGCTACTCTTTGCCTGAGCTCTGGATGCTTCTCTCTCTCTCTCAAAGACTCTTCGATCTCTCCTCAATCTCCAATGTTTCGACCCGTGGTTCGATCTTCTTTCAAAGCTTCGACCTTGTTCGATTTTTAAAGTCTTGACCTGTTCCTCTGTTGATAGAGGTCTCTATTTATAGAGTTTTGGTGACAGTGACCACTCAATCGGTGTGGAAACCGAGTAGTGGAAAGTATAGCACCCTTTTACACAACGGTTAAAATAACCAAAGCCTGCGTATAGATGATCTTTTGAACGAGCGTGTGACGCGGGTCCGACTAAGGGACAAAACGCGTATAATCGCTACGAAGATCATGGCGTAGAAGCCACGTAGGTAGGTATCCCTCGTATAGAAGAGGTTGGCATAGAAGCCAATGTCTGTCACCATGGCGTAGAAGCCAAGTAGGCATAGAAGCCGAGTAGGCGTAGAAGCCTGATGGCATAGAAGCCGAATAAGCACAGAAGGCCGAATGAGCATAGAAGCCGAACGAGCATAGAAGCTGAATGGGCGTAGAAGCCGAGGTGATGTGGACGTCTTTAGCCGAAATCACGGCTCTTGGAGATATAATCAAATCTCTCGCATTAAATGCAGAGATTCGCCATCATCATTAATTGCCGAGGCGTATTCCGAAGGCCTGCCACCGTTCTGAGCATTCGGTGCAGAGACGTGCCTCGAGCCCTGTACGAAGAGCAGCTTTTGACGTGGCAGTCTGTTTGTCTTTTGCGGAGCGTAAACAGTTCACGTTTGCCTGTGTAAAACAAGGCAGCGTATCCCCTTGTATGCGTAAAAGCAGTCTCCGTTGAGGGGATGTCAGTAAACGACGGTTCGGTTATATTTAATCAAATCCTCTTCATTAAATGCAGAGATCCGCCATCATACTGTGGGGCGCGTCCTGAGTGGTCTGCCATCTTTCCAGCCGTCGTCTGGGTAGCCGTGCAGCACTTTTTGTCAGGAGTCAGATGTCAGGTTCACTGCGTGACTTGACAGGTTTATTTCGGGAAAGACGAAGCGTTCCTCGTACGCTTTAACGCTGCTTTGAAAGCGGATGAGTTTTACGCCATGGAGGCGATGAAGCACCCCGTCTACGCTGAAGCGGCCTGGACATAATGCATTTACACGGATGATCCCATCATATTTTATGTCGTGCAGCGAAAAAGCTCCGTTGCACTCTTGATGGCCTAGAGGTCCCCTGCTTACGCTGCCTTGCATCACCATGTTGCGTAGAGCTATCCAGCGTATTTTTCATGCTTCTACAAGTACTCTATGCACCCAGGTGCCAATAAGATGTATAGAGACATGAGGGAGCATGTATGGTGGTATGGCATAAAGCGGGAGGTTGCTAGCTTCGTGTCCAGATGCTTAGTTTACCAGCAGGTCAAGACGGAGAGACAAAGGCCAGGTGGATTGCTTCAGCCTTTGCCCATTCTGGAGTAGAAATGGGAGCATATGACCATGAATTTTGTATCGGGACTTCCGCATTCTCCAGGAGGCAAAGATGCGATTTGGGTTATCGTGGACAGGTTGACCAAATCAGCGCACTTTCTGCCATTCAAAGTGGGTACATCTACGGAGAAGCTAGCAGAGATATATGTGCACCAGATTGTCAGATTGTACAGTGTTCCAATGAGCGTAGTCTTGGATCGGGATAGTCGCTTTACGTCCTACTTTTGAAGGATTTTGTAGGCTAGCTTGGGCACTCAGCTCAAGTTCAGTATCGCATATCACCCTCAGACTGACGGACAGTCAGAGAGGACTATTCAGACTCTTGAGGATATACTATGCACCTGTATTTTAGATCTTGGAGTTTCTTGGGAGGATCACCTTCACTTGGTAGAGTTTTCATACAACAACAGCTACCAAGCTAGCATCAAAATATCACCATTCGAGGCGTTGTATGGACGGAGGTGCCGCACTCCGTTATCCTGGGATGATGTTGGTAATAGAGCTTTATTGGGACCAAAGGTAATAGTAGATGCAACCGAAAAGGTAAAGCTTATCAGGGACAGCCTTCGAGCGGCGCAGGACAGACAGCAGCATTGGGCCGATAGCCACCGGAGACCTTTGGAGTTTGAGGTATAGCTTTAGTTTTATTTTGCTTGTGATTGATTATTGTTTTGTTAGGGTGCTATGGTTGTGTTTCGTGCTAGGTTGGCAATCTGATTTTCTTGAGGATTTCTCTGACACGTGGCACGATCCATTTTGGTGGAGGCGGCAAGCTTAGTCCGCGATTCATCGGACCTTTCAGTATTCTTGAGAGGGTCGGTGTAGTTGCATATAGACTAGACTTACCATCTATATTGGAGGGAGTGCACAACGTGTTTCACGTGTCACAGCTGAGATGGTATATGGCAGATCCCAGTCATATGTTGGATCACTCGGAGATCAAGGTGGGCCCTACTCTTACCTATCTAGAGTAGCCAGTGGAGATTCTGGATCGGAGAGAGAAGGTACTGAGGAACTAGAAGATTCCTTTGGTACACATCGCGTGGAGGCATCACTTGCCAAGAGAGAGTACCTGGGAGCAAGAGGCCGAGATGAGCGAGCGATATCCATATATGTTTGAGCCGTGAGGTATAATTCTTTCTTGCATTGTATTGTTTGCTTTTGGTAGTTAGTTTCTTCCTTAATTTCGATGACAAAAATTTTCTAAGGTGGGTAGTATTGTCACCCTCACATTTTCATTCAAGGGTAGTTTGCTAATTGACATAGAAATTTTAATTTTAAGATTATTTGTATTTAAATATTATGCATGCATGATTAAATAATTATTATATTATTTATTGATAGCTAGTTGTAGATTTATTTTAGACTTGTGTAGTAGACCTAACTTATTATATTAGATGTATGAACCAACATTTTAGATGAGATTAGATTGAGCCCATGAATTAGGCCCATGGACTAGGAGGTTGGATTAATTAGTGAAACCATTATACTAGAACTTTCTTTCCCTAATTAATTTCTTCATGAGAGGCCCCAAGGGGTAAATGAGATATTTCACATTGCTTAGAGGGGTGTATATGGCCGGCCATATGCTAGAGGAGAGAGAAATTATTTTACTTCACGAATTCCTAATTCCTTTAGATCTACATTCTTTCCTCTTTCAATTTCCTTCATTCCCACATCAATTCTCCACCAAATTTCTTCACAAATTTCCTTCCCTATTCTTTATTTGAGGCTTCTACATCAAGGATCTACAAGAAGGAAGCAAGGAGCAAGAAGAAGGAGGCCAAGATCTACAAGAAGAGGAGATACTTTGCATTTGGAAACTTTTTATTGGAAATCTATCTCCCAATAGGTATATTTCAGTTTTTTTCCCTTCTAATAGACTCTAGATCTTATATTTAACCATGAGAAACCAACCCACATGCATAGGCTACCCATAGAAATTGATTTTAGGTTCATCGGAGACCTACGGTGGAAGTTATGTGCATTTTGGTGCCAATTTAGGGAGAATTCTGAGATTGGCATAAGTAGTGGTTGTCATTTAGTCTAATAGATCAATATAACATATGATTGTTTGTTTGTGACTAGTGTCGTATCCACAATTGGATACGTGTAGGCCGTATCTCATCAATTTGACAAAACGGGTTAATTTTGGGGGTTTTTCTCCGACACGGGGCCTAGTGCATATCACATTATGACACGAATACGTAGTAAATCTAATTATTATACGTATTATTCATAATTAGAGTATTAGAATTGCTCGTGTCTTTCGGGATGCGTTTGGTTATGTGTTGGAGCCGTATCGCAAGTGTATCATAGAGTTAGTGAGATACGAGTACGGTGCACTCCACGTGTTTAATGTTTTGCCTTTAATTCTATATGTACATGTGTAATTATATATATATATATATATATATATATATATATATATATATATATATATATATATATATATATATGTGTGTGTGTGTGTGTGTGTTTATGTATGTATATATTAGAGTATATAGTGATATATATATATATATATATATATATATATATATATATATATATATATATATATATATATATATATATATATATATATATATATATATATATATATATATATATATATATGTATGTATGTACTTGTATATATATATATATATATATATATATATATATATATATATATATATATATATATATATATATATATATGTATGTACTTGTATATATATATATATATGTATGTACTTGTATATATGCATGTGTATGTGTGTGTGTGTTTGATTATATGTGTGTTGATATATATATAAAGATATGCATAGAGTGAGGAGTATATATATATATATATATATATATATATATATATATATATATATATATATATATAGCTATTTTATATATATACATAGAGGTATATATGTGTATATATATATAGCAGTGTAGTGTATATGTGCATAAGTGTTTGTGTGTTTGTGGGTGAGTGGTGTGAGCATCAGTGCATAGTTCATCAGGGGACTCGAGGCTATAGCAAATGGAGAAGAGGATGTACAGTCCCCCAGTAGTCATGCACAGCATGAAGGAAGGCTCAGCAGCAATGTGTATCTCAATATACAATGTTCAACCAAGAGGGAGCTGCTCGAGCAACTGTGCACACTGCACAGCAGGATCGGGTTCAGGAACTGTGCATAAGGACTACACAGCTAACTGTGCTCAGGAAAGAGGGAAGAGCTCGGGCAAGTGTGCAGCCATTGCACAGTAGCTGTCCTACTGCTTTCAGCAAATAAGAATGGACAGTCAACAGTAGGGAACCACTGCAGTAAGCTCAGGCTTGCACAGCATGTGCAGGAAATTTCACAGTATTGTTTTCAATACACAATATCAGCAATATCGGGTAACTGAAGTATCTGCAGCAAGTGAGCTCTGTGTTCAGCAATTATCAGTTTTAGATAGTCCACTGTGCAGTTTCTCACTGCACAGTATCAGGCACTGTGTATTAGTGTCTTCACAATATATCATTCAGTAGGATTCAGTCAATTTCAGTATTGTTTAGATGAGATTTTGGGGTAATTTGGTATTCTTTGTATCAGTCAGTTAAGGTATCAGTAGGTTTCAGTTTCAGGTATTAGAGTTAGTTAGTTAGTTAGTTAATGATTAAGGTAATTAGTTATAGTTAGTATCAGGTAGCATTAAGAGCCTTTAGGTAACAATCCAGCTTGGTTTCAATTACAGTATCAGTGGGTTAGATAGTATATGAATAAGTTACGTAGTTAGAATGTGAACAGTTAGTATCTATGTATATTAGTGTAGGCATATATATATATATATATATATATATATATATATATATATATATATATATATATATATATATATATATATATATGTTAGTATGCTAGTAAATAGTTAGCTATATATATATAGTAGTTGATATTTTATAGTAGTTAGTTATGTATATATGTAGTATGGTATTATATGTTAGTAGCTAGATACATTATATAGTTAGTCTATTAGCTTAGGGTATTATATTTATGTATTAGCTATATGTTAAGAGGTTTTGGGTTACCTTGGGATACCAAGGTAATACCAAGGTATTGGGCCGATACCCAAGGTATTGAGTTTAGGTATTGAGATAGGTGCAATACGCATTGGTGAAAGGCCAAGGTATCATATTTTATTTGTATTGTTCTAGTATTATAATATTTGACTTGTATATATATCTAAAATACTATTTTTATACATGGAAACTTGTGTATCTTAGGATACGGCTTTTTGAGTTCATTTTTGTATCTTAGATTAGCTTGTATAGTTTAGTTTCATAGTGTATCGACTTAGTGACCTAGTGTTAGATTCTTTCAACCTAGATTTCATTGGTTTGACCTAGAAATGGTTTATTGACTTAGAATTGTATAATATTAACTAATTTTTATTCTGAACCTTGTATTGATGCAACGTACCATATATAGGTCTGTATGACACCAGCTTGGGCATCGAAAGACACACCTTGCTCAGGACTTCAGGCGAGTATATTTTTCTGATAGTTTTTAATTCATAATATTATATATATCCATGTTCTAGAATTGTATACTTGATCCCGATATAGTGATTTCACGGACTGGTACTACATGGATCCCGTCAGAAGATATTATCCCTACCGTGTTCAGCGGGTAATCGTGTACATGTATCTCATCGTGTATTTTGGGTATTGATTATATTTCATGTTCACACACTGCTGGTATTGCTTATTCGTGTACACCCACCGCTCGTGTTCGGTGGTTATAATATTCTTGTATACTCACTGCTCGTGTTCAGTGGTTATATTTCGTATTTGTAGCGTGTCATAATTGGATCCATCGATATTAGTTGGGGGTGGGAGAGTAGGAGTTGATTATGTGATCAAAGCCCCATTGTTACATCTTGTACATTCTAGTTACATACCTCACTTGTAATCGTCTTACCTAATCATGTTCACCCAACCCGATCATATAATGAACTTGTATTCTGAGGCACATTAGCTAGTTAGATTGCAGTAACTTTATCATATTATTGATATTCATATTGTTGATCTATATTCTCGTACATTACCTGTATATCTATTGTTCATTCATTCATATGTTAATGATCTTGTATTTCATTTCTATATCTGTTTATATGCTCAATTTTGTTATTGAAACTGCTTTCAGAGGTATGTACTTTGTTCCAATCCTAACTGGATATATTTTTTTAGATGATTGGCTTATAGAGCAGTGTCCCATATTCTATGGGCCGCAGGACGGTGTACCTTTAGAGGATACTCCTATAGACCAGGAGGACTTAGTTGCAGAGCCCGAAGAGGTCTAGTTTATTTGTGTTGGATTGTATTAGACTATTTTTTGGTTGAGATTCACAACTTGTATATTATTTCAGATTATGGATTGTATCTTATTCTTTCCTTCGCTATTCCATTCGTGCATTATCTTCCTTAGTTGTTTTATTATTGAGATTAGTCATACTTATGAGATACCATATTGCTCCTCCGTTTGGAGTTGAGATGATTGACAGGTACCATATTATATTGTTGAGATGTTAGATAGTTAGAAATAACCCAGACAGCGTTCTACCGCCGATTCTGCGGCATAGGCTGGGCGTAACCACGTACTCGTGGCCAAATATCCGGGTATGAGTCATAATATATATATATATATATATATATATATATATATATATATATATATATATATATATATATATATATATATAATATCATAATACATATATATACATATAACCATTTTAGAGAAGCACATGACTCCTACTCTCCCATAATCACCAACACATCAACAAGAATTATAGATCATACATATAAATATATATACACATATATATCATATAATAATTATAATTACAATATTTATAATAAAGGCAAATGAATTAAATTACAAAGAACAAACACGTGAAGTGCATCACACCCGTATCACAATAGATCTATGATACGCTTGCGATACATCTCCACCACACAACCAAACGTATCACAATAGATACGAGCAAGTCTAAAATCATAATTATGAATAATACAAAGATCTAACTACTCATCTACGTGTCTGTGTCAAAATATGACATGCTCAAACCCCCGTGTTGGAGGAAAACCCCCAAATCAATCCGTTTCTCCAAATTATCGGGATACGGCCTACACGTATCCAATTATGGACACAACATTAGTCACACACAACCAAACACATGTTAATTTGGTCTAATTGACCTATTGACAAACACAAGATATGTCAATCTCAAAATTCTCCCATAATTGACATAAAATACCACATAACTTTCTCCGTAGGCCTCCTATGAACCTAATTTCAATTCCTATGGGTAGCCTTAGTATATAGGGTGGTTACTAATAATTAAAACACATAATTATAGTCTAATTAGAGGAGAAAAACTAAATTGTACCTATTTAGAGATAGATTTCCACTGAAATCTCTAAATTTAGTGAAAAGAGCTTCCAACTTGTAGATCCTTGCTCCTCCTTATAAATTTTTGCTTCCTTCTTGTAGATCCTTACTTTTTCCTTGTTCTAATGGTCTCAAATGATGATTTGGAAAGGAATTAGAAAGAAATTTGGTTAGAATTTGATGTGGGAATAAAAAAAATTGGAAGAGCAAATTCTAGATCTAGATTTAAAATAAAAAATAAAGAGAGAGAATTTTCCCTCCATCAATAACTAGGCCGGCCTCTTTCCCCCTTACCTAAGCTACTATGAAATATTTAAAATATCCCTTGGGGCTTGTCATGAAGAAATAACTAAGGAAGGAAGGTTCTAGTCTAATTGGTTTAACTTAATTAATCATACTCCTAATGATTGGGCTTCTTATTGGGCTCAATTCTAACTAGAATTAAATGTTGGTCCGTGGATCTAATCTAAACTAGTTAAGTCCACTAACACAAGTCTAAAATAATATACTAACATCTAACACTAAATAAATAATACAATAAATAAATTTATAACATGCATAATATTTAATTAATTATGAAATAACCAAAATACCCTTTCCTAGAAAATATGATAGTGACAACCGTCATTGTTGTTGCTTAACTGGTTTGGCATCTGGCCGCATGTTGAGTTTATGGACTATGATTTGGGGATCCAGTCATGTCATCTCATCGTAACTACAGGCAAAGACATCGATGTATTCTCTAACAAGTTATAATATGGATTCCCGGTCTTCGTCGGGCAGACTTTTGCTGACAAAGATAGGCTTTGGGGAGGTCTCATCACCTAGATTGACTTGAACAACCTCATCCTCGGTAGGAGGTTCTTGCTGCTCAAATCATATCTTCCATTGTGACCCCAAGTGTTGGGCCCAAGGCACCATCTCAAAGAGCTCGGGTGGATCCTTGTTGTCTTCCTCAAGGTTGGCAGATACTATGTTGGAGGACAGTGTTTGTCTGAGCATATTCCCGATGCTGACATCGGAGTCACAAGCTAAAAATTATGAAGAGTGTGAGCGCTCTTCATCTTCTTTATCTGAGCCCTTATGGTTTTTAGGAGGTGTTACATATCCTAAGCCATGCTTAGTCTTATTATAGTAATCCTCGGGCTTGCCCGCAGGGGAGAAAAATCATAAAGGCGCCCTTCGACCTTTATCGTAGTTTAATCCTTTAGTGACCTCCAAGTTGTATCCCATCTTTTGGATAAGATATAGGGCTTGTGAGCTGTACGATAAAGTAGAATTCTGCCTATCTTAGATGAAGGCTTTGGTGGTTTTATTTGTAATTTTACCACAAAAGGTCCAAAAATTATAGGTGCGGTCGGGTCTCCCTTTGGTGGTCGACTCAGCCTGTGAAGGTGAACGACCATTTGTCCGGAAGGCGTAGATAGGACAGAATCTCCTATTGGTGGTCGATTCAACCTGCAAAGGCGGACGACCATTGGTTTTGGAAATGCCTAAGGTACCGGAGATTCAGGTACCTTCCCTCGCGATTTGATGATGAGAGGTGCGGCCATATCGTGAGTGCGAGACTTGAGGCAGATTCTCATAGGCTCATCGGGTGCTGTTGTTGCCTCAGCTTCATCATCGATCTCATTGCCACCTTCATCTTGGCAGACTTTCTTGTAGAGCATCGAGTCAGAGTAGTATATCTCGATACCCTTAAACGGATCGATGTCAGCGTACTCTATTTTGATAAAACTGTGTTCGTCTACATATTTTAGGCACTAATGGAGGGTGGATGTGACGATCCTGTGTTCATGTATCCACGGACACCCCAATAAAATATTGTAGAAAGTATTTACATCTATGACAAAGCAGGTGACTTCTATTTTTAAGTCACCGATCTGACATTTTAGGAGGATTTTGCCCAGAGGGTAGCTTCTCCCCTTGTTGAAGCCACTAATGGCGGTATTGGTGGTTACCAAACGATGCATCGGGATCTCCAGGGTCTGAAGCAAACTTCTTGGAATGATGTTGATCGACAATACTGGGTCAATATGCATTTGATCTACCTTGATATTGTCAATATATCCTATGTAGTATAGGGGCCGATCGTGCCTATTGTTCTTGAGCAACATGTCCTATTGTGAGAAGATAATATTGGGTATCTCATCTATGGCGTTGTAGCAATATGGACAAGCAGCAGGATCTTCGGTTGGCGGCTTGACTTGTGCTAGGTAGACATTGGCGTTCTGTAATGACTCACTCAGGGCAGCTCGAGTATCTTTAGAGAGCCGCAAAAGCTCAAATAGCGACAATTTTGTCGGATTGTGGGCTAATTGTGCTAAGATGTCAAAATTATTTGGCCTCTCCAGACCTTGTGGTGCATCCTTGTGCAATGGTTTATTGAAGCGCATCTTCTTCTGTTTGGACTTGTCTACCGGTGGGGACTGAGATGGCCCGGGAGCAGTGGTGGTAGGCGCGACAACCGGGGGCATATCATCATGCATCGGTTGGTATATTGTGTCTGACCTTGTTACACCTACTACCAGCTCTTCAGCCAAGGAGGAAACTGTGTAACAGGTCTTAGATTTTCTGCCTTTGGATTTGGCGGGGGAGGATGCCGCGGGCTGTGTCAAGTATGGAAAGAGGTCAAGATGGACCCACATGACCTCTCCACGTGGTGTAGCAAGAGGTATTAGCTCGGCGGTCTAGTCTCGAGATGGTGGAAGGTTGACCACTTCCATAGTCGCCTTTGGGACCAAGACTACTCCGTCTTGGGCTTTCGTCGATGGAAATTTGTCAAACTGGAGGAATACCATATTGGCGGCGACCGTCACTTCGTCGAAGTCCTGGGAAAGAGCCTTGGTGTCTGTCAGATATTGGATGTACCGCTTCAGGGTATAGCACTCCTGCGTCGGGTGATGGACGTAGCAGTAGAAGTGATAGTACTTCGGGTTGGCAATCTTCGCCGCCTCAGGATAACGCCTGACATCTGCGAACCAAATTTTGCCTCCCAGCATCAGCATGTCGAAGATGGATTTGACATTAGCATCTTCGAAAGAGTAAGTCTTATTTGGTTTTGGAGTCTCTGCTGGCTTTTTCTCAGGCTTATTTGTCAAGGTAGCGACCATAGCCTATTTTTCCTTTCCGTCGCGGCTGCTATTGCCGCCATTATTATTGTTATTGTTGTTGTTGTTATTGCTGTTGGGACACTTGCCATTTTCCTCAGCAGTAGGGATATGGATCTTCAATTGCCGAGCATCTTTGAGCTTTTTCTCAGCATTGACAGCACTTACAATGAACGTTGTCCAGTCCTTGAACTGGCTCTCGCCCATCCAGAGGCTGACTGCCGGGAGCATATTCTTCTGGCACATATCCATGAGTGTAGCCTTGGGATTACCAGGAGGCCACCTTACTGCAGCCTGACGGAATCGCTCGATGTAGTTTCTCGTCAGTTCTTTCTCTCCCTGGGCGACGTCTATCAGAGAAGACATCGTCATATCATTTTCTGTCTCATAAAATCTGTTAAGGAACAGATGCTTGAGGTCATCGAATAATGAGATGCAATTATCTTTGAAACTGCAGAACCAATCGAAAGCTACCCCTGCCAATGATCCGACGAAGAGCCTGGTAAGGATAGCGTCATTGTGGGGTAAATGTCCCTTAGTGATCTTGAAGTAGCTTCTGAAGCGGCAAGGGAAGAACTTTTCGTCAAATATGTTAATGTTGAAGGGCTTCTACTTGGACGGATATGGTACATCCCTCCACTCTATCGGGTATGGTTGTCGTACCTCGAGATCACGAAGTGAGTCCCAAATGCTCATGGAGTCTAGGCGAGCCCGAAGTTCTCTCTACTTGCTTCCTTAGCTTCATCTTCTGCCAAAGGCGCCGATGGGATAGGTAGGAGCGTAACACCGCCCACGGGTGGAGCGATCATATTTGAATCTTCCTTGGTCCCGGGGTCTAGGTTTGCTTGCCCAGAGGCCCTTGCTGGCTAGGAGGCCATGTTTGCCTTGATTTCTAGCATTATCTGGGTCAAAGCTTGCATTGATGCACTCATCATGTGCATCATGGCTTCGAGTATATCGAGGTACTGCCGGTCACTAAGGCCTTCATGGTCGTCTCAGCCATGTACACCATCCTCACAGGGGAGATATGGAGGGGGCAATGGATGTAGTGCTCCCTGTTTCATACCCATGTAGTGAGTGGTCTTTAAGGTGGGCGGGAACCGTTATGTCTTCCTTGGATTCGGAGGGGATACTACCCCGAGCGAAGAATATTGTGTCATCCTGGTAGGAGTAGCTACCCTCCGGGATCTCGGAGTCCGTTCCTTGAGAATCGTAGTCTCCTCGGAATACCGGGTTATCGTGTACATCCAGAGGCCACTACCCCCAGCTTGGACCACCCCCAGGAGATCTGAGGATGACTACCCCCAGGGGCCGATAGCTTCTTCCTTCAGCGGGTGCCTTGGAAGATGCCTTCTGTGGGTGTCGTCATCAGCCTTCCAGGTAATCGCCTTCACGAGGCCGTAGTAGAGAGCGTCGGACTGGAGGTATCTGACCTCTTTCTTCCCTTAGTAGCGAGAAGCTTTCTAGTTGAGTAGCATGAGGCAAAGGGAAACTCCTTCTCCTCGGATACTTGCACCTGATCTTCAAGTTGCCGCCGGGTAGGTCCTTTCTGGTGCAGTCGCTGGAAGGCCGACTGCCTGTCTGTGAGTACTGCTGCTTTATTACAGCAGCAGTTGATTATGATGCTAGTGTAGTTGTGCCTCAGAGAGGGTACGTCGCACACCATAGTTGTTTTTTTTGTTTTGCGCTTGTGATTAATCACTGCATGCAAATCATGCGAATGGTGTTTTACATTTGCATCCTCTTTGTGAGTCCGGGTATCCCGGGCACACGGATGAGCATGTGTTAATTTTGCTTCCTGGCCTGGGTTTCGTACACGAACTTGCCCCGAGGTACTGGTGGAAGACTTTTGAGACTGGCCCTATCCATTGATCACTGTGGGCTGGACGCATGGGTCAGTCTTGTACAACTATCTGTCAAAGGCTCGCATAAAATCTAGCGATGTCTGTTGGCGGTCGGTCGTATGAGCAGTTGCTTGAGCTTGACGGGCTCGCACTGCCCTGGACTTCTTCAGCTTAGCTACTGCAGGCGTGTAGTATGAAGAGTCCAGCTTTGGATTTTTACCATTCTTTGTGGGTCGCATAGGATCTGCGCCGCAGGAGATACGGTCAAAAATAGAGGTTATGTTGTTATTGGGGACGCATGCGACCTGCTGTCTGTGGTTGTGAGTTGATGCTGCATGGGAAGTCTTATGAGGCCTCATCCTTGGCCGCATAGAAGCTGCCTTAACACTAGGACGTCTGGCATCATAGTATTTTCCTCTGGCAGAGTCTGGGTGCTGAATAGTTTCTATGTCAGTCCTAGATTCCGTATAGATATGGACGTTATGGGTGTTCATCCGATAACCATCTTTGGCAACAGAGTGGGAGACTGGAAGTGTTTGCTCCGCAGTTGGTTGGGGCACAATGGCCTTGGCCACCTATGTTCTACGGGTCCTCGAGTGGGGAGCACCCTTTTGGCTGGAAGAGGCTGCCGCGTAGACAGTGGCCACATGATATATGGTCCCTGCGGTTGGGGGAGAGACGGGGAGTGCATGCTCCGTTGTTGGGTGTGGCACAGCGACCTTGGCTACCCACGTCTTGTGGGTCTTCTTGGGCTTTGCTTGCCTCGGAAAGGGCTCGTGTTGTCCCCGGAGAACATGTCCTCGAATACTTGCTGGTCAAAGCAGACCACCGGCATCTTTTGTGTTGAGTCGATATTGGCCGCATCGGACTGCGTCACCGACTTCTCAACAGAGGAGAAGGAAGTCCCCAACAGAGACACCATTGTGTTTGCCATTTTATATCAAAACAAGAACTAGGAGAACTAGATTTGATTTAATAAATTAAGAGAGTACAAAGAAGAGCCCTAGGAGACAATCTTAGTACAAATTTAATTTCTGGGGGGTGACGATGGAGTGTTAGGAGTGTAGAAACTCTCTTTACTCCGTGGACGATCCGATACGAAAGCTCTTCTCTTTTCCTTGAGTATTGATTCGCAGATAGCCAGCCAGCCTCTTACATGGGGGTAGTACCATGTTATTTATAGTCATATTTGTGGCAGCATGGATTTTGGGTCTCATGGGTGGCGAGGTTTACCACGTGTCCCCTCTCAATGGAAGGGTGCTACAACTATGTACGCGAAACCGGGCTCCGCTGCCACATGAGCATTTGTTAGGATTTTGCTGTTTGCTGAGTATATGGGCAGTTCTCAACAGTGTAGGCATGACTTGGTCAAATGGATACGTAGTTGGTATTTGGTTGGAAAGGACCACCTAGTTGTAACAGCAAGACTTGCTCGACGTAGAATCTGGGACACTTGTGGCCAAAGAAGCATGGGACGCACGAAGTCTGGAACACATGAAGTCTGGAATGCACGGGGCCAGAGACGTATGAACCGTATGGAGTCTAGAACGCGTGAGCTAGAGATGCATGGACCACATGGAGTCTGGGAGGCATCGGCCAGAGACGCATAGACCGCATAGAGTCTGGGACGCATGGACCAGAGACGCATAGAATCTTTTTATCGCGTTGTCCACGTGGCTCTGCACCATCCTTGGGACTTCTGTCTCTTAGTGTGTTATTGTCCTTCGAGGCGATCAAAAAAATTATTTTTTTTATAATTCTGTGTCAGGCGCCATCTTTGTTGTCATGACGTCATGTCAGGTCGTCCTGCGGCCAGTTGTCAGGATGCTTGTTTGGACTGCCTGGGTGTCCCTTTTCTGGACCGTATGGTGTCCATGCAATCCATCTATTTTTATTTGGGGACGCATGGACATCGGTTGTATGGCTATATCTTTTCTATCCTTCTATATCTCTGGGGAGCATTAGAGCTCAGGTGAGAGCAGGATTAGAGGATTATTTCACCATTGCTGAGGATGGTTCTTTCTGGCATGAAACTAGACTGTGTGTGCCTAGTGGGGAGCTGAGTGAAGAGGTATTGCAAGAAGCACATTGCTCTCAGTATTCCATGCATCCATGTGCCAACAAGATGTATCGGGATATACGAGAGAATGTGTGGTGGTATGGCATGAAGAGGGAGATGGCATAGTTTATATCCAGATGCTTAGTGTACCAGTAGGTGAAAGCCGAGAGGCAGAGGCCAGGCAGTTTACTACAGCCATTACCTATTCCAGAGTGGAAGTGGGAGCACATTACTATAGATTTTGTGTTCGAACTTCCACTATCTCTAGGAGGGAAAGATGCAATTTGGGTCATCATTGACAGGTTGACCAAGTTGGCCTACTTTTTGGCTTTCAAGGTGGGTTTGTCTACGAAGAAGCTGGCAGAGATGTATGTGAGGCAGATCGTCAGGATACATGTGGTTCCCGTCAGCATAGTCTCAGATTGGGATAGTCGTTTCACTTCTTATTTCTGGAGGAGTTTGTAGGTGAGTTAGGGCACCCAGCTCAAGTTCAGTACTGCATATCACCCCCAGAAGGATGGACAGTCAGAGAGGACTATTCAGACTCTCGAGGATATATTGCACACATGTAAACTAGATTTTGGGGGATCTTGGGAGGACTATCTCCATTTGGTAGAGTTTGCTTATAACAACAGCTACAGGCTAGTACAGAGATGTCACCATTTGAGGCTCTGTACGGTCGAAGATGTTACACTCCCTTGTCTTGGGATGATGTTGGAGAGAGAGCTTTGCTAGGGCCAGAGATGGTGGTGGATGCAGCAGAGAAGGTTAAGATGATTAGATATAGACTTCGGGTGGCGCAGGATAGACATCAGCATTAGGCCGATAGCCACCGGAGACCCTTGGAGTTTGAGGTATAGTTTTAGGTTTTATTTTATGATTGATATTGATTATTTATTATAGATTAAGTTTTTAAGGTTGTGTTTTATTCTAGGTTGGAGGTCTGGTGTTTCTGAGGATTTCTCTGACATAAGGCACAATTTGCTTCGGTGGAGAATGGAAGCTTAGTCCGTGATTCATCGGACCCTTCAATATTCTTGAGAGGGTCAGTGCAGTTGCCTACAGACTAGACTTACCACCTGCATTGGAGAGAGTGCACAACGTGTTTCATGTGTCACAGTTGAGACGGTACGTACCGGATCCAAGTCACGTATTAGATCACTCGGAGATAGAGTTGGGCCCTACTCTTAGCTGTCCAGAGCATCCAGTTGAGATTCTGGATCAAAGAGAGAATATATTGAAGAACCAAACCATTCCATTGGTATGCGTCGCATGGAGGCATCACCCTCCGGGTTAGTCTACCTGGGAGAGGGAGGATGAAATGCGAGAGCGGTACCCGTATCTATTTGTGCCTTGAGGTATATTCTTTCTTGTTCTATTTTGCTTTTCTTAGGGTAGTTTCATCTTTGAATTTCGAGGAAAAAATTATTTTAAGGGTGGTAGACTTGTCATTACCATATTTTCTAGAAAATGATATTTTGGTCATTTCATAATTAATTAATTATTGTGCATGTTATTTATTTATTTATTTATGGTATTATTTATTTATGGATAGATGTTACATTATATTTTGGACTTGTGTTAATGGACCTAACTAGTTTAGAATTGACTCTTTGACCAACATTTATTTTAGTTAAATTTGAGCCCAACAACTAGCCCAATTCTTTAAGTTAATAACTTGATTAACCAAACCATTAGGATTAGAACATTTTTTCCTTAATTATTTTCCTCATGACAACCCAATAGGGGTATTTGGGTCTTTGTACCATTGCTTGGGGAAGGGGTAAGTGGCCGGCCCCTATAGAGAGGGGAGATTCTCTCTCCTCCTTCTCATTTTATTCCAATTACTTTCCACTTGGTGTTCTTCCCCAATTCAACCCATCCCTCCACCAAATTCCTACCAATTCACTCACAATCCTTCTCTACTTCACCATTGGAGGATATTGAAGAAAGAAGAAGGCAAGGATCTACTAGAAGGTGAAGAGTGCACAAGTTGAGGGCTATTTGCATCCAATTGGAGACTTGTATTGAGAATCTATCTCCCAATAGATATATTT
This sequence comes from Iris macrosiphon, assembly GCA_036927795.1. NCBI lineage: Eukaryota > Viridiplantae > Streptophyta > Magnoliopsida > Asparagales > Iridaceae > Iris > Iris macrosiphon. The sequence continues at coordinate 163,869,311 of JAYESA010000005.1, read as the reverse complement.
CAGATTTTCTCTTCTAATTAAACTCTAAATATGTAGTTTAATTATTATGAACCCTCCCTTAGACTAGAGCTACCTATAGGAAGAAGAATTGACCTCTAGGGACTCCTATTGTGAATGTTCTATTAATTTTTGTGTCCAATTTGGAAGAAATTCGAGATTGGTGCACCATGTATTTGTCAATAGGTCAATTAGACCAAATTGACATTAGTGTGGTTATGTGAGACTAGTGTTGTGTCCACAATTGGATATGAGTAGGCCGTATCACGATACTTTGTGACACGGGATTAAGAATTGGTGTTTTTTTATTTTCTTGGTTTCTTGTGTCCATATTCCTATAGATCAATTATAATTAGTATATATTACTAAATTCTAGTCCTAATTTATATATTAGTTGTGTTTATAATATTTTGTGGAGATTGGGAGTAGTTATAGTATGTATCATGGAGTATCATAGTGTGGATGAGTATATTATTTAAATTGCACCTTAGGTGTTTGATAAATTGCCATATGTGTGTGTTTGTGTGTGTATATATATATATATATATATATATATATATATATATATATATATATATATATATATATATATATATATATATATATATATATATATATATATATCCAAAGATATATATATGTGTCTGTCATGTATCAGCAGCCTGATACATGTATTAAAATGGATGTAGGGGAGGGGCATTGCTCGAGCCTATGCAGTGGACAGTATAGAAGGGATTTTGTGCATGTGTGTAGGTAAAAGTGAACTATTGAATGGGAATGATGTATCAGTGGTGGAATGGATGCACTGATATGAAATACCTCAGTACAGTGTGCAGGATGCTATACACTCGAGCAACCAGGGAGCAGCAGCTAGCCCATGGACTGAACCAAGGATGTACAGTCGAGTGAGGGAAGTCACCACTTCACAAGTGCAGTCGGGCATTGCCTGGACTGAAGGCAGCAGCAATGTATTATGCACTGCATTAGAGTGGCCAGGAAGAGAGTATCAGCAACAAGGGTCAGGTTGCACTTATTAGATGAAGTTGTGGAGTAGCTAAGACAGCAGCTATAAATGAGAATGCAACAACAGTCAGTTGCTCGAGCAGCTGTGCATATTAGCAGTAGGCATTATTAGCAAGTAAGGGGGGAAAGGATTTATGAATACAAAGCACCTGAGGTCAGACCCAACCAACTTCTCACTAATACTTGATATCAGTGAGTGAATTTAGGAAGTGGTATCAGTGAGGTGTAGGTTGGTGTAGTATCAGTTATATTATTAACAAAGGGTTTGTGAGTGTGTAGATTAACATGGTGAGTGATATCTAGTATAGGTGTAGATGGTGAATTTTATAAAGAATATAAGTTAGTGGTATAAGTGTGGTATGGAGATAGGAATGTTGAATCAGTTACTAGTCAGGTATTGTAGTATGTGAGGTGTTAGTGTGTGGGGGTAATGATGTATCAGTGTTGTGAGGTAGTGGTATGGATTGGTATTAGGTATTAGTATAGTTAATAGTTAAGTTGGTATCAATAGGTGTATTAGTGTTATGGGTTATCCAAAATACCAAGTTATAGATAACACTAAGGTGTATGATATGGGTATATATAATTAAGAGATATATTTGAGATATTGAGATACGGGGTATCTAAAGGTAAGGGTAATATTAGGATATGGGCTAAGGTAATTGCATATCGACTAAGGTATTGGTAATATTATAGGTATTAGTATATATATAGTATATATTAACTATTATTGACCTGGAAACATAGGTATAGGCTAATATAACCTAGAAATGATTAGTTTGACCAAGTTTGACTAGTTTGACTTAGAGATTACTTAAAGGCCTAGAATTTGACTAGTTTAACTTGTATTCATTCTAAAATCTTGTATTGATATAATATTTTATATTTAGGTCTCCGAGGCACCATTCTGGACATCTTTGATACTGTTCACCAGATTCCAGGCGAGTACATTCTCTGACAGTTTTTTATTTATGATATCATCTATGTTTCTTGTATTTAGGGTAGATATCCTTCATTTTCCTGATACTTGGTTTCACGGATTGGTATTCTTGGATCCCGTCATGAGATATTATTCTTGGTAGTTCCTGGCATATTTCTTGTGCGAGCCTCGTTATTCTTGTACATTTATGGACACTGATTAATGAGAAGATTAGGTCATTTCTAATGGAATCTTGTGTCATAGTGTGCCATGGTTGGATCCACTATACCAGTCGGGGACGGGGAGTATGTAGTGTAGATATGTGATCATACCCCGCAGTTCTTTTTTTTTTTGCATAGTGTTACTTATACACCACACGTATGATTAACCAGGCCCGTGGTTCTTGAGCAGTACCCAAGTTGATCACATGTTGAAGCTAGTACTCACTCACTTAGATGTATCTCTTTATTCTATATGATGTTTATATCTCTTATATGTATTTCCTATATTTTATTATTCTTGTATATTTCTTCTATGCAGTATTCATCTTGTATATGCTCTCTATTTACTATTATATAGTCTATTTATTGGAACTGCTACTAGAGGTGTACTTTGCTCCTTTCCTGACTGGATATATTTTTTCCAGATAACAGGGAGGAGTGGTATTCCATTCACTATGGGCCTCGGGACGTAGTTGGTTTAGAGCTAGAAACTGTGGCTCAGGAGTGAATCATCCCAATTGAGGCAGATGACACTTTACTAGTAGCTTAGTAGATAGTCTTTTATTGTACTGGATTTATCTCCAGCCTTGGCAGTTAGTCTTTTTTGTGACTCATTGGATATTATTTCTGTCTTGTCAGTTGTATCTTGACTCTTCCGTTCTTTATATCATATTTGTGCGTTATTCCATCTTCTAATTCTGTGATTGAGTATTCATATTTCATTGGTGGCGTTATATATATTGATGATTATTATTGTTAGATAGTACAGTTTACCCAAATAGCGTTCTACCGTCAATGCTACGGCGTAGGCTGGACGTACACATGTACTCGTGCCCCTACACTAGGTGCGGGTCAGGACATGTTATCATAATTGAGTATCATCTCTTTAGGGGAACAACTAATGATGCTGCTAGGCCTGCCAAAGCGTCAGCTTTCATATTCTGTAAACAAGGCACATGCTCGATGAAGAATCCTTTGAAAGTAAAAGCTAGTTCGATTTCCACTTAATGATAAGGGATGAGGTCCTTATTTTGAACCTCGTACTCTTTCTTGATCTGATTAACTATCAGTTTCGAGTCTCCATAGGCTTCAAGATATTCTCGTCAGAACCATTAGTCTTTACGACTCTTTTATTTTTAGCTTGCCAAAGATTATATGATAATGCTTTTCCTATCTCGCTGGGACTATGAAGTATGCCTTCTCATATGGTTCATATGTCGAACCATATTAGAATGGAGATGCCACGGGTATAGACAAAGGTTCGTAGAGGTGAAGTGCCTTTAATAAAATTTTAGCAAAGGGTTTAACAGCAATGTAGTACAAAGTAGAGTCTTCTTTATTCATGAAATATAAAATTTATTCATCTTCCACATAGTCGGTAGAATCTTCGGCCTTAACAGAAGGCTTGACAAGATTGATGACTAGGGTTTGATTTACTGATGTGGATGGCCTGTTACGACAAAGTTTGATAACAAGTGGCTCATTCTCCAATATTGTTGTTTATTGCATCGAAGGTTGATGACCAATGGAGATGACTTGTGCAGGTTGATGCTGAGAGGCTTCGAAGGAGTTGGACGAGTAGTACGTCCTTTGACTTTGATTATCATATGCTTTTCCTTTATAGTGTTTTTAGCTTCATCACTAGCTTGATTAGTTTCCTCCTTCATATACTCCGGTGTATAGAGTACAGAGTTAGCGAAATAGGTTTTGACACCTTTGAAAAGGTTGAGGTCAGCTACCTCTGTTTTGACCTCTCCTCTATTATTTACATACTTGAAGCATTGAAGTAGGGTGGAGGGTACAATTTTATGCTCGTGTATCCATGGTCGTCCCAGTAAAATATTGTAGGATACGTCAGAGTCAATCACATATCATGTGACTTCAGTACATAGATCGTCTGTCTTAATTTTTAGGCGTATCTTTCCCAATGGTTTACTTCTTCCAACATTGAAGCCTAGAATGGTAGTACTGGTAGCAGACAGGTTTTTATCGGTATCTTCAATCCTCTCAATAAACTTTTAGGAATGATGCTGAGTGAAGAACTAGGGTCAATGTGAATCTAGTTCACCTTAATAGATCTGATGAAAATGGTATAATACAGAGGCATGTCATGCTGATTATCTCTGAGTAGCATGTCATCTTGTGTGAAGGTGATCTTAGGAATCTTTTCGATTATGCTATGGCATTGAGGACACGCTAATGGATCTTCATCAAGAGTCTTGAGTTAATCTAAGCATGAGTCCTCATTTATTAGAGCTTCACTTAAAGCTTCACGAGTCTCCTTTGACAAACGAAAAAACTCAAATATGGAGAGTTGGGCTGGGGTATTGTACAGTTAAGCCAATGTGTCAAAATTATAGGACTTTTCAAGTCCTTGGGGTGCATTCTTCTTCAAGAATTTATGGAAGCGTACTCCTTTTTGCTTTTCTTTCTCTTCTATAGTAGGCTTCGAAGGACCAGGTTTAGTTGTGACCAGAGCAGCAGGAGTTTGCAAAGTAGGAAGAGTGTCAGGAATATCTTCTGGGATAGATTCATAAGTTTTATGATAATCTTTTTTGGACCTGGTACCAGTCATGGCTTCTTCTTTGGGCATTGGAGAAAGAAGTACCATGTTACAGGACTTGAGTTTCTTCTTATCATGCCCCTTCTTGGAGCGAATCTGTGGGCTAATCTCGTTGTAGCCCAATCTACTACGGGATTTATTGGACTACCCTCTGAGTTGTAGAGGAATACGTTAAAACCTTCAGCTTTATGAAAATCATACACCATATTTTGGATCCAGCGTACAAATTGTTGGTTGTATCATTAAAATTGGAGGTGATCCTCCTCAAGTACCTGAGTCGAGGTCGATGCTCTAATGGTTACAGAAGGAGGAGGAGAATTTTGTGTAGGAACACCTTCATAAGCACTGAAGATTTATTGTGCCCTATACATCAGAACGCTGCCAATCATGGACCATTGCTAGTGTGTTAAGCGAAGCTTGCGAGTAGAGCTTGGTAGGGCAAAATTCAGATTTTGAAATCTGACATCGAGAGATATATCTTCCTGATGTTGGTCCTGATCGCTGTCTGAATAAGGATCCGAAGAAATCATATTGCATAATTTATACTTCTTACCCTTCTTAGATTTTGAATTGGAAGATGCTGTTCTCTGGTCCCAATCTGATAGCAGATCGGGATGAATCCACATAATCTCACCATGATCTGTAGTAAGAGGCACCAATTCCTCTATTTGACTTCTAGGTGGCAAAATATTTACCACTTCCATCGTAGCTTGAGGTATTGGGACGACGTCGTTTGGGACTTCTTGTGCAGAAAAGTCGCCGAATTGAAGAGACACCATATTTACAGTGACCGTCTTTTCTTTATTGTGAAGGGTGATAGATTTAGCATCTATCAACTATTGTATCTTTCATTTCAAGACATAACAAACCATGGTAGGGTGATTTATGTATCGGTGGTACAAGCAGTACTTCGGGTCATCTATTTTTTTGGCCTCATTTGGTCGCCTGACTTCAGGCAACTGCAGCTTGTTGCTTTTTATCAAGCATTCAAAAATGCTGGCGATATCGCTCTCATCAAAGGAATATTCTTCCTTACGCTGGAGGATTCTGTAGAATTTTGTGTTGGAGTAGAGGTGGGTTGCTTTGACAGATTTATCGCCAAAGACTCATTTCCTTTGTTGTTGCGATTATTCGCACTATTGGAGGGACGCTTCCATTCTGCAATGGTCATTTATAATCCAAAATTGTGTGCCATGTTCGTATTGCCTTCAGCAGCTTCGATCCCGATGATAAACGTCATCCAGTCTTGAAATTGAGTTGAACCTGTCCAGAGCCCTACTATAGGTAGTAGGTTCTTTTTGCAGGTATCATTGAATGTGGAGTCTGGAATGCCGGAGGGTAATTTCAGAGTTGTCTGTCTGAAATGCTCAACGAATTCATGAGCGAATTCTTTCTCTTTCTGTTTGATATCGATGAGTGAAGACATCGTAATATCCATGCCTCCCTCATATAATCGTGAGAGAAAATGATACTTCATGTCATCAAAAGAGGTTATGCAGTTATCAGGTAAACTGCGATACCAATTGTAGGTTATGCCGGCCAAGCATCCCATGAATAATCTGGTAAGGAGAGCATCACCTTTCTGCATATGAGCCATCATCATATTTAAGTAATTGATATATTAGCTCGGTGATGTCCTGCCTTTAAACAAGACTATCGATTGTGGTTTATATTTATGAGGGAACAGAATATTATCACAATACAGAGGATAAGGCTATTTTACCCCCCAACTTGCAGAGTTGGTATTTGTTCTTTAAAACATCGACCTGTGCACGCAACTCTCGGATAGCTTCGAGAGGATCTTCTGGTCGAAGTGGTATGGCTGACTGATAGGATCCTAGTTGAACAGGAATCCTGACCGACGGAGATCTACCCCCAATGTTGAGAGGATTAAGAGTATGTGCTATTGACACTTAGTTTAAGACCGCTTCTGGATTTGTGTTATCCTGTAGAGACGTTGTTCTAGGAGTAGGTTGTGCAGGTATGAATGAAGCCACTTGGACGGGTACTAGTGTAGCATAATATTGGATTATCATCATTTGATGTATATTTTGCATCATAGTGTGCATGTCCTTGAGAGCGGCATCTAATGAGTTAAGATATTGTTCAGTGGCTTCTGATAGAGAAGCATATGTTCATCACCGACGACATAAACGCTAACATCCATGTGTATGACAGAGGGATTGGTAGAAAGAACCGTGTAGTTGGAGTCTACACTGTCAGTTTTAGAATCGAGGGGATTGCTACCCCCAGCCTCAGATTCTGAGGAATGGGGATTCTCGTGATGAATGAGCTCCCATCTTCGAGAACTAGTATTTTGTTATACTCATTCAAAGGAGTCAATAAGTTAGTCAAATCTTCTCTAGCTGGGTGTTCTTGAAGAACTTTGTCTTGATTGTCTCCTACCACAGGAAATATGCGAAACCATATATGTTGAAGCAAAAAGAGGTTCATCATCGTGCTCCTGGTTGTCAACTTGCTTTGTATGTTGAGGATTAGGAGACATAGTATAAGTCAATCGGTCAAACACATACCGTTTTGCTGATGCACAAACAATATTCGATTACAACTCTATGACAACTATAACGATGTTCATTAGGAAACATCATTGTAATGTCAGAGGGGACCCTCTATTTATATTTTTGAACAATAAGCTCATATAAATCAAAAAAGGGAAGAGAAGAGGAGGAAGAGGGCAGACTCTGCCTCTTTACATGAGAAATATTGAATTTTATATGCATATTTTTGGTCCCTTATGTATAGAGTGATGTGTTGGCTTGATTGGCAAGTGATTCGTCATATCTCGAGTTTTTGCTATTCAGGGAGGAGAGAAAGTTGTCTCTAACAGTCCTTTTATGCACACGCGCACAATCAGCATATTGTGTAGAGATTGCCCCTGTTTGGCCCACATTTTGTGGTACAGACGAAGTTGGCATAGTTTGTCTACATGCATTTAATTTTGTACGGAGGTCTTGACCTGGCGCATAAGTAGCCCATAATTTTCCCTCTATTCTGCACATAATCAAGATGTTAGAAGAATGATTCTCCCTGACCAACACTTTATTTGTGCACTGGTTGGTTTAGACAGCGGTTTCCTTGCCTTACTTGCCTTGCTTGCCTCACATATTTTAGCAAATATGTGCTGGTTGAGGAGCTTGGGTGTGGATCATCCTTTGCCCAAAATTATCCGAGTTGAAAGAATTATATCCCTTGTTTAACATAAGGGATTCATAAGCTTGGGTGTGGATCATCCTTTGGTTAAAATTGCGTGAGTTGCACGAATTATATCCCGTGTTTAACGTAAGAGAATAGTCCACCATGTCATTGATCTGAACAGAATTGACAAGGAAACTCTCGTCAATCATAATACTATTTTCCTTGTTGGCAGCAACTTCGGGATATGCATGATGAGGTTTGGGCACCCATACTTTGCGAGTTTTCCTTGACTTGAGTGCGGATGAGGGGTGAACACTACCCCCAGAATGGAGCATTTCTTCATATGCCTGTTGGTCGAACTTCATGACCAAAGTCTTATGCGTCGAGCCGACAGAAGCAGTGTCGAGTTGAACTATCGCCTTCTCGTCAAAGGAGAAGGAAATCTCCAGCAGAGTCGCCATCTCTATTTGTGAAAAAAAGTCTTATATGAAATTTTGTGTTATATACTGTTAAAATGTACAAAAAAAGATGTCATAAATAGGAATCTAAGTATAATTGATTCTGGAAAAATATAGCTATAGAGATCTGATCTACGAACGATCACTTTACTCCTTGGACCACTCGGCCATGAAGAAATGCATACGACGACAAAAAAAATATAGGAAATGCTACGAACAACTTGGAGAGTTGAACAATGAGAAAGCTCTGGCACATCGGCACGAAAAGCTTCTATTTCTCTCACTCTGCTCTTGAATTTCAAAGACTTAAAGATTACTGCGAACAACTTGGAGAGTTGAACAATAAGAAAGCTCTGGCACAATAGCATGAAAAGTTTCTATTTCTCTCACTCTGCTCTTGAATTTCAAAGACTTGAGAATTCTAGCACCCTTTCTCTCTATCTGTCTGTGTGTCTCTCTTGTGTGTGTAGTTGCTGCCTGTATTTATAGAGTTTAGGAGCGGTTACGTGAGTGTGCACACACTATGGACAGTCACATTGTTTTACCATTATACGGACACTTTTGGGGGATTAATACCCCATATTCTGCATGAGTGGGTGCACAACTTGCTGCCTGCTTGACACGTAGCTTCCTATACGATGAAAGCATAGGTCATGGAGGACAGTTATTTGTACACCTTTTACAACAAGAATGACATATAAGATATGCATTCTTAACTGCTAATTATCGGTTAGGATAGTATGCACACTTTTAAAGTCGTCTGGAGACTGGCGTATTTTTAGTAAGATTGGCACTGGGGCGCACTTTTGAGAAAAATGGCACTGTGGCACACTTTTGAAGGAAATGGCACTACGGCGCACTTCTGAGAAAAATGGTATTGTGGCACACTTTTGAAGGTAATGGAACTGCGATGTACTTCTGAGGAAAATTGCACTGTAGCATACTTTTGAAGGAATGGCAATGTGGCGCACTTTTGAAGGAAATTGGCACTGTGGTGCACTTTTGAAGGAAATGGCACTGTGACACACTTTTGAAGGAAATGGCACTATGGCGCACTTTGAAGGAGTTGGCACTATGGCGGGGTCGCTAAGCGACAATCTGGGTCTACGTGCCGTATCTCCACTGTAATGATGATATCTGACTCTTCGATTTCTGCCTTTGTCAGCTGTCAGTTTGTTGCATTAAATGTTGAGAGAGAGAAGATCGATTGTGCGCTATCTTTCGTAATATTAAGAAAGTGCGCCACTTTTCTACTCTCTGAATAGTGCATCATCCTCTAAAATAATGGAAAGTGTGCCAAAGTAAGAGAATGTGCGTCTTTCTTCTGTAACAAATGGAAAGTGTGCCATTATTCTACTTGTAGGGTTTATTTGTAGAAAACTATGTCATCTATCTGAGGCACACTTTTTATGCTTCTACACTCCTCCAATGTTGTATGACAATCCTATGTTTCGCGAAGGCGGTGATCCTCAGGAAGCTGAAGATGACATGTAAGGGGGTGGCATCCTTCTGCAAACTACAACAACTAGTTCAGTATCTGAAGCAGGGGGTAGTAATTCCCTAGATTTTGTAGATGATGCAACAATAATAGCCTTCCCTAAGGACACCGAGCCTCGGGAATCAGAAGCAGATATTGTAGACTCCGACTATATTGTCCCATCAACTAGTCCTCGTGTATGACCTGTATATATGGTCGGTAACGACAATGAGGAAGGAAGTAATGACCGACAATGTCTCAGTACACTAGAAACCATGGTTCAAGGCATGAGCATCGTAATGCTTGCAATACAGCAAGCGATGTAGAAAATTCGGGTAGCCGTGGATCCATCACAACAACCGACACCTGAACCAGTAAATCTAGACCTAGAGGGTTTTGTTGCTCCTTCTTTAGTAATTCCTCCAGTTTTGGGCAACATACACTCATTTGCCAATGATACAAAGGACTCCACCAACTACTCTATGATCAACTGCTCTTCCCCCGACAGACGACACGCAAGAAGATATTTGAGAGTTACGTGCCTGCATGCCTTGAACAACAAGAAGAAACCTCAAAAGCTCGGGATAAGGCAACCATACCCTCCTGAGTGGAACAATATAGTTTATCGTCTGAAGTATAAGCCACAGTCCCTTATCCCATATAATAGGAAGACATTACCCCGTCAATTCATGAATTATTTTAGATCTATGAAAGTATACTTATCTCGAGATGATGCTCTACTCACCCAGCTATTCATTGGAATGTTGACCAATGTAGCTTACGAATGGTTCTGCAGCCTACCGGATAATTGTATTGCATCGTTTGATGACCTTTGGAGACTTTTTCTCTCTCGGTTCTATGATGGTGGAATGGACATGACTAAGTCAACCCTCATCGACACAGTACAAGGGGAGAAGGAGTCTGCTCATTCGTTCACAGAGCGCTTTAGACAGACAACTTTGAAGTTGCCTTTTGGTATCCTTGAGCCGGTACTTATGGACACTTGCTGGCATAATCTGACACCCGCCTTAAAATTATGTATAGGCACAGAATAATTCGATGATTGGTCAGCATTTATTACAAGTGCTAACATCGTCTAAAAGAACGCAGGCACAATCTCATTGCTCGGGATCAAAGTACCTAGTTCTGATAACAGGGACAAGAGTCCCCAAAACAATAACAACAACAATCGCAACGCCAAAGGGAAGGAGGCCTTGACTGTTAATATCTCCAAAGGTGCTCCTTCTTCCCAGTCTAAGCAGAAGCCTCCAAAAGAGCCAAAGCCAAAGTAGACATTTTTCTTTGATGATGATGGCGTCATAGACATCTTCAACGTACTGATAAAGAGCAACAAACTTAAATTTCTAGACATCAGACGTCTTGAGGAGCCAGACAAAGTCAATCACCCTAAGTACTACATATTCCATTGATACATGCATCATGCTACAAAAGATTACTACGTATTAAAGAGACGCATCCAACAACTGGTTGATGTTAAGGCTATTATGTTGGACTCTGAAGATAAGATAGTCACGGTCAACATGGTGTCAGTGAAGTTCGATGATTTCTCGATGATCAAAATCCAAGATGTTGTTGTCCCAATTCTTAAAGCAACCATGGAGATCATATCTTCCATCAGCTCACAACCAAGCAATAGGTTTGGTACCGCTCACCACAGCACGAGGTAAGGTCATGTGGGTTGATCCCGACCGTATTCAGGTCAAGGAACAACAAGCAGTGCCTTTAACTTCCAAGTCCAAGCGAAAGGGGAAGAAGTATAAGACATGTCACATGGTCTCTCCCTCAACTGATGAAGCCTTGTCCGGTAAAACTAGGTCTGGTAAGACCTATTTACGTAGTTACGATCCAGCACAGGAAGATGCTGCTCTTTCGACTCTACCCGTTGCTCCAGTAGTACCAGAAGTAGGTCCGTCCAAGCCTTCAACAACGAACAAGAAAAAGCAAAAGGATACTCGCTTCGACAAGTCTCTAAAGAATAACTCTCCACCGGGGTTGGACAAACCCTACAACTTTGATATATTAGCACAGCTTGCTAATACGCCTGCAAGATTATCACACTTCGAGCTTCTTCATCTCTCTAAAGAGACCCAAGATGCTCTAAGAGAAGCATTATAAAATGTCGACTCTTACTTAGCCTAAGTCAAAGACCCAACTGAGGACCTTGCTAAGTGCCCACATTACCACAACGTGGTGGAGAGAATTCCTAATATAACATTCTCTCAGCAAGATATCTTGTTGAAAGATAATCGGCATGATAAGTCTATGTACTATACAGTATACATCAGTGCCATTAAGATGAATCAGATGCATATTAACGTGGGCTCATCGCTCAGCATCATTCCTCAAAGTTTGCTCCAAACCTTAGGAATCCTGATGCACCGGCTATCTACCACCAATACAACTATCAGTGGCTTCAATGTAGGAAGCTACCATTTGGGCAAAATCTGCCTAAAATGCCATATAGGCGATCTATGAACTGAGGTCACTTACTACGTCATTGACATATAATATCCTACAACGTCTTATTGGGGTGCCCGTGGATACATGAATACATGATTGTACCATCACCTCTTCATCAATGCCTGAAGTACGTCGATAGCGAAGGGGTCATCAGAATCGAGTTTGTTGATGTCGACCCATTCAAAGGAGTTGAAGCTTATTACTCTGACTTGGTGTTGTATAAACAAATACACTGGGAGAAAGAGGCCAATGACGTTGATGATAGGCAGATTCAGCTTTTGACCAACCTTTAAGGATTTGTGTAAAAGGTCATATCCTTAACAAAGACAATCATGCTCCCCTTGTCATCAAAGTTCGCAAGAAGGCCGTAGAGCCTCTTTTGATTAATCTCAGTAAAATATCCCGTAGAGAGAAACAAGATCACGTGCTGAAGAATGATCTTCCTACCATAGAGACCTCAAAACCATTCATAATGAACCTTTATTGTCCTAAAAAGTCGATTTCTGATCCACCTGCTATTGTGTCTGTAGCAGAGGCCAAGGAAGACGATGCGCTCGAAGAGTACATTAGTGCACAAACTGATATCTCGTCCTTCGACGATGTAATCCCTGATGATGAAATATTGTATTACCTTTGAACTACTCTAATGTCGAACACATAAGTATTATATACTCCTCAGAATATGGCCTAAGTCCACAGTTGCATATGCCAAAGACAGCAGCCTACACAATAAACAAAGTACTCCCATATAGAGATTGTTACTTTGTTGTTCCATAAAAGTTAGAGTCACAGTGGGATCTTCTTTTCGAGCAACGAGAACCACCTATTGAAGACGAAGTTGTGCAATTTTATTTGGGTAATGAGTCATCTTCCAAGCCTATCTTTATCAGTAAAAATCTCTCCGCAGAAGATCGTGAATCTCTTATATAGCTTATAAAAGAATATATTAATGTCTTTGCATGGAGCAACGAAGATATGCCAGGTCTGGATTCTCGGATTACAATGCACAAACTCAATATCCTTCCGATGCTAAGCTAGTAAAGCAACAACAGCGTCATTTTCGTCTAGATGTCATAGACGCAATCAAAGCAGAAGTGAACAAGTTGATAGCAAGTGGCTTTATTCACGAAGAATAACATCCCGATTGGATATCCAACATCGTTCATGTTATCAAAAAGAACGGCAAAATCTGAGTCTGCATAGACTATCGTGATTTAAACCTGGCATGTCCCAAAGATGAATTTTCTTTTCTGATCACGGATGTAATGATCGAGAACACTTGTGGCTTCGAGCGAATATCCTTCATGGATGGGTTCTCAGGCTATAACCAAATTAAAATATTTCCAGAAGATAAGAAATACACATCATTTCAAATATCGTTGGGAGTATACTGCTACACAGTGATGCCCTTTGGTCTAAAAAATATAGGTGCGACATACCAGCAAGCTATGAGCATATTTTTTTATGAAAATTTACACAAAATAGTAAAATATTATATTAATGACATCACTGTTAAGAGTCTTCTCAAGGGCGATCACCTCCGTGACTTGAGAATAGTGTTCGAACTAATGCGTGCACACCAACTCAAGATAAATTCGACTAAGTCCTTCCTGGGAGTCTCCAGTAGCAAGTTCCTTGGCTTCGTTATAACTTCAAAGGGGATTCACCTCGATCCTAAAAAGACCAAAGCTATACTCGCAATGAGTCTACCAAAGAATCTCAAGGAGCTTCGCCGCCTTCAAAGAATATTAACATATATTAAAAGATTCATATCCAATCTTTTCGAGCGATATCAGCCATTCACTCAGTTGATGAAGAAAGGGGTCTCTTTCGTCTAGAATGAAGAATGACAGCGTACCTTTGATAATATTAAAAAGTATCTCACAAACCCACCAGTGTTGGTAGCTCCAATCGTAGGAAAACTCTTCATACTCTACATTCATGTAATCGACCATTCTCTTGGTGCACTGCTAGCTCAGAAGAATGACATAGGACATGAGCAGGCTATCTACTATCTCAAAGAATGATGGTTGCTGGCGAACACAGGTATAATCCTATGGAAAAGAAATGTCTTGCCTTAATATTCGCTCTCCAAAAAATGTATTATTATGTGACGGGACAAATAATCCATGTCATCGTAAGAGTTAATCCTCTTAGAGTAATCATGACTAAGCCAGGAGCATTGAACTCTTGCCTAGCCACATAGGCAATATTGTTGTCTCCATACAACATTATCTTTGTTCCTCAAAAAGTAGTCAAAGGCCAAGTATTAGCCAATTTTCTGGCAGCACATCCAGTGCCAGAAGCTTTAAAGCTTTATGATGACATTCCAGATGAAGTGTTAGAGTCCAACACAACGATAGAGGAATCTGTTTGGCGAATGTTCTTTGATGGTGCTTCATGAATAGAATCCAAGGGCAATATTATTACAGGAGTGGGGTAGTGTTTGTCTCCCCTGATAATCTGGTCATCCATCGTGCGTACTCTCTCATAGAACCATGCTCTAATAATGTGGCAGAGTATAACACTCATACCATCGATTTTCAATTAGCAAAACAGTTGAGGGTAGACTACTTAGAAACTTACGATAATTCTAAGCTAATAGTCAGTCAAGTCCGAGGGGAGTACGAGGTACGACATGAGGACCTTATTACCTACCATCAAGCGATACTTGATATAGTTTCAACCTTCGTCGGTTTCTTCATAGAGCACATACCAAGATTATGGAACATTGAAGTTGATGCTATTGTTAGTCTTGCGGCTTCTTTAGCCATTCCTATCAAAACCAAGCATTCGATCACGGTGACTGGTCGAGAGCTGGTTTGTGTTAAGAATAATCAACATATTGGCCAAACCTATACTGCAGAGGCAAAAATCGATGTCAAGGATTAGGGATTTCCTTTCGTTGACTATGATGTTTATGGGATCCTTCTAGATGATCCGTAAGAAGCTACTTATGTTAAGAGATGTTCTCTTCGATTCTATTATGATACAGCTACAAAATTATTGTATTTTCGTTCATATGACGGGCTTCTGCTATGATACTTATCAAACACAAAAGCAAAACAAGCACTACATAAGGCTCACGATGGTACTTGTGGTGCTCATCAGCCAGGTCCTAAATTACAAGATCGTCTCTGATGCATGGGTTATTATTATCCCAATATGGTATCAGATACTGTAGAATATGCTAAAAGATACAGGATGTATCAAATTCATGCTGACTTCATCCATCAGCCTTCAGAATTTTTGTACCCTACGGTCGCGTCATAGCTTTTTGAAGCATGGGGTATAGATGTCATAGTCCAATCAGTCCACCATCAACCAAAGGATATCGGTTCATCTTGGTCATAACCGATTACTTCTCTAAATGGGGAGAAGCTATACTGCTCATCGAAGTCAAAATATCGAATATGATCAGCTTTATTAAATATCACGTCATCTATAGCTTCGGGCTTCCCCGTAGGCTTATCCATGACAATGGTCCGTAGTTTGCAAGCCATGCGTTTTACTGATTTTGCGATAAAAATTGAATCCAAAATATAGTTGTGATAGAATATAATCCAACAGCTAATGGATTAGCTAAAGCATTTAACAAAAATTATCAAGTTGCTCAAAAAGTTTATTTTGTCCAACAAACTCGATTGGAACGAGAATTTTGGTGAATGTCTTTGGGCCTACCGTACAATGGTCCGAGCTCCTACCGGCATCTCGTCATTTTTCTTGGTTTACGGGAGCGAGGCAATTCTTTCCCTGAAAATCCAAATTTTCTTTCTCTCTCTGGATAGATCTCTCCAATGAGCTAACCACCGAAGACAACTATCGGTTACGGTTACAAGAGTTGGAGGCGGTCGACAGAGAAACGTCTATTAGCTCAACAATGAATTAAGCTATATCATGCATGTATTTTTAAATCATTTAACAAAAAGGTAAAGGAAAGAATGTTCCAATTCAGTAACCTTGTCTTTGCAGTGAGAAGACCAATGATTATGACACATAAAACCAAAGGGAAGTTCCAGTGACCAACACGGCAAATCAAAAAAGTAGA
Source organism: Iris macrosiphon (assembly GCA_036927795.1). Taxonomy (NCBI): domain Eukaryota; kingdom Viridiplantae; phylum Streptophyta; class Magnoliopsida; order Asparagales; family Iridaceae; genus Iris; species Iris macrosiphon. The sequence continues at coordinate 163,852,968 of JAYESA010000005.1, read as the reverse complement.
AAAGTAGAAGCAGAACAAACGTCTTTGGATACCGAACTAAAATCACCAACGTATCTAAAATGAGTGAATAGTCAGAAAAGTCTAAACATAAGTCCAATTTGGACACAAGGACAAAAATGACACTTTTGATGAAAATATGGTCCATAGGTAGCCTACTTTGCACCAAAAAATGTACCAAAAATAATTTCTCTAAACTCAGCATATTATAGTTTAAACAAGTGCTAAACGATAATACAAGCCCAACGGTACGTCCAAATTTGGATTCCGATGATCTAATCACAAAAAAGCTCGTTAAACGGGATTGTGGGGCCCGTAAAACGGTGATCCGGTCAACTATCTTCGAATCTAACCAAACTTGGGTCACAGGACCAGCGTAACACTGCGAGTCCAATGGCACAAGTTTTGTTACAAAACGACGAGTGTGCACAAAGTAATTAGAAATTTTCAAAAAGTCACAATACGATAATTTTTGACGGATACAGGCCAAATTGGTCGTGCACACACGACCAATTTAAATTATGTCAACGCCCACGCATCAAGGAAGACCGTGAGTGCTTTTGGTTGAATTGGTTCAACTTGGAATGGTCCGGCTTGACGGGACTAACCTCGTATCATAATTTTTCAAGTTTTAAAAAACTATTTTTTCTAGGTTTTCTAACTCAGTTTTCATGAGTTTTAAATTCAAAACAAATTAAACTAATTAATGGATTTCCTAGAGGGTCAAGTGGTCAACAAGTCGGTAAAATCAATTTGATGTTTAATTAACTGTGGGTGAAGCTAGGAGCCTTCCAACAGAGGTTGATGGCTTAGTTGTTGTACTATTTTTTAATAGTTTCTTTTTCACGAGTTTGAGTCAATTTTTAACTTATTTTCACTTCGATTAAAAGTAACCTAATTCATGGAATGTGAAGAGATTAGGGCTATGACCGACCTTCACAATCGATTTAAAACTCGATTAAACAAAGACGGAGAAACCAAGTCACGAACTCATGAGCACCATGATCATCAAATCACGAACTCATGAGCACCTGGCCAGCAACCACTAGATGTATTTCTGCCACCACTAGAATTTGCTTCTCATGAGCGCCATGATCATACTCAATAGCCTCACCCTCCTGGGGTCTATAGTAAGTAGGACAAAAGTCCTCCAAGTCAAGTCCTAAAAATATTATCCAGTCAGGATTGGAGCGAAGCACATAAACTAAAAGTAATTCCATTTAAATTGATAAAAATTATAAAATAGTAAGTAATGAGAATACATGATAAAAAATAATTCTATAATCATAAGGAGCAGGTAAGACATATATCATATCACAGGTAAATAATGAACAGTAAATAAACAGGTATATGACAGTATCATCAGGTATAAACTGGAATAGAGGAATAAAGTAACTAGCTAAGTTTCTTAAAATATTAGTTTGTTATGTGATCGACTTGGGACAAGATCAGGCTCTACCATGTATGATTGGCTATGCACAAGTACAGGTAACAGGGTCAGGCACAACCATATATTGGGAGCTATGTACAGGTATGTAATAAGGTCAAGCTACACCCTACAAAAAATGTGGGTGAGCTTTGCACAAGTATATGAGGTATGATCACATAATCAACTAATACTTCACCATCCCCGACTAATACAATGGACCTGAATCAAGATGTCTCATGACTAGGATCCATATATACTTGCCCGTGTACCATCGTGTCAGGAATCAAGCATAACAATACAAAACTGATATCATAGTAATCATCAAAACAAAGAAAATGATCAAAGAATGTATTCGCCTGAGGTCCTGAGCAAGGAACAGCAAACAGTGCTAGAACTGGAGTCCAAGAGTCCTAAATATAAAATTTTATGTTAATTTGTGATCTGGAATAATAAACATGCCTCACTTACTCTAGGTTAGGCATTTAGATCATTTCTAGGTCTCTTGGTATCAAACTAAGTTAATACTAAGCCACTCTAACTGATATGGTTAATTTATACTAGGTTATGGATACTAGTGTATATATATACTCTTATATCTAGTACCAAGTTGATGCCTTAACTACATTAGTATTTACCTTAGCTATTTCCTGGTGCCAAAATTAGACTCTAACCCCAAGTACCTTAGTATCATACCTCAACTGATACTCTACTCAATACCTTGGTCCTAGTATTTATACCAAGACCTTGGTATGTAAAATAGGGCTTTTTGATATTAACCTATGTTAGATGAAGGATATTGATATTACCCCCATGTTGTTTCAAAAGTCGAGAACACCCCCCTCAAAGTGTCATTTTTGCCTTTAACGCGACACATTCAAAACTTATTAACGATATTTTGAGGGGGTGTTCTCGACATTTGAAACAATAGGGGGTAATATCAATATCATTCATCTGACAGTGGGTAATATCAAAAAGCCCTCCTAAATACCTACCTACCTAGGATACACATTTGCACCTAGGTAAAATCACCATTGAACCCTAATGCTACCTCCACTGATACCTGGGTACCCCCTCTACTGAACCAAATTCCTCATACCCACTAAACACTGAGTTCAGTTATCGCCACTACTAATGCCAAGTAACAGTCCCTTGGACCAAGCCAACACCCTGTAACAAGTTCAACTGGACTGCCCCCACACTTGTGCACAAGTTTACACCCAAGCATTTCCTTTCAGCTAACCCAGATCTCTACACACATAAGTCCAGGTCTGCAGGTGCTTACCTATAGACACTTAAGCACATGTACTCCTTACCCATTACACCTGAACATAAGTTCAGTCATCCAATCTGAAACCCGAGCCCTTATCAATTCTTACCATATTCACTACTGCACAACTCTTGTTTTTTATCACTCTAGCCTACACACTCTTCAAATTCCCCCATATCACTCAATACTCGAGCCTTAAAGGCTCTGCAGTAAGTGATCTGCATTTGCAGATGCACAAGTTGCACAGCAACTTCCCTTGGACTGCACATAACACAACTTGTATTGTCTACTCCACTCTACCTACAGAACTGAAACACAACACTAGCCAAATTACCTTGCCCAACACAACAGCTAATTGTTGTTGCAAAATTGTTTATAGCCATGCAGCTACTTACCTTGTTGTAGTGAAACCCGACTACATATCAACCCCACCAATACACCATACCTCATTAATATACATCATAGTCCACATAATATCTGCACACGTACACTCACACACATAGCAATGTGTATAGACACATATTCTAACTAGTGAAACACTTGCCACCACATTACACATTCACACTCACAAGTATATATATAACCACTCACTCTAACTCAAAGATCACTCCCTCAAATACATATATAACACACAACACCTAATATTAATATTATTGCACAAATACTTGGCATGCTCCAACTAGCATACCACAATAATATTATGATACTCACATCTAACACCCATAATAATAGTTATAAATTATCACAATGTAAACTCCCTCACCCAAAATAGGTATTTGTGTATATTTTATATTATTATATTTATTATAGATGTTGAATTTATTTAGAGTATTATCTTAGTTAATTAGAAAATAATTTTTTTAGTATATTTACTTATATAAATATTTATTTAGAATTATTTTTAGGCTATTTTAGATTATTGGGATTTTTCCATAATTTTTAGTTAATTAAAAACTAGTAACACTAATTTTTGAGGACTTTAAAGAATTTATTTTATGTTCAAACTTAATTAAAAATATTCCAAAATTTTATTTTAGGTTCTAAATAATAAAATATATTTTCTAGAATTTTTTTGGGAATTTTTCGATTATTTTTAGCATTTATTTCGAGTTAATTATAAAAACTGAATTAAAAACTAATTTCTGGAAAAGAAAACCCAAAAAGTAATTAATTCTGCCCAGCCAGCAAACAGGGGGCCCACCTGTCAGCCTCAGCAGTGAAGAGTGTCGGGCCCGCCTGTCAGTGACCGCTGAGTGGGTGCGAGCCGAGCCGAGCCGACCTCGAGCCGAGCCGAGACCGAGTTCGACTCGGACTCAGCTGAGCCGAGCCGCATCGAACTGCGACCGTTCGATTTGGGCGGGGCTGCACGGATGGCTGCCATGTGGCGCGCTATGAGCCGCGGCTGCACTTTCTCTCTCCTATATATATATATATATATATATAATAGTTTAGATATTAATTTCTAGGGTTTTTCTTCAGCCGATTTTTGGAGAATTGTCATCTAGGGTTCCTTCATCTTCCAGAAGCCATTGCGCATAGCTCTGGACTCCAAACGAGGCCTAGTTTTTTTAGTTAGAACGATAATGAGGTTAGCTTTCTGATTATATAAATTGTTTTTCTAAATTATTAGTATTAAATTCTGGAAAATTTGTAGAGCATAGCATGTCCGAAAATAGATGTATTTCGATGTTTTCACAATTTCGGGAGAACCCGGAATCAGAATCATGAACCGTTTAAAGTTTCGGAAAGCTAATGTTGAGATCATCGACATATATTTTTTTCAGAATTTAATTCGAAGTATTTACATACTGTTAATTCTGTAGAACTTTTAGGTTAGAATTTAACCATCGGTGCACAATACAAAATTTGTATGTGCCATAATTCCCAAACGAATTTGAATTCGGACGAGCCATAAATTCCAGCATGTTTTTGACGCTGAAATCTACAGGAAATCATGCATGAAAATTGAGTTTGTGTCGGTTGACTTTTCGGTCAACAGATCGCCTCGATTTGCGTGCCATGAGTCTCGAGTTGATAAAATTTAGTTTCTTTGGACAAAATTTAGGAATTAACATAAAAATCAGAATAATAAGATTAAAATATGATTTTAGAGTAATTATTCCAGAATTAAATAAATTAAAATAAATTATCTTTTGACGTGATAAATTTGTAATACATAGGCTATTTGGACTGTGACTTGGACTCTGATTCATACCAGCAGCAGGACCCCAGGCAAGATACCTTGCCAAATTGTTTACAGTACTTTACATGCTATTTATATTTCTTTTTATTTATTTCATTTCTGTATAGTTCTTGCATGTGTAGTTTTTCTCGAATCATTACTATGTATTAGATATGTTGACACACACATGGAACCTAGTATCATGGGAGGACAATCATTAGGCGTATGGGCTTGTAACCACTCTGGTAAACCGTAGTATATAGTTCGCACTACGGACGTGTGTCGTGCTGGTCGCTACCCCAGAGGTATGTCGATTTCTGTAGAGTCGCGCTGGTCGCTACCCCAGAGGTATATCGATTTCTGATGTTCTAGACGGGTGTGTGAGTTGTGAGGCTTAGATCGAGTAGACTACCCTTGCCCATACATCGAAAAGTTGTCCTTATTTGCATTCATATAGATTGTCTTGTACAACGTACTTATTTATTTTTAAATTATATGCATGTTTACTGTATTCAAGTTGGCTCGTATTTTCTGTATCTTGTTACGTCCCTCTGAGGACCTGGTCCGCTGCCAGGTGTATCTGTTCTTGAGTATTTGCAGAAGCGCAGATTTGGATGGTTGTATATGCTTAGTGGATGTCTTCTCTTTGAGCCATGATCGATAGCTGGTATACTTATATTGGGTTTGATTGTGTTGTACTTATATTGTATTTACCTTTCCTATTCGAGTTGGTAGTGGATTTGTTTCCATCCAACTATCATCCTAGATACTTCTTATTGAGATCTAGTTTCACCGATACTGTATATTTATTTCTATATGATTTTGGTGGATAAAATTTAGATTTTACCCTGTGACTTGTATTACAGTTATACCACTTGTGGATTTGATATTCATATTACAGCGTACGTGTGGATTTGGTTTCCATATATTGGAGTTGCCATATCCATGGGGCTGGCATGCTTACGTGTCCTAGTCCTACGTATTTTTGGGACTGGGGCGTGATATGTTTTTGTGGTGGCCCATGTAGGTCGAGAGTATATTGTCTCGGTTACGTTACTGTACCAAGCAAGCCTGCACCTAGGAATAGAGTATAGGATCTCATCCATATTTGACTATGACTCATCCTTCCTCCCAATCTGTTCTATTTGAATAGCCGCATCCTGCTCGATTCATGTACTTCCCTAATAGTTCTTTAAGTATAGCCTTCTCCTATAATATAGAAGTTTCTTTTGTTAGATGATAATTAGAGTAGCACACCTATTAAGAATACAACGAGAATATAGACACACCACTAAGTTTAGAATATCTAGTGAACCCTAGAATTCCTTATCTTTAGATTGGTATACCATTACCCCTTGATGTATTAAGAAGACTTGAGAGTAGTATAGACACTACTAGAGTTAGTTAGAAGTTTTACCATAATGTTTGACACCTAGTATCATATAGTCTTTTGACCTATTAATGGAGTGTGATTGAACAACATTAATTGCATTCTAGCAAAAGACGACAATATTTATTCAGACGATAGAATTTAGAGGTCCTTGCCCCTATTTGGTCGACTAGCGACTTAGACAAAGAGGTTGTATGATAACTGTAGGGATTGTAGAGTCTTTTATTATTGTTGTTTAGTTTTTTTTATTTTTGTGAACTTGAATTAAATTGTACCTCCTTTCATCATCATCTAGCGTACTTATATTTGCTGTACTACCTTGACTTATGCTGCTATTATAGCCTAGTTTTTGCAAGCTTATTCTTTATCGAGCTTGTTCATGACATATGTATTATTGGGGAGGCCCACAATAATACAATTCAGAATCAGAGTATTACGGTCTGATCAACCATAGTGCGCTTGATTCGTCCTTCGCAATAATACTTTACGTGGATTGAGATATATAGTTGACTAGTAGACACATGTACTTGCCCTCTAGATATGTCTAAGCATATTGTATCCGTTACATAACTGTACCGATACGAGCATGTGGATAGGCATTACCAAAATAGGACTTCAATCCACAACTGCTTTGACAATTCCTATTTGAATTCTTTAAACGCCTTGATCCCGATACTTCTATTATATTACCTCGCCCTTGAACTCTTTATTATTGATCTCCGTCTTCCCTTATTTCGGAAAGACGAAACCTCGTGCTTGGTATAAGTTTAATACACAGAGAGTACTAGATATACCTCGTAGGCCGATCACATACTTGAGGATTATTCTTTTGTAATTAAGGACATATCATATATGATATAATCGGCGTTGAAGTTTTGAGGATTGAATGATATGAGTAAATAAATTAAGGAATATTTTTCTTAAAGTATATAGCCTTCTGTGATAGATGGATAAATTCTAAGTTGGGTAGCAGTGCATTGTCAACTTGAGGAATTTCTTTTAGATTGTGATCAAGTAAGATTAGATTGGGAGATTCAAGTCATTTTAATTTTGAGAAATTTTAAAAGAAGGATTAAGATAATAAGGATTTAACGAATTTTAAAATCTTGATATTGCAGACCAAATATTTATACTTTGAGCACATGATTTAAATTTTGAATATTGAAGGATGAATCATCGATTTAAATTTTGAGGATAAATATAGAATTTTAGACTTGAACAATTGGTTAATTAGATTTAAATTTTACAATTTGATGATTTGAATTAAAAGTTCAATTTTGATTGTTGGGTCACCTATTTGAAATATTGAGGATGTAAATTGAGTTTAAATATTTGAATAGTACAAAATTCTTGAGTTAAGAATAGGAATAAGATTTAATTAGAATTATTTATTGTTCAAAGTCTAGAGGAGATTATGATAGTTGAAAATTATGATATAAATTTTGATGTGGGATGTCATATAGACTTGAGTTAGATTTGGATGTTGATTATTTAAAAATCGAGAAGAGATTACGACAGGTTGAATTTTGATTTAAACAGTGGTTATCTTAATTTTGAAGTGATCGCGATAGATTTGAATAGATTTTGTTATTTAAATTTTTGGAAGAGATTGCGATTGACGTACCTTATGTACGAATGTGAAAGATTTAACAAATTATGCCTTATTTTAATTTCGAGGACGAAATTGTTTTAAGTTGGGTAGATTGTAAACTCCCTCACCCAAAATAGGTATTTGTGTATATTTTATATTATTATATTTATTATAGATGTTGAATTTATTTAGAGTATTATCTTAGTTAATTAGAAAATAATTTTTTTAGTATATTTACTTATATAAATATTTATTTAGAATTATTTTTAGGCTATTTTAGATTATTGGAATTTTCCATAATTTTTAGTTAATTAAAAACTAGTAACACTAATTTTTGAGGACTTTAAAGAATTTATTTTATGTTCAAACTTAATTAAAAATATTCCAAAATTTTATTTTAGGTTCTAAATAATAAAATATATTTTCTAGAATTTTTTTGGGAATTTTTCGATTATTTTTAGCATTTATTTCAAGTTAATTATGAAAAACTGAATTAAAAACTAATTTCTGGAAAAAAAACCCAAAAAGTAATTACTTCTGCCCAGCCAGCAAACAGGGGGCCCACCTGTCAGCCTCCAGCAGTGAACAGTGCCGGGCCCGCCTGTCAGTGACCGCTGAGGGGGTGCGAGCCGAGCCGAGACCGAGTTCGACTCGGACTCAGCTGAGCCGAGCCGCATCGAACTGCGACCGTTCGATCTGGGCGGGGCTGCACGGATGGCTGCCACGTGGCACGCTGTGAGCCGCGGCTGCACTTTCTCTCTCCTATATATATATATATATATATATATATATATATATATATATATATATATATATATATATATATATATATATATAATAGTTTAGATATTAATTTCTAGGGTTTTTCTTCAGCCGATTTTTGGAGAATTGTCATCTAGGGTTCCTTCATCTTCCAGAAGCCATTGCGCATAGCTCCGGACTCCAAACGAGGCCTAGTTTTTTTTGTTAGAATGATAATGAGGTTAGATTTCTGATTATATAAATTTTTTTCTAAATTATTAGTATTAAATTCTGAAAAATTCGTAGAGCATAGCATGTCCAAAAATAGACGTATTTCGATGTTTTCGCAATTTCGGGAGAACCCGGAATCAGAATCATGAACCGTTTAAAGTTTCGGAAATCTAATGTCGAGATCATCGACATATATTTTTTCCAGAATTTAATTCGAAGTATTTACATACTGTTAATTCTGTAGAACTTCTAGGTTAGAATTTAACCATCGGTGCACAATACAAAATTTGTATGTGCCATAATTCCCAAACGAATTTGAATTCGGACGAGCCATAAATTCTAGCATATTTTTGACGCTGAAATCTACAGGAAATCATGCATGAAAATTGAGTTTGTGTCGGTTGACTTTTCGGCCAACAGATCGTCTCGATTTGCGTGCCATGAGTCTCGAGTTGATAAAATTCAGTTTCTTTGCAAAAAATTTAGGAATTAACATAAAAATCAGAATAATTAGATTAAAATAGGATTTTAGAGTAATTATTCCAGAAATAAATAAATTAAAATAAATTATCTTTTGACGTGATAAATTTGTAATACATAGGCTATTTGGACTGTGACTTGGACTCTGATTCATACCAGCAGCAGGACCCCAGGCAAGATACCTTGCCAAATTGTTTACATTACTTTGCATGCTATTTATATTTTTTTTTTTTTTTTCATTTCTGTATAGTTCTTGCATGTGTAGTTTTTCTCCAGTCATTACCATGTATTAGATATGTTGACACACACATGACACCTAGTATCATGGGAGGACAATCATTAGGCGTATGGGCTTTTAACCACTCTGGTAAACCGTAGTATATAGTTCGCACTACGGGCGTGTGTCGCGCTGGTCGCTACCCCAGAGGTATGTCGATTTCTGTAGAGTCGCGTTGGTCGCTACCCCAGAGGTATGTCGATTTCTGATGTTCTAGACGGGTGTGTGAGTTGTGAGGCTTAGATCGAGTAGACTACCCTTGCCCATACGTCGAAAAGTTGTCCTTATTTGCATTCATATAGATTGTCTTGTACAGCGTACTTATTTATTTTCAAATTATATGCATGTTTACTGTATTCAAGTTGGCTCGTATTTTTTGTATCTTGTTACGTCCCTCTGAGGACCTGGTCCGCTGCCAGGTGTATCTGTTCTTGAGTATTTGCAGGAGCGCAGATTTGGATGGTTGTATATGCTTAGTGGATGTCTTCTCTTCGAGCCGTGATCGATAGCTGGTATACTTATATTGGGTTTGATTGTGTTGTACTTATATTGTATTTACCTTTCCTATTCGAGTTGGTAGTGGATTTGTTTCCATCCAACTATCATCCTAGATACTTCTTATTGAGATCTAGTTTCATCGATACTGTTTATTTATTTCTATATGATTTTTGTGGATGAGATTTAGATTTTACCCTGTGACTCGTATTACAGTTATACACTTGTGGATTTGATATTCATATTACAGCGTACGTGTGGATTTGGTTTCCATATATTGGAGTTGCCATATCCATGCGGCTGGCATGCTTACGTGTCCTAGTCCTACGTATTTTTGGGACTGGGGCGTGACACACAATGATTGAATTATGATAGAAGAGTAATAATAATAACTAAATATGATACACTATATAAGAATTTATAGTAATTGAGCAAAGACCCTCAAAATACCAACACGTATCATGGTGTATCATGATACGGCCTATTCGTATCCAATTATGGACATGAAACTACCCATACACACCAATTTAGGCACAAACAAACATAATTGACCAAATGACAAACACTTGGGGTTCCAAATTCAAAATTTTCTCAATTTGGACACAAAAACATATGGATCTCCTAGATTTTGGCGACAATACCACCTAGATCTTGGCCTAATGAATTGATCATGGCCATGGGTGGGTTCCTAGAGTCTTAAATGCTTATTATACCATGAAAATTGATTGAGAATGTGAGATTTATACCTATTAGGAGTTGGATCCCAATGAACTCCTTCAAGTGGACACAAAGAGTGTGTTGGACACGATCTACTTACAATCTCCCCTCTTGTGGAATCTTCTTGTATTCTCCAAGCTCCTAGACCTCCATGATGGTGAGAATGAGTGGGATTGGGAGTGATTTGAGTAAAATTTGGTAGAGAATTAGTTTGCTTGGGGAAAAAAAAGTGAATTGCTAATAAATGGAGTAAAATAATGTCAAATGAACCCGTCCTCCTTGGGATTTGGGCCGGCCACATTAGGTGGGAGAGGGTGATGGTGGTTGGTCCAATATGCCCCTTCCACACTCTTCTAAAAGTTTTTAGTTGGTACATGTAAGATCCTAGCCATTAGGATGGCATCTTAATTACTTAATGAGGGTATCAAGCTGATTAATGGAGAGAATAGTTATATACCTCTAACTAATCTAATTAATTAATGTAACTAACTATGTCATTAAGTCGTGGGCCTATATGCATGGTGCTAACTAGGTCCACTACACTAGTCCATTATAACTAGCCAACACATGAGCCCAACAAATATATTTATAATGAATAAATATTGTTACTAATATAATTATCAAACAATTATTAAATTACAAAAATACCCCTCTCCTAGTTATAGGTGATTACACAAGGTACGGTTTGAAAATCACTGTTCCCTTCGGGGAAGAGTAACCCAAGAATTTTTTCTATAAGGAAAACTATATCTAATATCAAAATATTTAATCACTTAAATACCAAAATTAAATTCTAAAATTTCCAAAATAAATGTTATAATAAATTCTAAATTCTCAAATAAATTTTCTAACAAAGTTTGCATACATACATACTCATACATATAAACTATATACATATAAAATATTATCTATTTAATTTAAAAGGGTAATAGATGAAATTTAAATAAACAACAAGACCAATAAATAAATAAAAATTTAGGGAGGGGTCTACAGTGTTCCCATTGTAAGCTCGTGCGGCAACTTTTATACTCTAAGACTTATAAAATCAATGTTCCTATCAATGAAAGAATATTTTTCTTGTTCAATGTGTGATTCAATTTCTCTGCGTTTACTTTATTATTGTGCTTTATGTAACTTAACGTTTAGTCCTTGTGTGATTGCAACTTAGTTTCGCACGACATCATGTCCGGGGGACGACAATCGATTCTTTGGAATCAAGACGTGACACTTATATTAAACCTTTAGCACTTGTCTGGAGTTGTTTAGTTAAGGTTAATTATATCACTTGTTCTTAATTAATTGTTGTTAAAGGAAATAAAAAATAATTCCTACGATGAATATTTAAAGTATGAATTAATATATGCTTGCATCAATGATCAATTATAATATTTCGATGGTGGATATTAACTTAGATTAATGCTAGCTTATTCTTTTGATTGCCTTCGATATTTTTGTAATTCATATTAAATGATTTTCATTATATTCAAACCTGTATTCCTTGTTCACATAGCACAAAACTAAACTAATTATTCTCCGTAAGATCGATCCTTACTTACACTACTACACATAATTTTAAGAATATATGTTTTATTTTTTGGTGCCTGCGACAGCACACCAAATTTTGGCACAGTTACCTGCGACTAATTTTATTTGATTTTTGTGTTGTTTGTGATCTTTATTTCATTATCATAATAAACTAATTTTATGTTTGTTTGAAAAAGCGAATTTGAATCGAATTCGGATTTTTCATACCAGAAACTTTCTGTCAAATTTGACCAGAATTCGGATCGAATTCGGTTAGTAAAAAAATATTTTTTTTAGTTATTTATTCTCATATATTTCTCTGAATTTCTTTTCATAATTTACTAGAACTTTTTTTTATTGTTTATCATTGCATCCTGATCTTCTAATCAAGGTGATTTTAGTTATGATTCAGAAATAGAGAAAACTTTACGCAGATTAAGGAGAGAAGTACCGAGAAATTCTGAAAAGAGTAAGTCATGGCTAGAAATCAAACTTTGAAAGAGCTTGCTACCCCTGTTCTGAATCAACACCCTCTATGCATAAAAATTTCTACTTTATATGCTACTACTACTTTTGAATTAAAAATTGGACACATACATTTGTAGTCCACTTTTCATGGCCTTGTAGTTCAAGACCCTCATAAGCACCTAAAGGAGCTTCATGTGGTATGCACGAGCATGAAACCTACGGGAATAACTAAAATGCAAGTCAAATTAAAATTCTTTCTATTTTCTTTAAAGGATTCAGCTAAGGATTGGCTTTATTATCTACCTTCCGCAAGTATTGTCACATGGAACGAGATAAAAAGATTATTCTTGGAGAAATACTTTCCAACTTCAAGGATGACCAATATTTGAAAAGAAATTTATGGTATAAGGCAAAAAAAAATGGAGAGTCCCTACACAAATACTAGGAACGCTTCAAGAAATTATGTGAAAGTTGCCCCATCATTAAATTAGTGAGCAACTACTTATCCAAAACTTCTATGAAGGCCTTCTACCAACTGATAGGAGCATGATTGATGATGCTAGTAGAAGAGCTTTAGTGGATAAAACTCCCAAGGCCGCGAGAAATTTAATTGCAAATATGGCGGCCAATTCTTGACAATTTTGCACTAAGTTATATCTTCCATCTAGGCATGCTAATGTGGTAAATATTTCTTCTCTTGAGCAACAAATTGCTAGTTAAATTTTTCTTATTCGTCAAATGGATGTAGGTAACATGCAAACAAAAAAGACTTATGGAATTTGTTCGGTAACAGGACATCCAACTGATATGTGTTGGAAATCGGACACGCCCTGCAAGCGTTTCGACACCATGTCTGAGAGTGCCCGCAGCAAAAACTTTAGGCCAACCCACCATAGATAACCAACCCCTGTCTAACAAACACCAAGCATAAATAAAGACAAGTATATGGCAGTGACTATGTCACCTGGATAAATTCTAACATTTATAACTCAGATAAAATTACAAGATTGACAGAATCAATGTTGAACCCTTTTTCCTAATAGATTCAATCCCCTCACCACATACAAGAAGAAAAAAAATATTACATTTGAATTCGCTCACCAACCCACAGTAATTTTCCTAACCGAAGTTGACGACTCCTCGATTAGATCTCTTCTTCCTTCTGTCTTGGATGGCGAAGTCCTAAGAGAAAAGCACAGACTTTCTCTTAGATTTTCTGTGGATGAGCACCCTGAATCTATATATTGTGCTTCGCTTTATGCCTCCGCCCTCCACCTATATTTATAGGATGATAAATCCTATCTTAGGTCATAATAGGATTTTCTAAATAGAAAACCTTAAAATAAGAATCATATTCCACCTAAAATAGCTCAACGCTAATTATGGACGACCAAATATGGTCAAATTAAATATTTGATACAAATTTAAAATCTAATCAAATTTTCCATTTAATATAGATTTTTAAATTATATCAAATCAAATCTTTGACCATATTTAGACTCCAAAATTCACCAAATCCAGACTGAACCCCAACAATCTCCCCCTCCAGTCTGATAAGAGAGTGTTAACCCCATGGCTTCTCAACTAGACTCCATGCTTGTCGTCCCGCGACAGAGTTCCTGCTCTCCCATGCCACCGATCTCCGATCCCCCGAGTTATTTTGTAACTTCCTTCGTCTTCAACTCCTCGACCGTCATGTCGACGCTAGCTGCCATGCATAGCACCTTCGGTACTACTGGGATCCTGCCGACATCAATAACAAGGTTGAGACCAAAGTCCCTGATTATCAGCCTCATCGTGAGTCTTGGGTGCCTGTCCCTGACTTTCGTCTTCTACCGTAACGTGTTAATATTCCGACGAGCTCCTTTACCCTAGGCTGGCCCAACCAAGCGGACGATACGATTCTTCCGAGATTCGAACTCCTGAATCTGCCCACCTTCGTGTCTAAACTTGAAGCTCCCCCATACACATGCGTCCTAGAGCAGAATATTACGTACTGTGCATGTCGTCGATGACCCACAGTTTCCCCTAAACTGTATAAATGATGATGTTCCTGCCTCAGATTGAGTTTGCTGTAAACCTTGATCTCCTCCCTGGTCTCGAACTATTGAAACCAATATCGCTGATTGAAGATTTGGCAAACCATCCATCGCTAAAATCGGATCCGTGAAGCAATACCTCACCTGGAGACCGACCAGTTGTCATGGAACCGACATACTAACCCTCTATCTTTGGCACATCACCATTCGTTGCTTTGTCTCGACAAACCGAATCCTCTGTAATTATTAAATTATCTCGAAGCCCCTCCTCAGCAAGTTTTTGATGATCCAACTCCTGTCGAATATCCCTCGAGCCTCCATCTGATGTCTGTAGCATGCATGTACAACTCAGCGGCTTGAGCCTCTACATGCCACAACATAAATCTCCTCTTGATATGACCCATTTTACCACAGTGATAGCAGCCCTCCTTGTAGTCCACAGTCGCAATATCCCGAGAACTTTCTCATGTCCTCGCCTGTGACTTGGGTCTTCCCTTCCTGTAGGAAGCCACCAGAGTGGACTCTTGTGACGATTTCACTTGCTTACGCCGAATCTCATCGTTCAACAAGTTGCTTTTGACTGCCTCCATCGTGACAACTCCACCAGGCGCGGAGTTGCTCACTGACACCACCAATGTCTTCCAGCTTTGCGGCAGAGAACTCAAAAGTTAAAGGGCCTAAAGCTCATCATCAATCATCATCTTCATCGCATACAGTTGATTGATAATACCCGAAACCTCGTTCAGATGTTGTGCCACTGGGGAACCCTCCGTGTACTTCGAATTGACGAGTTGGTGAATTAAAAATACCTTATTGCCAGTTGTATTCCTTTCGTACAGCAAATGCATCTTCTCCCACAATGCTTTTGTCGAACTCTTCATGGACACGTGGTGAAACACCGAGTCATCCAGCCATTGGCGGATGAATCCAACGGCCTTTCGATCCAGTCATTTTCAGTCATCAGCAGTTTTGTCCGATTGATTAGCATTGTCGCCCTCCAACGGACCATGCAAGTCCTTACACCAGAGTATATCCTCCATCATTGGCTTCCAAATTGCCAAATTCTCCCCTGTGAGGGTGATCATACGAGTGTTCATCTGCTCCGTAGACATAGTTGCCAGAACCAAAACCAGTAGCTCTGATACCAGATGGTGGAAATCGGACACGCCCTGCAAGCGTTCCGACACTGTGTCTGAGAGTGCTTGCAGCAAAAACTTTAGGCCAACCCCCCATAGATAACTAACCCCTGTCTAACGAGCACCAAGCACAGATAAAGACAAGTATATGGCGTTGACTACGTTACCTAGACAAATTCCAACATTTATAACTCAGGTGAAATTATAAAATTGACAGAATCAATGTTGAACCCTTTTCCCTAATAGATTCAACCTCCTCACCACACTCAAGAAGAAAAGAAAGAGATTACAATTGAAATCGCTCACCAACCCATAGCAATTTTTCTAACCGAAGTTGACGACTCATCCATTAGATCTATTCTTCTTTTTGTCTTGGATGGCGAAGTCCTAAGAGCAAAGCACGAACTTTCTCTTAGATTTTATGTAGACGAGCACCCCGAATCTCAACATTGTGCTTTGCTTTGATCATCTACCCTCCTCCTATATTTATAAGATGAGAAATCATATTTTAGATCATAATAGGATTTCATAAATAGAAAACCTTAAATAAGAATCATATTCCACCTAAAATAGCCCAAAACCAATTATGGACGTCCAAATATGGTCAAATTAAATATTTGATACAAATTTGAAATCTAATCAAATCTTCCATTTAATGTAGATTTTTAAATTATATTAAATCAAATCTTTAACCATATTTGAGCTCCAAAATTCACCAAATTCAGACTGGACCACAATAATATGTGCCCACCTCTCTTGGAGAAGCCTAGTGAGCAAGTGAATGCGGCAAGTGGTTTTCCTGGACAACCACAAAGGAAGTATGAACCATATTCAAACACGTATAATCCATGATGGAGAGATCATTTCAATTTCAACTACGGGAATCCACAATAAAATCCGCTTGCCAATCAAAATCGCCTAAGTTATTAGCAGTACAAGTAGTCATATCAACCTAAACGACAACCGAGCCAAACTTCTAATCATGTCAAGTATTGCTTCTACTGTAATAGTCTATCAAGTATACAAGTTGTGCCTACAACTCTATCATCAAATACCTCAAGTAATGATCATCATCCAAGTAATTAGGAACAACATAAGTCCTTAAGTTCATTATCATATACAATATCACAAAATTATGATAAGGAATCAAAACAGTCGAAAAAAATAGCAAAAATGATAAAAACGGACAAAAAAAGCGAAAATCAGCCAAAACCGGCATACATGTGGTATAATGTCTACAAACAGAGAGCTTTCAGGGTATAAAAATGGTATACCGTCAGTATACTGGTCTGAGACAGCACCGCAATCTCAGAATTTTGCCAAAACTTATTTCGCCATAAAATCTTCATTTCAAATCAAAATCCGACTTTTCAAAGGTCAAAATCGTATGAAATTAAATTCTCTACAATGTAGGAGTATTACCTTTTTACAAATTTTGAGATTTAAACGATAATGAGGCTCCAAGAGTTCAAAAAATTGTTCAAGAAAGAAATATAAGATGCAAGTACGACCCAAACAACCCTTCAGTTCTTTTATATATTTTATTATTACAAAAAACAACCACAAAATTGTGTCCTTGAATCAAAAGGAAATTTTTTTTTTTTTTTTTGCAGGGTTTGATCGTACTAGCAATAGAGGAGCACCGGATCATACTAACAGTTGACTTAATATTATTGCTTCTTTACTATCTTGTGATATCAAATATTGACATACAATTAATTACTGATTTGTTGCCAAACAGGATTATTAGTTTTTGATAATTTTAGAGAATAATTCGGAGTTCTTATCGAGTGGAACCGTACAGTACCAGACACGAGATACACCTATGAAAGCGAGAAAAAAAGAAGACTTGTTTCACCTGACCCAGAGAGAGGGCGAAGTGGATGAAGATGGCATTTTATATTGTCTTGGAGGCATTGATTATTGCTCGTAGTCATCACCAAAGTACAGCATGCATGGTTGAAATGTTTTGACTAATATGCAACATAAACCTTTGGTACAAAACTAAATTTTTGCTCAATATAAGCGGTCATAGCGATGGACAAAGTTCCTAAATAGAATGCTTGTCATGATTAAATGGGGAGCGAGCTCTTGATTCATGCAAATCAGGGGCACTCATATTATCAATCGGACCAACATGCATGATAACTCAAAATTGTTAGTTGGATACCAATAGATAATTTTTTTTTTTTATTATCTATGAAAAAATTGTAAGAAGCTAAACAAAGATTGTATTGTATAATATGTGCAACAGATATCATTGGTTGTTATTTTATTTATGATATAAGCGTTAGCACATTACTATGTATTAAACTTTTGTGCAATGTTGCTAGTATTTTCATTTACGGTTTGATTATTGAGAGACGAAACTCAAGTCTCAATAGAGCCACCAATTTTTTTAAAATATTTTTTATCTATTTGTAACGGTAATAAATTTTTATGAATAAAAAAATTATAACTTTAAAAAATACACTAAAAGACTATTGGAAAAGAAATTTTCCTAATAAAGCCATTGGAAATGAGAAATTTTGTAATAGTTTTTTTATCGTTAGAAAATTTTTATTCCCAACGAATTTTTCTATTAGAAATTTTTTTATTACTAATAAGTTTTTATCGTTAGAAAATTTAATTTACCAATTTTCTTTTTATCGTTAGAATTTATTTTTCTAATGGTACAAAAAATATTACAATTACCGTCAAAAAAAATTTCTAGGACAAACAATCATCGGTAAAAAGTCGTTAAGAATTTTTTTTAATACTTATAGTAGTTAAAAAAAATGATCTTTTTTTTGTAGTCCGACGCGTAGAATCCATGTAGGCTTTGCTTCGATATTTATCTAGGTCCAGCAAAAATCGTCATTCACAGTCAGAGAGATTCTATTTAATCCACAAACAAAAATAATTAACCGTCAGAAGAGGAGAAAAAGATTTATTATAACAAAGATTATATGAACCTACCTAATTAATCACAGTTCATTAGTTAGTTAGTTAGTTAGTTACTATTATAGGTACTAAGTAAATGCGGAGGATTATTGGGTGTGGAAGGACATGAAAAATGTACTTTTAGCTCTCGGACCGCTTTAATCAAATCAGGAGTAGCTGGAATGAGGAGGTAGGCTGGACGGAAGTGGTTTGGACTAAAGAAGGGACGGTCAAGTTCTCGTTATGTCTATACAAAATAATTCGTAAGAAGTGATGTCTGTGTGGAGATATGGATGAGTTCAGGGAACACCTCTTCTTCTGTTGTGACTTTGTCTGGAATATTTGGAGTAATCACTGCACCTCCTTTGGACTTCATACCACGCACAATAGGAATCTTTCGACGACCCTGAACGAAGTCAAAGCGCAAAAAGGAATAGAGACGAGAGCGTACAGGCGGATACGGCTGACCTTCGGAGCAGTGGTATGACATGTCTGGAGAGAACGAAACCGTCGTATCTTAGAGGGAATTGCGGTAAGTAAATATGTTGTACAAAAAAATGTAGAAAGCTGACATAGATATCCTTGGTCCTAGATAACTGTATTTTGTGTCCTGGACGAAATTAGAGTTATGTAAGGTTTTGCCTTTATCAGTAATATTTATATTCTTCGAAAACAAAAAATACTAAGTAAATAAAGCGGGTGGGTTGTTGGGTTGATAGATAGTAGCGTCGTCAAGATAGCCGTTGATAATAAAACTTGGAGTGCAAGTTACCAATATACGGTTAGGATTATATGTTGCCAAATATGGAAAGAAGTTTCTAAATAAAAAGAGGAGAGAGGTACTGAAACTAGAAGTGGATATATGTTCGCTCCCTAATTAGGAACGGACGAATTAGGAGAGAGGTTCTAATAAGGAAACACATATTCTATATAAACAGAGAAGAGAGAGAGAGAGAGTTCCTAATTCATTAATCCCTCCTTTTACTTTCTTCTTCTTCTTCTTCTTCTTCTTTGTAGCGCACGCTGACGCTCTGGAGTAATTGAGGTATTGATTTGATTTTGTAATAGAGGTTTAGGGTTTACAGTATGGTAATTGAGACGTGCTGATCTGAAGTTAATATAATTTTTTTTTCTTTTCCTTTTTCCTTGGCGCGGGGTTTCGTTATGGCCCGGGCATGCACCGGGGTGCGGTGTCCGGAGACTATATATATATATATATATTAGAAGTGAGGTGGGATGGGATGGGATAGGGAAGGCTAGGTGTGTGTTGACTCATGTGAAAACGAAAAACATATGGAAAAGAATCGATCATTCCGCCTCTTTGTGTCCGACATAGACTGATACAATGCTAATATTGTCCGATATTTGTGGGCATCCATAGATATATAGAACCACAGAAGATGGTACAGAGCAATCTTTGCCTGAATCGGTGAAAAGTGTCCTATACTTGCTCTAGCTCACAAAGAAAACCAATACATCATCTATAGTCAATACTAACCATTTTGGCCCAGAAAGGGTAAAGATGGCTTAAATATGGTTCAAATTTGCAGTAAGTTACAGATATAAAAACAAAATTTGGGCAAAATTGGTAAAGGCTATCTTGAGATTTGGTAGGACTTGAAAATATAATCCGATACATGCCGCGGATAAAACCGATATTTGGTATAAATTGGCAAAATAGGTCTAGAAAGCTGGCCAAATTTTGGGCCTCAATTGACAAAACAATAAGAAATTTGGTAAAAAAAAAAAAAAAATTGGTTTCAGATTGTTAGTGGTTTTTTTCACCCCACAGGTTAGTTTCTTCTTCAGGACTAGTACCAACTATTGAATAATATAACCTTTTATGTTAACCTCTTATTGTGTATCGTCTATAGTCATTCTTTTTCTCTTCTTAGACTAGGATTTTACACACATCTACTGTGTTTGTTCTTGAAACGATACTATGCAACTCTTGCAAAAAAAAAAAAAAAAAAAAAATGATGTTAATTTGGCGATCAATACAATTAGTTCCCTTTTTCTAATTGTTTTTAGGTCGTTGTTTAGTAGGATACTTTCCTTAAATCTTGTCCAAAACCATGGTTATCAAACATTTTCTGGGATTTATGTGTTTCTTAAAGATTACCCTTTTTTGGTAATTTATGCGTTTGAAAATTTAGCGTATCCGTAATCATAATTAGTAAGATATGATCACTTTAGACATCTTCTAGCTGCACAATGTTGTTATAACTATATGTTAGGATTTAGAAGTTAATTCTAATGATGCAACCTTATAGTATTATTTAGGATGCTTATACAACATAAGTTTTAAGTAGTAATTCTATTTGAATTAACTGGTTTTGTATAGAAAAGTTTATTAGCTAGTTGTTCAAGTTCTAACAAAAAGTGACTCTTTCTTAGTCCTTAGTTTCGATTCAGTTTGTTTTGGATAGCGAAGCACTATGTAACATAACAAACAGAGTTGGTTCTAGGTTACTATGTATAATATTCTCTCTCCCTCCTTTCTGTTACTTCTAATCATAAGTATCTGCAATAGAAGGATTCACCAACTAAATTGTTAAAACAATTTAACATGCTTGTAAGGAATGAAATGCTTTAAACTAGATTTAGTGATTAGTTCAGTTTACTGTGCTTTGCTTTCTTGCATCCATTACAGGTGTATTGTTTAATTATTTCGGCTTCTATCTATATATAAAACATCTATAGCTGCTGACCTTTTATTTCATCCACTACAGACTTTTCTAGAGATGAGGACTAGAGGTTGCATCCCAGCATCATCATCATCAGTCTTCCAGGATGACAACTTTGCTACAAGCAGCAGAGGGACACCAAGGAAACCTCTTCTAATTCGGTTCGTAATGAAGCAACGACAATCTGACAGCTGCAAGACTGATCAGGAAGAGGTTCCTACCAGAGAAAATGCATCGGAGGAAGTGACGTCATTGGAAGAAAGTAGCTGCAGTAGTAGTTTCAGAGGATTGCCTTGCTGGTCTGTAACTGGAAGAAGAGGCAGGGAAACAAAACAACCTGCAGCTCCTACCGGAAGGGACAATGAGGTAGAGAATGCTGCCAGGATACTTCTTCCCCAGATGAGTCCCATGGCGACTGAAAGCACAAGTGAGGAGAGGGCCAATCTGGATCCTCGACTGGAGGACAATGCAGCTGAATCCGACACTTTGACTGACAAGAACACCAACCGGATGGAGGTTGCTAGCAGCAATGGGGATGTTGAGACATCAATGTATGGAGCAAAGGGGGAGAGCATAATGATTCCAGAAGTGAATTCAACACATAATGCTGCTGCTGAGCTGGAAGCAGGACATCAAAATGGAAACATGGCAACCTTGAATAAAAAAGAAGAAGATAGGATCTGTGGAGAGTTAGAAATCTATGAACTTACTACTCTCAAGCTGGCAGTTAATATCAGCAACAAAGATGTGAAGTGGAAGGGCAGCATGAGTCCAACGTCTGCTGTATCAGAGATCAGTACTTGGTCTGAAAATCCGATTCAGAACGTTTCTGAATTATCAGCCACAGATGATGAAAATGAAAACATGGCATGCTCAAGCGCAAAAGCTGTTAGGACTAACAAGAGAAAGAGGGGAGGGTTGGAAATCAATAACACGTCAGAAGGAAATGGTAGCAAGGAAGGCGGCTACGTTTGCAATATCTGCAACAAGTCATTCTCCACATATCAGGCACTGGGGGGCCACAAGACCTTCCATACAAAACAACACAAGTCCATGTTGGCAGACACAAGCAGTGGAGAAGATGGTCATGATAAAGAAACTAAATTACCTCACCAGTGCAGGGTTTGCAACAAAGCGTTTCAAACGGGGCAAAAACTCGGCGGGCACATGCGGGCACATTTCCAAGGCACTTTATCATCAAAAAGGGTTAAGCATAATGCTCAAGAATATGGCTCATCATCAGCAACTGCTGCAAGGGAGAAATCCCCTGATGGTTCGTCCTCCCAAAGCGTCAACAACATAGCACCTGCTGCTGCTGCTGCTGCTGCTGCTTCACTGTCAGAAGATCATACGATGAAGAACAACCATACTACTGCTGCTGCTGCTGCTGCTTCTTCCTTGGCTTCTGGAAGTGTGATGACAGAGATGGTCCTTCGGCCCCATGACTTTGATCTCAACGAGCTACCTAGGGAAGGAGATATTCTTGCTGCTGCTGCTGCTGCTGCTGCTGCTGCTTCATCACCACCACCACCATCATCAGATACTCCTGCAGCTGATGTGATGCTGGACCTATCCCTGTCATTATAGTCCAGTTCTGGCCTCATGTAAAACGTCCTAAACCATGCTGGGACGTAACCTCATCATTTATTACAGTTACGGTGCTTTTAATTAGCTCGCTATGTATTGGAACTTACTTTTACAATTTTGGAGTTCTTATATTTTTCTAAACCATAATTTTGGGGTGTTCCAAAGTGTATTCTTCCTCTATATTTAGTGCGCAGCCAATTGAATGTCAAGGTTGTTCTTCTTCCTTTTTTTGTTAAGTATGGTTTTCTGTGTTTCAAAGTGTATTGGCTTGCATCCTCTGAAATAGATTTTGCCCTTGTGATCATATCTGAAGTTGTTGCACAATTGAATCCATCCTGTTTCTGGAATGGAAATTGTTCTCTTCTCAATATTTAGGACTTCACAAAAAAGACAAGATACAAGATACTGATAACTTCTCAATATCTAGCAGGCTTTGTCGTAATATCTCTCGTCTTGTTTTAGGACTCGAGCTATGTCTTTGTTTCGTCACAGTTTAGTCTGAAACTTTTTTTCTTTTTGTTTTGCAGATTATATAGACATCTATTAGTCTCCTCTTAATTTTATCCATTTGTAGAAGACTTATTTTACATTCCAGTTTCGTAGTTTAGCATTGTCTTCACAGCAGCATTGTGAAGTTGTTCAAACATGTTTTTGTCCTAGAGGAAGTTAGGAATTAAGCTAATCATTTTATGTAGTTTACTATGAGCAGCAGCAACAGGACATTGTTTGATCAAAATCTGAATAACTTGATGTTCTCTGTTATTCTGTACTACCAAATGGATAATAAGAAAGAAAAAAAATTAGGTTGGAAAAAGTGTCAAAATAGTGAGAACTCGAAAGGCATTTATCAAAGGAGGAAGCTAAGAGAGCTTTCAATAAAGCTTCTTCTTTTTTTCTTTGAAGGATTTTTGTTGAGGTTAGAAACTGAGGAGAAAGAAAATTATGTTTGTAGATTTGCTAAGATTAGTAAGAGGAGTAGGGACAAATTGATTGTTCAAGTGTGGAACCAAAAGTATAAGCAAAAAATAATTAGATTCAAGGACAGATGGAGAGTTATTTTCAAGCATTTTTAGCAAGAATAACCTATAAATTTTTAATATAGAAACCTATGAATTAGATCTAGATAAATCATATTCTTATTGTCGTAAATAGCAATTTCTAGAGTTAATGATACCTTAAAGAAAAACAACGGAAAATTAGGCCTCTTTGGCAAATGGAAAGTTGGAAGGAAAGTAATGGAAACTTTACATAGTTCCCAGGCCATGGGAGTGTGCATAATGAAACTTATAGGACCTATTTACAGTTCATTTTGTTTTATTTTGAAATCAAACACCCACTTTATTGTTGGCTTTGCTTTAGCAAAAGTTTAAGCTCCTTCTTTTTTTTAATCCCACATCCGATGGGCTAAACCCTTCTTGTGTACATATATTAGTTTCTCTTCTTTGCTCTCTTAAAGTTGTTGTGTGGGGAACCCCTTAGGCCACACGCGCGCGCCGCCGCCCGGCTCGGCTTGGTACGCGGCCACATCTGCGGGCGCCGAATGCCGATTCGATTTCCTCTTCGGGTTCGGGCTGGGACCCTAAAATTCTTTTTGCTTCTCTTCATTTTTTCATTTAATTTTCTTAACGTTGGAAAATTAATTTTTTCCGTTACTAATTATTTTTGAACCGTTAATATATTTTGTGTCCAGGTTCATTCTCTCCTTCTCCTGTGTAACGGCTGAATTAATAGAAAATTAATTCAGACCGTTACATATTGGATTAGTATTATATATTTGACTGGTTTTCTTTGTAAACACAATCAGAAAATTTTATCTCTAAACTATTGCTGCCAACATTCTATTTTGTCCAATCTTCGTCGTTTCGCTCGTCTCCAAGCTCTGGGCATAGCTAAGTCCTGGTCGTTCTCTCCGAGTCGTGTGCGGCGACGAGATACCGGTAGTGCGGGAGTTTTACCACTAGGAGCTTCAGGAACGTCTACACATAGATCCCGAATCAACTCTTCGGGCAGTGCTTCGTGCACGACTTCCCCAGAGGCCGGTAACATCAGTCTAATTTTATTTTTTATTCACAAATTTTTCAATAAGAAAACGATAATAATTCTAACAATCTAAGGGTTGAATTTATTTGTTAGAATTGATTTTTCTAACTATTTGCTACTGTTTGTTAAATAGTTACTGTTAGAATTGATTTATTTGTTAGAATTGATTTTTCTAACTATTTGTTACTGTTTGTTTAAATAGTTACTGTTAAATAGTTACTGTTAATCGTATGTTAGAGTTGATTTATTCTAGAAAAAATTCAAGTTAATAGTTACTGTAGCATAGTTGATAATTTATCAATTTAAAATTTAAAATTTCTGACTATACTGTGCTTTAACTTGTAGAAAATTACTCTTACTATAGCCAATATCGTTAAGTTGCAGTAGCTTAATTTTTATTCTAGAAAATTCAATATATTTACCATAGCAAATAACCATATTTAATATTTGCTTTTTGACCATAATCGTTAACTCAAAACAGTTGTTAGAAATTTGCTTCATTTCCTAAATTGAGTTATTTGTTTACTTATCAAGTTGCTTACTATACTGTCAAATTGTAAATTTGCTTAAAGTGTTTAAAAAAAAAAATTGTTAGCACATTTGATAATTTTGTCAATTGTAATTTTTGATCACAAAATTCCTTTCAATTGTAACATACAATTTGCTTCATTTTTAATCACTTAGTATTTTGAAAGCAATCTAGGACCAAAAAGAAAATAGTTTAGTAAAAAAGAAAATTGTAAATAAAATCTTCAAATCTAAAGTTTCAAAGTAGAGACAAACTCGGACACAAGCCGAAAGGGTCCTTCTGTCAACCGGGTGTAAATAGCCCTAAGCGACACGGTACTTAAGAGTCTTCGGACCGCCGCTAGCTGGGAACCGGCCCCTACAGCTAACCTGAGTTGATCAACACTTGAAAAACTAAAGATTTTAAGATTGTTTAGCAAAGACCACCTAAACTATTATCTTAGACATTGTTATTATAAATTTATATTTTTCAGACTGCAATCATGACTGGTAAGGAGGAATTCTCTACTGCAAAAACTGCTAAGTTTGATGGCTCATACTTTAAAAGATGGCAGAGCCAAATAAAATTTTGGCTCACGACCTTAGGACTTATTTCAGCCATTGATGGGTCCACACCCATCACAAATGATTCTGATGATACTGAGTCTGACATAGGAGTGTCCACCTCCTCTGTCACTACCACGTTCCGAAAACAGGGGTATTTTTGACTTTTTATATTATTTAATATTATTGTAGTTACAATTAAGTAATTGCATGACAGTATATTTAATTTAAATAATTATGTGATGTGTAATTAAATATAGTATTATATACAGTGTTCATTTATTTTGAGCTAGCAGACTTGACCTAGAAGCCAGTAGATGAACACCTATCGAAATTATAGAATTCTATATTTAATTGTTTATCTAGAATTTATTTATTGGAGATTGTAATTAATTACCGTATTTTAATTAATTATTGCGCATTGCCTTTGCTTCGATATTTGGAGCGCTATCCTGACATTTGCCTTCCAACAAATTTCACAATCTTGCCCTAGACATGCCCGCCTTCCATTCTGCTATTTTTGCAACTCATAATTATGCTCTCTGTGCATTATTTCTAGCCGCACAAAAATCGTCGCGAACGTTATTTAATAAATCCCTATTTTGTATCGCTGTGCGTTCCAATTGAAATTGGAGGCAATCTTGACCTATTTTTTGTGCGGGCCAAATTAGGGTAATATCCTGTTCTGAGTCTACTTCATTATTGGTATTGATGACCTGACCTGATTTTGGCCCCATGTACTTATAATTAATTTTAGAACACAACTTGCATTTTATTCTAATTAAATTGAGGATACTATTTAAACCAATTCTGAAAATCTCAATTTAATTCCAGTGCCCTGCTAATTGAGCCCATACCAAACTTACAGTGCCCCTGACCCTACAAAATACCAGACACCGAATCGCCCGCCAAATTTTTGTTATTTCATGCGTCTGTGCAAATACCCAAATTTAAGGGGGCTAATTTGCAAATTTGCATTTTTGGTGCCAACATCCATTTGTTAAACCAATGAGGAATCCCTAATAATTTTTAATTAAACCTCATCCTCATTCCTCCATGAATTATTTTTCTCCATGACTAATCTGGACCACACATTTCAAGGGGGTCAATCATCACCCTTGATTTCACTCTCTCTCTCTCCCTATTTAATGTCATGTCCCATCAACCCTAATTCCCAAAACAAGCCCCCACATTCTCCCTTAAGCCTCCAACCGTAGCCCTCATCCCATTTTCTCCACTTCTCTTCTTTTCTTCTTCTCTTCTTTTCTTCTTCTCTTCTTCCCTTCTTCTTCTTTCCTTAGTTTTTCTTAAATTCAAAAGAGGAGAAGGGGGGGGGGAACAGTGTTCACCCCCGCCCATTTCTCCGCTGTGCACTCGGCGGGCCACCGCACCTCCTGCGGGCTGGCAGCCAGCCCCGATCCTCCGGCGGCTGCTGCGACCCCCCATTCCTCCCTGCTCCTAGCTCCCTCCGGCGGCCAACTGCACCGCTCGCTCAGCCCGGCGGTGCTGCCAACTCCGGCCCGCTGGCAGCCGCTGCTCCCATTCCTCTCTGCTGCTCCTCCCTCTGCGGTGAGCCCGGTGGCCAACCCCCTCTCCCAGGCACTCCGACGAAGCCCCTCCGGTCAGCCAACCTACTCCGGCGAGCGGCCGACCGAGCCCCGACTTCCTGTACTCCCCCTCCGACCTCCCATCATCGCGCTAGCAGCCGACTTCCCTCCCTGCGGTGTACCCCGGCCGGCCAGCAGACCCCCAACCCCGCTGTGAGTCTCCTCCCTCTCTTCCTGTACTTTGCTTCATTGCCTGTAATGTATAACTCAAAAATGAACACTGTGTTTAAACTACTTAAATCATATACTACTATGATTTAAACTACTATTTCATATACTGTAAATCATATATAGTTTGTATATGATTTAAACGACTTAAATCATTTTGAGATATATTACAGTACCCTCTCTCCCTGTACTTTTGTAGATGTATATTATTTATTAGTTAATGTTTAGCATATATATGTACAGTATATATATAATTAGTATATGTATTGGTATATAATGTGTAGACATATACGTATATTGTATGAGTATATATTAATATATATATATATATATATATATATATGTATAGTATTTATTTAATTAATGTTTAATACGCATATATGTATAGTATATAAATACACTGGTAATGTATGTATTTAAAATATGAATATGTATGTTATTTATTTTTATTGTATGAGTATAGTATATATTTAAATAAATTCTATAATTAAGTATGTATAATTAATTGTACAAGTATGTATTTAATTAATGCATATGTATATGTATGAATATTGGGTATTCTTATATGGTATAAATTTAATTTGGTGAATTAATATTAGTATGTTAAGAATGATGTTGACAATATATATATGTATATTCTAAAAATGTACTTTTGCACATATACGATATATACGTATTTTAGTATATAAAATATAATAGTATACATACTATTTTGGTATAAAAATATATATACATATATATATATAAATGTATTGGTATACACATATATATGTATATGAACGTATTTGATATATGTTAATATATAAATGTACGTATTTTGGAAAATGTACAACCATAGCAAGTAATTTATATTGGTATATATATTAGATATATATATATTATGTTAAATTCTTTTAGTATGTATACAAATATAAATATGTATAGTATTCCTTTCCATGAACTATGTTTATATAGATATACATACAAGTATTAATTATTATGTTTATATATATACAAGTATTATTTATTTTAAAGTATATATTTTTACATATATCTATTATTGTAATTGATAGAAATTTTATATATATATATATATATATATGATTAGTTAATGAGATGTATATTTATGTATATCCCTACCAGATGACCCTAGTTGACTAGTGCCCTGCTTGGCATGGCCCTGAGGCCAGTGTTTTAGACTGTGTGTTAGGGTAGCACCTGATACAAGTGTTATTGTGATGTGTTTATAGGACTGTTGCTTCACCCAGGGGATACTCTGGAACAGGACATCCATAAATACCAGCTAAGGACCCAAGGCAAGTACATTCTCTGATAATTTCTAATTGTTGATAATTTCTATAAATTCAATAATCTAGAAATGTTACATCTGAATCCTTGACACTGTGCTACACGGACTAGTATAGCTTGGATCTGCAGTCATGAGATGTTACATTGATTATCGTATTGATATTGTACACGACATGTATATTAGACATCGTACATGATAGATTGGACCTGCTCGTGTATCGTGACGTGTCATAGTTGGATCCACAGTACTAGTTGGGGGCGGGAAAGTAGTTAGTAAGAAATGTGATCATAACTTCTTATTGTAGTGTAGAACAATGTAAGTGTTAATCATGCTCTTCACCCATGATTAACCAGGCCCTATAGCTATCGTACATGTTCCCAAGCCGATCACATTTTGAAACTACTATTTCAAACACTTAGAGTAGATTACAGTTCCCTATTTTAAATCATATACTACATCACCCGTATATGATACTGTTCCTTGTTCTTTTCATTTTCATACATGCACTGACTGTATCATATTGCCTATTGCCTGTCTCTTTACATTGCCTGTCTCTTTTTAATTGTCATTGCATTTATTTCACTGTCTTCTCAGTAGCTAGCATCACATGTTTATTGTTTTATAGTCCTTATCAATTTAATGGAATTGTTATTTGAGATTGTACTTTGCTCCTTCCTGACTGGAAATATTTTTCCAGACTATGCCTTAGAGGATCGGTAGCCAACACTTTATGGACCATATGGTGAGTAGCTGCAACTTGGGCTTGATAGTTTAGTTGTGATTCCGGGAGGTCTAGCCGAAATCACCAATCTTCTAGTTAGTTCTTTCAGTAGACTATTTGGTACCGGATTTGTCTCCGGTATTTTTATTGAGACTTGGATATTGTTGAGTTTGATTATTACTTTAGACTTGTGTTGTATTTAATTATGTTCGATATCTTATCATGCTGTAATCCTGTGATTGAGTATGTGTTCATTTTATTTTGTGTCATCCGTGCCTCCTTATGGAGATTGGATGCTTGTGTGAGATTTGCTAGATAGTATCAAGACCTTGACAGCGTTCTACCACCGATGCTGCGGTGTAGGCTGGACGTACCCACGTACTCGTGCCCCAATTCCGGGTGCGGATCGTGACACGTTTTTAGTGGTGGCCCATGCAGGTCAGACTTCGCGAGTTGTGCGATATCGTAGTAGAGTGGCATCTTTGTTACACTATTGCGTACCTGCGATAGGATCTAGGACATAGGATACTAGGACGAGAGCGAATACTAAATCATAATTCCTTGAGAGATTCCTGGGATGACCCTTGAGAATCTTGTTATAATTCCCAATTTAAAATTATTTCCTTGTTCCGTCCATTCTCACTTGTTGATTGTTGATTAGTTATTAAGTTAGGATTTTGGTTTCATTGTAGGGTTTGATTTCATGTCAAGATGAAATTACAGACCGATTTATGATATTATTTGATGATACACGTCGATGAGGACAGTAAGAAAGATAACACTAGGGCTACTGGACTACAAGATATGGATTTAAATTATGATTTGAAGATTGAAAACGAAATGCATTTTGAATTTTGAGAAGTTGAGATATTATGTTATTAAAATTTATTTTGAGCAATTCAGATTCAATTTAATGAACATAGACAAAATTGTAAGAATTATTGAGGTGATTAAGTTTTCATTTCAGTATTTAAAATAATTAACCTTTGAGGAAGGTATATGCATTATACTTTAAATTATTCGAGGAGTTAGTTTCGAGGACCTTATTTGGAGGATAAAATCCTATAGTGAAAGAGATATATTAGTATATAGTAGAGAAGGTGCATATGTAAGGATATGTTGGCTTGAGCATGATTGAGATTACGCTGCCAACTGGCTTAGGTGTTTATCTAGGATGGTATTAAAGAGAGCAGTACTTAGTATAGTGTGCTGAAATTGATATGCACTTGAGTGATAAGGATAACTAGTATCAGCGATTGCAGTAGGTATGAAAACTAGCAGTGAGTGTGCTTATAGTAGAACTATGGTACCTAGGGAGTAGAGGTATCAGACTATGGATGTATCTTTGACCTGTGCAATCACAACTAGGAATGTTATTCCAATCTATTTATCTTGAATGTTGCTTCTTTAGAACTGTACTGTCCTTCCTTGATGATATCACATTTTTGCCTAAATTGATTCTTTGGGATCTGTCTTCAGGATGTCACCGCAGACACGGTCTATGAGAGAGGGAACATCAGCTTTAGAGGGGTCTGCCACCTCTCCACCTGAGGGACAGACAGTCGTAGTTCCTCCTACATCTCCGATGCATGTAGGAGTTTCTGCACTTTTTGGGGATCCTCCTCCCCCACCTGCTCAGAGGATTGCCGCAGCTGTGACGGACAACCTTCCTCCTCCACCGACTCCGATTCCCGGAGGTTTGTCCATTGACGGGACGCAGATGTTTACCTTGATCCAGGGCATGGTAGATGCCCAGAGAGTGACGGCAGACGCTCAGCGAGTTCAAGCTGAGGCTCAGAGGGTGCAAGCAGAAGCGCACCAGGCACAAACCGAACTGATGAGAGAAAACATGGAGAATGCTCATCAAGTGACTCTCCAAGCTTTGGTGTCACGCCCCAGTCCCAAAATGACGAGGGACTGAGCACGTGAGCAATGGCCAGCAGCGCGCACCGATGGACAACCCAATTTAATGGATCCATCAGGGCATGCTTAAGCTGTAGTCTAGCAGTAAAGTGTTACAGTCTCAGGTATTTCTAATCTCATCCACAGAAATAGACAGATTGAAGCCAGAAATAATGCAATGGAAATAAATGTGCAATATCAAATAAGGTTATCTCGGGAAACAAATCCGAGAATTATTCTGTTACAATTAAGAAAAGACAGGAATTAAAATGCTGGAAAATGTAAATACTGAGTAGTTGCAGCCGGCGCTCAAGAGAAGTCTTCGGCCACTATATCGTCCTCTGTTCCTGGTTCTGTTCCGAGGAGTGCTCCGGTACCGTACACTTCTGGGTAGTTCTCTTCAGCTGTACCTGGGGACATCATCCATTCCAGGTCCTCAGGGGACATAGCAAGGTACAGAAAAACTCAAGCCAAATGAATATCAGTGCAGCAATAAGATAATCAGCAGGGTAAACTAAGTAACCAACTATGTGATATGCAATATGAGAGCAGCACTAGATCTCAGGCTGAAGCCACTACAAGCTCTGTGTCGGGGAGCCGGTAGCGGCAATAACTATGAATTTCACTATGATATAGACTATGTTATATATATAATATCAGCCTGTAGTCTGTGTGTCTCTCCCCACCTAATGTAATCACGCAAGCCATGACCATAACGTCTCATGTCCATGTCAGCGGGATTATAACTAATGCAGCAAGTCTGGTAGCTATGAATCAAAATGTCTAAGAATGTAAAGTCTATGTCCTATAACATGCATCCTATACAGAATCACCTTGAATGTCTCAGGAAGACTCTGTCTCATGAAATAGTGTCAAGTGTCCTGGGTTCTGGTGTACTTGATAGGACAAGTACGAGAATTATCGGGTCTCGTTATCCATGTCTATGTGACGTCACACAACCCCGCGTACGGAGTTGGCACCCGACTGTGATCGGACACTAAGCACGTCATCCGTTTCCTAGGTTAAGCAGTTAAAACAAGTTTACATTTAATTCCACAAGACATCAAGTAAAATACTATGTCAAGAATTACTGAGATTTAGCAAGCTTTTCTTGCCCACTATTTCATAATTAAGTCCAGAAAATAATTAGCAAGCTGCAGGGTTTGGCAAGGTACACTTGCCTGTGGTTCCGGCTATGTTTACGGCTCTGACTTCGGCGGGAATTGCAGGCGGTACTCCGGTTGCTGAAACAAACATCACCATCAGATCCAGAAAATATCAATCAGCTAGAAACGCCTGTCCTTGAGTCCAATTTGGAGACAAGGGCAAAAACGGCAGTTTCGGGCCAAAACGGGGTCCACCGGTGGGCCCGCTTTGCACCGAAAAACGTGTCAGGGTCAACGGTCTCCAAATTCACCAAACTCAGTGTCAACAGGTCAGGAATGCTGATACGAACCCAACGGAACTTCCAGAATTGGATTCCGATGAGCCGAACACAAAATCGCCCGTCGAGCGGGGCCTGTGGGGCCCACGACACGCGATTTCGTCAACGTTCTCAGAATCGAACCAAACTTGACCCACAGGACCAGCGTATCGCTACGAGTCCGATGGCGCAAGTTTCGTTTCAATCCGACGTGTGTACACAAAGTTAGGGTGAATTGCAGAAAAGACGGATACGGGGCGATGTCCGCGGATACGCGTTGATTCCGGTGTGCACGCACACCCAAATCGACTTCCGCGAAAACCCACACGTCCGTATCGACGAGGCGCACGTATCTGTGAAGACCGCGCGCGACCAAGTCGTCCCGTTTGGCGGGGCGGACTCGGTTCCGGGGTGAAACAGGGTCTGGGTTTTTCCTGTTTTTGGATCGCGGTGTGCGATCGCCACAGGCCGCGATGCCTCGAACAGTTTGTCCGGACACCGAGAGGGTCATACCGGCTTCGCAACGCAATTTGCGGAATCGAAAACGGAGCTACGAGCAAAAAGTTACGCATACCTGAACCGGGCTGAATAATTGAGAATTCGTCGTGTCCGACTCGACACGGACACTGTGTCCTGTGTCCGTGTCCGACACAGAAAAGAAAATTGGGGATTAGGGCTTGCTGAGTTCGGCGGCGGCCGGCGGAGTGCTGAGCGGCGCTGTTGGGGGCCGACCGGGGCTGGGCGGCTGCGCCGTCGACGTCGGGGTCGAGGGCGGCTCGGCGTCCGGCGGAGCTGCCGTCGGCCACTGGGACGAAGGAGCAGGGGAGGGAAGGGAGGAGGCTGGGGTGGTCGGCACGTGGCGGAGCTGGGTGGTGTTCGGGGGAGAAGGGCGGTGGCGCGGCGTCGTCCGGCGAGGAGGATATGGCGGTGGCGCAGCGTCGTGGCGGCGAGGGCTCGTCGCGGTGGCGCTAGGGTTCAGGGGAGCTCGGGGTTGGGGGAGGAAGTGGGCGGAGCTAGGGCATTTATAGGGCCGGTCGGGGGCGAGGGTGAGGCCGAGTCTCCGGGGCGACGTGGCCGCGGGAGCCGGGGGAAAGGCGGACGTGGCCGCGCGTTTTCCGGCGCCGGCGGGGGTCTCGGGGGTGACTGGGTCGTGGGACAGGGGAGGTGGAGCGGGTCGGGTCGGGCGGCGGGCTCCGGGTGAGCGGACCCGCCCGACCCGCTAGGGGTTGGAGGCTGGGCCGGGCTAGCCTAATGGGCTCGGCCCATTGGGCTGGGCCCAAACCAAAAAATAAAATAATAATAATAAACATTTAATAAATAAATAAATAAATAAATAATTAAATAAATAGTTTTTAGGTATTTAAAAAATAGGTCCGGGGTCCGATAAATTCCAGAAAAATTGCCCTAAGTCCAGTTTTTCATTTTACGCCCAAAAATATTATTTTTATAATATTTTAATATTATTTAATATCATTTAAAAATCATTTAAAAATTAAAACCCTGCTTTTAAATTGCAGAAAAATCCCAGAAAATTCCAGAAAATTGTGAAAAATCCAGTTTTGAAAATTTTGAAAAATCAGGGGGTTTACAATCTACCCCCCTTAAGAAGATTGCGTCCTCGCAATCAAAGAATAACCGGTCAACAGAGATGACGCGGTCGCAAGCATCGTTTGAAAATACATCACAAGATACTTAGGGAAGTACCGTTTCCCTAAAAACTGAAAGCTTACACTTTCCAGGAAAATCTAGTTAAAATTTTAACTTTTATGAAAACCAGGTTTATTATTAACAAGTTGCAAATTACTAGGTTGGGGCTGAGGTCACGGACCAACGGGCACGAACTACAACAAGACTAGAACGGAAAACTATAAATCACTTACTCGCACCAGCGTCCTGCACAGTCAGCGCATAAGCTTGTCCTCGTCCTTGAGGTAGGTTCCTCTGCTGCTGTTGGGCTTGCTGGAAGAGTGTCGCCTGAGGTGCCAGAGGTGGCCTCGGTGCTGGTGTAGCTGGTTGGTTTGCCCTTGCTGCTCCATCTCGATGCTGAGGACAGTCCTTGGCTATGTGCTGATTGGTGCCGCAAATCAGGCACAATCCCAACTTACGTCTGCAGTCTCTCTCGACATGGCCTACCTTGCCGCAGTAGTGACAGGTAGGAAGGGTCTGAGAAGCTGTCCTGGGTGGCTGGAGCGTGTGAGATCTCTTTGCAGATTCTCCTGGTGATGCTCTGTCTGGTGCTGAGGTGATTGGCCGCTTGTGGCGCGACTCCCTCCTGGTGACGCGTTCCATGCGTCGGGCGGCAGCGAGAACGTCTGAGTAGGAGGTAGGTGCGACGGATCCGATGAGTCTCTGTAGCTCGAAGTTCAGTCCGTCGAAGAATTTCTCGGCCTTCTCTTCCTCTGTCGGGATCAGGGTGGGGGCGAAGCGGCTCAGACGAATAAATTCTGCGTTGTATTCTTCCACCGTCATAGAGTCCTGAGTGAGGCGATTGAATTTGTCCCGCAGTTCTGACCGAGCGATGGCAGGAATGTACATCTCCTGGAAGAGTCTGGAGAACTCCTCCCAAGTGACTCGGTCTGGTCCGAGTCGCGTCTCCTCAGACAACCACCAGTGGTGCGCGTTGCCTGTCAATTGCATTCGGACGGCAGTCATCCAGCGTTCCCGTGGAAGCTCAGCTGCTTCAAGTTGATGCCGTATGTTGGTGAGCCACTCATGAACTTCGGTGGGTTCCTCTTTTCCAGAAAAGGTGCGGGGCTTCAGTTGGCGGAAGTCAGTGATTGAGCCTGTAGTTGGCCGTCGGGCTGGTAGGTTGGCCTGCTCCAGTACAGTTACGATGCTGTCCCTCCAGAAATTGGCTTCGCGACGTTGAGCCTCGTGTTGGACTTGTTGCTGAGCTTGCATCATCGCGTAGATCATTTGGAATATCTGCTGCCCGTCAATTGGTTGTCCTTGTGGGAGTACGGGCGTTGGTGGAACGAACTGCGGCGGAGGCGGAATATCATCGCGTCGGAATCGGGAGTTAGGTTGACCTGCCTGCTGGCTCTGTTGAGTTGTGGGAACTCCTCCGACGGGTGTCACTTCGTCGTCGTAGGTGACACCTGCAGCTTGTGGTGTTCCGACGGGAGTCTCATTGCACTCTTGTGGGTCCATTTTCCTGTATCAAAAATAACCAATAAGAGGCGCACGGGAATCAAGGCAAGATGCAAGTAAATTATTTGAAGTCGATATAGAGATCAAAAACGATTCAAGCAAGTGGATGAGATCCTAAAAACTTATCCTATCTTATTGCAGGCCTGTTCGGTCCCTAAGTTGAAACCGAACAATTTAGTCGTAGACCTGCATGGGCCACCACAAAAACCATGTCACGCCCCAGTCCTAAAATGACGAGGGACTGAGCACGTGAGCAATGGCCAGCAGCGCGCACCGATGGACAACCCAATTTAATGGATCCATCAGGGCATGCTTAAGCTGTAGTCTAGCAGTAAAGTGTTACAGTCTCAGGTATTTCTAATCTCATCCACAGAAATAGACAGATTGAAGCCAGAAATAATGCAATGGAAATAAATGTGCAATATCAAATAAGGTTATCTCGGGAAACAAATCCGAGAATTATTCTGTTACAATTAAGAAAAGACAGGAATTAAAATGCTGGAAAATGTAAATACTGAGTAGTTGCAGCCGGCGCTCAAGAGAAGTCTTCGGCCACTATATCGTCCTCTGTTCCTGGTTCTGTTCCGAGGAGTGCTCCGGTACCGTACACTTCTGGGTAGTTCTCTTCAGCTGTACCTGGGGACATCATCCATTCCAGGTCCTCAGGGGACATAGCAAGGTACAGAAAAACTCAAGCCAAATGAATATCAGTGCAGCAATAAGATAATCAGCAGGGTAAACTAAGTAACCAACTATGTGATATGCAATATGAGAGCAGCACTAGATCTCAGGCTGAAGCCACTACAAGCTCTGTGTCGGGGAGCCGGTAGCGGCAATAACTATGAATTTCACTATGATATAGACTATGTTATATATATAATATCAGCCTGTAGTCTGTGTGTCTCTCCCCACCCAATGTAATCACGCAAGCCATGACCATAACGTCTCATGTCCATGTCAGCGGGATTATAACTAATGCAGCAAGTCTGGTAGCTATGAATCAAAATGTCTAAGAATGTAAAGTCTATGTCCTATAACATGCATCCTATACAGAATCACCTTGAATGTCTCAGGAAGACTCTGTCTCATGAAATAGTGTCAAGTGTCCTGGGTTCTGGTGTACTTGATAGGACAAGTACGAGAATTATCGGGTCTCGTTATCCATGTCTATGTGACGTCACACAACCCCGCGTACGGAGTTGGCACCCGACTGTGATCGGACACTAAGCACGTCATCCGTTTCCTAGGTTAAGCAGTTAAAACAAGTTTACATTTAATTCCACAAGACATCAAGTAAAATACTATGTCAAGAATTACTGAGATTTAGCAAGCTTTTCTTGCCCACTATTTCATAATTAAGTCCAGAAAATAATTAGCAAGCTGCAGGGTTTGGCAAGGTACACTTGCCTGTGGTTCCGGCTATGTTTACGGCTCTGACTTCGGCGGGAATTGCAGGCGGTACTCCGGTTGCTGAAACAAACATCACCATCAGATCCAGAAAATATCAATCAGCTAGAAACGCCTGTCCTTGAGTCCAATTTGGAGACAAGGGCAAAAACGGCAGTTTCGGGCCAAAACGGGGTCCACCGGTGGGCCCGCTTTGCACCGAAAAACGTGTCAGGGTCAACGGTCTCCAAATTCACCAAACTCAGTGTCAACAGGTCAGGAATGCTGATACGAACCCAACGGAACTTCCAGAATTGGATTCCGATGAGCCGAACACAAAATCGCCCGTCGAGCGGGGCCTGTGGGGCCCACGACACGCGATTTCGTCAACGTTCTCAGAATCGAACCAAACTTGACCCACAGGACCAGCGTATCGCTACGAGTCCGATGGCGCAAGTTTCGTTTCAATCCGACGTGTGTACACAAAGTTAGGGTGAATTGCAGAAAAGACGGATACGGGGCGATGTCCGCGGATACGCGTTGATTCCGGTGTGCACGCACACCCAAATCGACTTCCGCGAAAACCCACACGTCCGTATCGACGAGGCGCACGTATCTGTGAAGACCGCGCGCGACCAAGTCGTCCCGTTTGGCGGGGCGGACTCGGTTCCGGGGTGAAACAGGGTCTGGGTTTTTCCTGTTTTTGGATCGCGGTGTGCGATCGCCACAGGCCGCGATGCCTCGAACAGTTTGTCCGGACACCGAGAGGGTCATACCGGCTTCGCAACGCAATTTGCGGAATCGAAAACGGAGCTACGAGCAAAAAGTTACGCATACCTGAACCGGGCTGAATAATTGAGAATTCGTCGTGTCCGACTCGACACGGACACTGTGTCCTGTGTCCGTGTCCGACACAGAAAAGAAAATTGGGGATTAGGGCTTGCTGAGTTCGGCGGCGGCCGGCGGAGTGCTGAGCGG
This sequence comes from Iris macrosiphon, assembly GCA_036927795.1. Lineage (NCBI taxonomy): Eukaryota > Viridiplantae > Streptophyta > Magnoliopsida > Asparagales > Iridaceae > Iris > Iris macrosiphon. The sequence goes on along the minus strand of JAYESA010000005.1, from coordinate 163,814,074 downwards.
CGCTGTTGGGGGCCGACCGGGGCTGGGCGGCTGCGCCGTCGACGTCGGGGTCGAGGGCGGCTCGGCGTCCGGCGGAGCTGCCGTCGGCCACTGGGACGAAGGAGCAGGGGAGGGAAGGGAGGAGGCTGGGGTGGTCGGCACGTGGCGGAGCTGGGTGGTGTTCGGGGGAGAAGGGCGGTGGCGCGGCGTCGTCCGGCGAGGAGGATATGGCGGTGGCGCAGCGTCGTGGCGGCGAGGGCTCGTCGCGGTGGCGCTAGGGTTCAGGGGAGCTCGGGGTTGGGGGAGGAAGTGGGCGGAGCTAGGGCATTTATAGGGCCGGTCGGGGGCGAGGGTGAGGCCGAGTCTCCGGGGCGACGTGGCCGCGGGAGCCGGGGGAAAGGCGGACGTGGCCGCGCGTTTTCCGGCGCCGGCGGGGGTCTCGGGGGTGACTGGGTCGTGGGACAGGGGAGGTGGAGCGGGTCGGGTCGGGCGGCGGGCTCCGGGTGAGCGGACCCGCCCGACCCGCTAGGGGTTGGAGGCTGGGCCGGGCTAGCCTAATGGGCTCGGCCCATTGGGCTGGGCCCAAACCAAAAAATAAAATAATAATAATAAACATTTAATAAATAAATAAATAAATAAATAATTAAATAAATAGTTTTTAGGTATTTAAAAAATAGGTCCGGGGTCCGATAAATTCCAGAAAAATTGCCCTAAGTCCAGTTTTTCATTTTACGCCCAAAAATATTATTTTCATAATATTTTAATATTATTTAATATCATTTAAAAATCATTTAAAAATTAAAACCCTGCTTTTAAATTGCAGAAAAATCCCAGAAAATTCCAGAAAATTGTGAAAAATCCAGTTTTGAAAATTTTGAAAAATCAGGGGGTTTATATTTGGAGAGAGTAGCACAGTACCAGCAGTTTCCTGGCCAGCAGCAGAGATCAGGCACTATAGTGGACTTTAAAAGGATGATGCCTCGAGAGTTCAAAGGCATCGAAGGGATACTCTACGCTGATGACTGGCTAGAGGATATAGAAAGGAGCCTGCGATTGACCCAGATTCCGGAGAACTTACAGAAGAAGCCGCTGGCAGTCAGATGTTCGATATCGTACTCACGTGGTATCGCACGGAGCCGAGAATTACTGCACAAGGACTTACTTGGGAGACCTTCAAGGAACTCTTCAAGGAGAAGTTCTTTCCCGACGTGGCATTGGGAACCTTGGAAAGTCAGTTTCATGACTTGGCTCAAGGAAACATGTCGGTCGACGAGTACGCTGCAGAATTCTGTAGATTGAGCCGTTTTGCATCGTCTATGATTCGGGACCCAGGAGATCGAGCCCAGAAATTTAGAAAGGGGCTGACAAGAGAGATTAGGTCACGCACTTCTGGTCGTCGTACCGCTACCTTTGAGGGTATCTTGATGGATGCCCAGATTGCAGAAGAGGATCTAGACCTCAGGCCTAAGAGGAGTCACAATACTTTTGGAGATATGAATGGTAGCGCAGGACCGGCCAAGCGTCCCCGTATTCAGCACCAACAGCAGTACCAAGTACCATTTTATATTCAGCAACAACCATGGACATTTCAGCATCCACCGCAGTACCTAGCACCAGTTCCTATCCAACAACATCCATGGGCGTATCAATATCAACAACAGTACCAGACACCAGTCCGTGTTCAGCAGAATCAGCAACAGCCTTCGAGAGAGACACGGCAGACTTGTCATTTCTGTAAGAAGCCAGGTCACCTTTGGGAGAGCTGTAGAACGAGGCTAGGACTTTGTTTGCACTGCGGTGCTGCGGGACATCGAGTAAAGGATTGTCTTCTAGCCCCTTATCTTCCCGGCCAGCGCGCAGCTTCAGATTATAGAGATCCAGTTAGGCTACCTGTGGAACCGTATATTGCTCAGCACCCGCGAAGGGAACCACCCCAGCAGGGCGGGGCATTTGCGATGACGGTCGAGGAGACCGATACTGCAGGTAATGTGTTAGCAGGTTCTGTTCTTTCCTTCCTTCTGTTCCTATCTATTTGATTGATTGACTGATACCTTAGTACCGTAGCTTGCATGCATGATTTTCTTGTTATAATGTAGTTAGCAGTACACCCTGATATAGAGACTGCAATATCATGACAAAAGATACCATGACCGTATATATTTTCCTTTAGATTGCATGTTGTATGATTGTAGGAAAGATTCTTCTTAGACCATGATTATTGGGGTTTGACCATGACGAAGATTCATGAAGGGATTATGACTTGACATGAGAGACAAGATGATTAAAATTCGAGGATAAACATCGATTTAAATAAAGGGCCAAGAATTTAACATGGCATAATTGGTGGTTTATTAATTCCAGGAAGATTATGATTTGATTAAATTGGTTATAGAAAATTTGAAAATTTGGGAGACTATCATTATATTATTTGGTTACAAGTTATGAATTTTAGAATTTTATAGTTGGATATCGCATTGGAGAACCCTTAAGTATCGCATTGTTAAGTATTTTGAGGAAAGAAAAAATCGAGGAAAAAAAAATTTGATGGATAAATGTTTGAATTCGAACTTTTGGGATGAGATTTACATTTTATATTTGTGCATTGATAAAAAAATCAAGTTAGAGGAGTGGATATTAAATTCTGAGTATTGAATTATTAACTAAAAATTTTGGGAAAATTTTTGATAAAAAATGGACTTTGATTCTATTTCGAGGATTTTTCAGGAATGCAAATAATTCAGAATTTTTGAAAAATTATGAAAAGACATTGTGGGTTATTACCTGATTTCATGGATGATGAATTTAAACTTTGAGGGAAATAATAATGTGTATGAATAAACGCTACTTTGAGGACTTTAAATTTCGAGGACGAAATTCTTTTAAGGAGGGTAGACTTGTCACTACCACGTTCCGAAAACAGGGGTATTTTTGACTTTTTATATTATTTAATATTATTGTAGTTACAATTAAGTAATTGCATGACAGTATATTTAATTTAAATAATTATGTGATGTGTAATTAAATATAGTATTATATACAGTGTTCATTTATTTTGAGCTAGCAGACTTGACCTAGAAGCCAGTAGATGAACACCTGTCGGAATTATAGAATTCTATATTTAATTGTTTATCTAGAATTTATTTATTGGAGATTGAAATTAATTACCGTATTTTAATTGATTATTGCGCATTGCCTTTGCTTCGATATTTGGAGCGCTATCCTGACCTTTGCCTTCCAACAAATTTCACAATCTTGCCTTAGACATGCCCGCCTTCCATTCTGCTATTTTTGTAACTCATAATTATGTTCTCTGTGCATTATTTCTAGCCGCACAAAAATCATCGCGAACGTTATTTAATAAATCTCTATTTTGTATCGTTGTGCGTTCCAATTGAAATTGGAGACAATCTTGACCTATTTTTCGTGCAGCCCAAATTAGGGTAATATCATGTTCTGAGTCTACTTCATTATTGGTATTGATGACCTGACCTGATTTTGGCCCCATGTACTTCTAATTAATTTTAGAACACAACTTGCATTTCATTCTAATTAAATTGAGGATACTATTTAAACCAATTCTGAAAATCCTAATTTAATTCCAGTGCCCTGCTAATTGAGCCCATACCAAACTTACAGCGCCCCTGACCCTACAAAACACCAGACACCGAATCGCCCGCCAAATTTTCGTTATTTCATGCGTCTGTGCAAATACCCAAATTTAAGGGGGCTAATTTGCAAATTTGCATTTTTGGTGCCAACATCCATTTGTTAAACCAATGAGGAATCCCTAATAATTTTTAATTAAACCTCATCCTCATTCCTCCATGAATTATTTTTCTCCATGACCAATCTGGACCACACATTTCAAGGGGGTCAATCATCACCCTTGATTTCACTCTCTCTCTCTCCCTATTTAATGTCATGTCCCATCAACCCTAATTCCCAAAACAAGCCCCCACATTCTCCCTTAAGCCTCCAACCGTAGCCCTCATCCCATTTTCTCCACTTCTCTTCTTTTCTTCTTCTCTTTCTTTTCTTCTTCTCTTCTTCCCTTCTTCTTCTTTTCTTAGTTTTTCTTAAATTCAAAAGAGGAGAAGGGGGGAACACTGTTCACCCCCGCCCATTTCTCTGCTGTGCACTCGGCGGGCCACCGCACCTCCGGCGGGCTGGCAGCCAGCCCCTTTCCTCCGGCGGCCGCTGCGACACCCCATTCCTCCCTGCTCCTAGCTCCCTCCGGCGGCCAACTGCACCGCTCGCTCAGCCCGGCGGCGCTGCCAACTCCGGCCCGCTGGCAGCCGCTGCTCCCATTTCTCTCTGCTGCTCCTCCCTCTGCGGTGAGCCCCGGCGGCCAACCCCCTCTCGCAGGCACTCCGACGAAGCCCCTCCGGTCAGCCAACCTACTCCGGCGAGCGGCCGACCGAGCCCCGACTTCCTGTACTCCCCCTCCGGCCTCCCATCATCGCGCTAGCAGCCGACTTCCCTCCCTGCGGTGTACCCCGGCCGGCCAGCAGACCCCCAACCCCGCTGTGAGTCTCCTCCCTCTCTTCCTGTACTTTGCTTCATTGCCTGTAATGTATAACTCAAAAATGAACACTGTGTTTAAACTACTTAAATCATATACTACTATGATTTAAACTACTATTTCATATATTGTAAATCATATATAGTTTGTATATGATTTAAACGACTTAAATCATTTTGAGATATATTACAGTACCCTCTCTCCCTGTACTTTTGTAGATGTATATTATTTATTAGTTAATGTTTAGCATATATATGTATAGTATATATATAATTAGTATATGTATTGGTATATAATGTGTAGACATATACGTATATTGTATGAGTATATATTAATATATATATATATATATATATATATATATATATATATATATATATATATATATATATATATATGTATAGCATTTATTTAATTAATGTTTAATACGCATATATGTATAGTATATAAATACACTGGTAATGTATGTATTTAAAATATGAATATGTATGTTATTTATTTTTATTGTATGAGTATAGTATGTATTTAAATAAATTCTATAATTAAGTATGTATAATTAATTGTACAAGTATGTATTTAATTAATGCATATGTATATGTATGAATATTGGGTATTCTTATATGGTATAAATTTAATTTGGTGAATTAATATTAGTATGTTAAGAATGATGTTGACAATATATATATGTATATTCTAAAAATGTACTTTTGCACATATATGATATATACGTATTTTAGTATATAAAATATAATAGTATACGTACTATTTTGGTATAAAAATATATATACATATATATATATAAATGTATTGGTATACACATATATATGTATATGAACGTATTTGATATATGTTAATATATAAATGTACGTATTTTAGAAAATGTACAACTATAGCAAGTAATTTATATTGGTATATATATTAGATATATATATATTATGTTAAATTCTTTTAGTATGTATACAAATATAAATATATATAGTATTCCTTTCCATGAACTATGTTTATATAGATATATATACAAGTATTAATTATTATGTTTATATATATACAAGTATTATTTATTTTAAAGTATATATTTTTACATATATCTATTATTGTAATTGATAGAAATTATATATATATATGATTAGTTAATGAGATGTATATTTATGTATATCCCTACCAGATGACCCTAGTTGACTAGTGCCCTGCCTGGCATGGCCCTGAGGCCAGTGTTTTAGACTGTGTGTTAGGGTAGCACCTGATACAAGTATTATTGTGATGTGTTTATAGGACTGTTGCTTCACCCAGGGGATACTCTGGAACAGGACATCCATAAATACCAGCTAAGGATCCAAGGCAAGTACATTCTCTGATAATTTTCAATTGTTGATAATTTTTATAAATTTAATAATCTAGAAATGTTATATTTGAATCCTTGACACTGTGCTACACGGACTAGTATAGCTTAGATCTGCAGTCATGAGATGTTACATTGATTATCGTATTGACATTGTACACGACATGTATATTAGACATCGTACATGATAGATTGGACTTGCTCGTGTATCGTGACGTGTCATGGTTGGATCCACAGTACTAGTTGGGGGCGGGGAAGTAGTTAGTAAGAAATGTGATCATAACCTCTTATTGTAGTGTAGAACAATGTAAGTGTTAATCATGCTCTTCACCCATGATTAACCAGGCCCTATAGCTATCGTACATGTTCCCAAGCCGATCATATTTTGAAACTACTATTTCAAACACTTAGAGTAGATTACAGTTCCCTATTTTAAATCATATACTACATCACCCGTATATGATACTGTTCCTTGTTCTTTTTATTTTTATACATGCACTGACTGTATCATATTGTCTATTGCCTCTCTTTTTAATTGCCATTGCATTTATTTCACTGTCTTCTCAGTAGCTAGCATCACATGTTTATTGTTTTATAGTCCTTATCAATTTAATGGAACTGTTATTTGAGATTGTACTTTGCTCCTTCCTGACTGAAAACATCAGACTATGCCTTAGAGGATCGGTAGCCAACACTTTATGGACCATATGGTGAGTAGCTGCAACTTGGGCTTGATAGTTTAGTTGTGATTCGGGGAGGTCTAGCCGGAATCACCAATCTTCTAGTTAGTTCTTTCAGTAGACTATTTGGTACCGGATTTGTCTCCGGCATTTTTATTGAGACTTGGATATTGTTGAGTTTGATTATTACTTTAGACTTGTGTTGTATTTAATTATGTTCGATATCTTATCGTGCTGTAATCCTGTGATTGAGTATGTGTTCGTTTTATTTTGTGTCATCCGTGCCTCCTTATGGAGATTGGATGCTTGTGTGAGATTTGCTAGATAGTATCAAGACCTTGACAGCGTTCTACCGCCGATGCTGCGGCGTAGGCTGGACGTACCCACGTACTCGTGCCCCAATTCCGGGTGCGGGTCGTGACATCCTCGAAACCAAAAACCCCTAAAGAGATAGACTTCCACTGCTTTCATAGAATTCTAAGCGCATTATCTGAATCCTTATATGATATATTTTTTGAATACAAGAGCGCTAAAGAACTTTGGAAAGCCTTGGAAGATGAATACGGCTGTGATGATGTCGGAATAGAAAGGTTTAATTCTTCAACCTTTAATAGGTATTTCATGGTAGATAACAAGCCAATGAATGACCAACTCCATGAATTCCAAGAATACCTTAGGCATATTCAAGTCAAAGGGACATCTTTCTCCAATGAGCATAAAATAGCATGCCTAATAGACAAGCTATCTCCCTCTTGATCTTATATTTCTAATGAACTTATCCATACACAAGGAGATCTTACCTACAATCAAGTCCTAAAGAAAATTAGAACCGAAGAACAAATTAGATTGAGGTCTAAGCCTAAGACTGAATCTAAAGCTAAGGTAAACCTTGTAGAAGGCCAAGAAAAACCCAAATCTAATTTTTCTTATAAATCCAAAAAGAATTTCTTCAAGAAGAAGAAAAACTTTTAGCCTAATCACCAAAACCATAACCACCAAAACCATCATCACCAAAACCAAAAACCTAGAAACTTCAGTCAGACTCAGGATCAAAAGAGATTTTGTTTTGTGTGTGGTAAAATAAACCATATGGCCACCAACTGCTACCATAGGAAGAAGGAAGCTGTCCAGACCTCCTACAAAGGAAAGGGCTCAGTTAGACCAGAAGCGAACATGCTTCACAAAGCTTCTTCGAGTTCCTTCAGGTCTGTAAGCTTTCAGCCCCTTATTAACCTCTCTTACCATTCTGATGATTGGTAGTTGGATTCTGGAGCTAATGTTCACGTTTCGTTTGATCGCTCCTGTTTTTCAAACTATCAGGAATCAAGTGGAGGAGATGTGACCCTAGGAGATGGCTCAACGGCACAAATTATTGGAAGAGGAAAAGTTGACCTGAAGATGACATCAGGAAAAATCTTAACTCTTCATGATGTTCTTCATGTGCCGTCTGTCAGGAGAAACCTAGTTCGTGGATCCCTTCTTGTAGCCTCAGGATACAAAATTGTAATAGAGGCAAATAAAATAGTATTTTCTAAGGATAACTCCTTTATAGGAAAAGGCTTTGTAAAAGACGGTCTTTTTATTTTAAGCACAATGAATAAAATTTCTGATTGTTCTCTCATTATCTCTAATATAGAATCTTCAAATATTTGGCATGGCAGACTAGGTCATGTGAACCTAGGTTCTATTAAAAGAATGATGACTTTAGATCTTATTCCCAAGACTCGAATAGATGATAAACACAAATGTGAGATTTGTGTTCAAGCCAAACACACTAAATTATCATTCAAATCTGTAGAAAGAAATTCTGACCTTCTAGAACTTATCCATAGTGATGTATGTGACTCTAATAGGATTTTGACCAGAGGCAATAGAAAATACTTTGTTACGTTTATAGATGATTATTCAAAGTATTGTTATATCTACCTTCTCAAAACCAAAGATGAAGTTCTAGATAAATTTAAGGTCTACAAATCTGAAGCTGAGAATCAATTAGAAAGGAAGATTAAGATCCTTAGATCTGATCGTGGTGGAGAATATACCTCAAACGAAATAATTAACTTCTGTGAAGAACATGGAATAATTCATGAGGTAACTACTCCATATTCACCTCAGTCTAACGGAGTTGCTGAACGCAAGAACTGTACTCTGTTAGATATGGTGAATGCCATGCTTCTCAGCTCTGGTGCTCCTGATAACTTGTGGGGAGAAGCCCTTTTAACTTCCTGTTACATTCTTAATAGGATTCCTAGTAAGACAAAAGATAAGAATCCCTATGAGCTGTGGAAAGGTAGAGCTCCTAGGATTAATTACCTTAGAGTTTGGGGATGCCTTGCTAAAGTCAGAATTTCCGAACCTAAAAAGAGAAAGATTGGTCCCAAGACTATATACGCTATTTTCATAGGATATGCCTTAGACAGCTATGCCAATAGATTTCTAGTGACTCACTCAGAAGTAAATGAAATCTCTAACAATACCATTATAAAAGCAAAAGATGCAGTTTACTTTGAAAATATATTTCCTTTTAAGGATAGAAGTTCAATCTCTTCCTCTATACCCTCTACTAGTTCTCAAGTCCAAATACCAAGCTCAGAATCTGAACAAGACTTAGAACCTAGACGGAGTAAAAGGAATAGGATTGAAAAAAAATTAGGAGAAGGATTCTTCACTTTTTTGATAGAGGGTGATCCCTCAACTTATGAAGAAGCAATGTCATCTCCTGATACTCCCTTCAGGAAAGAAGCCATTAACAGTGAATACAACTCCATCATGGAGAATAACACTTGGTTTCTAACAGATCTACCTTTAGGCAATAAACCAATAGGTTGTAAGTGGATTTTCAAGAAAAAACTCAGAGCCGATGGTACTATAGAGAAATACAAAGCTAGATTAGTTGCTAAGGGTTTTACCCAAAAGAAAGAGTTAGATTATTTTGATACCTACTCTCCTGTAGCTAGAATCATATCCATTAGAACTCTCTTAGCCTTAGCATCCATTCATGATATGCTAATCCATCAAATGGATGTAAAGACAGCATTTTTGAATGAAGATCTAGAGGAAGAACTTTATATGGACCAACCTGAAGGTTTCATTGTTAAAGGTCAAGAAAAGAAAGTCTGCAAACTAGTAAAATCCCTCAATGGTTTGAAACAAGCTCCCAAACAATGGCACAATAAATTTGACAAAGTAATTTGTGAATATGGTTTCTTGTCAAATGAGTATGACAAATATATATACTCTAAAGGTACATGTAAAAATTGTGTCATTTTATGCTTATATGTAGATGACATCCTTATCCTAGGTTCATCACTGGAATTGATAAATATTACAAAGAACTATTTATCTAGCCAGTTTGATATGAAAGACCTAGGAGAAGCCAACTTAATTTTAGGAATGCAAGTGACCAAAGGCAAAGAGGGTTATACTCTATCTTTAGCACATTCAATTAAAAAAAATGCTAAAAAGGTTTGAGTTATTTGATAAGAAACCTGTCCTTACTCCTTATGATAGCAGTACTGTACTAAAAAAGAATGAAGGATCACCTTTGGAACAACATAAATATTCACAGATGATAGGCTCCCTTATGTATATAACAAACAGGACAAGACCTGATATTGTATTTGTTATTGGAAGACTAAGTAGATATACCAGTAACCCAAATCAGTCACACTGGACTGCCTTGGATAGGGTATTTAGATATCTCAAGGGCACCATAGATTACAAAATTCATTTTACTAGGCACCCTGATATCATAGAAGGTTATTCAGATGTAAACTGGGTAACCGACTCACATGATATAAAATCTACTACTGGATATGTATTTACTCTAGGAGGAGCTGCAATCTCCTGGGGCTCTTGTAAGCAAACTATCATAGCTAGGAGTATAATGGACTCCGAAATGATAGCTTTAGATACAACTTGCACAGAAGCTGAATGGCTTAAAAATCTTATTATGCATATACATGTTTCTCTTAGTCATGTTCCTGCAATTTCTATAAACTGTGATAATAAATATGTTATTGAACTACTAAAGCATGATTCTGTGAATGCTAAGATGAACAGGTACCTGCAGCTGCGCTTCAAGTCAATAAAAAGCCTATTAGGCAAATATGTGGTTCTTGACTATATAAAGTCAGAAAAGAACCTTGCAGATCACTTGACGAAGGGTCTGTCTAGGACTTTGATCCTAGAATCATCGAGGGGGATGGGGTTAAGCCCATAAGTTAGTCACCAGCAGTGGCAACCCAACCGAGTCTGCCTGGAGATCCCAAGAAGCCGGTTCAATAGGTAGAAACAAGCTGAACTTAGGTGACTTTATGGAACACTAACTCAAGATTAAAGTCTCATTAAAATAAAGCCCAAGCGGCTGTACATGTGTACAATAAATTTCCATCCCTATGGTGACAGTGTTCATGTGTGATATGGTTAGGATGAGGTTAAACTCTTAATAGGTCCAAGCTGTAATGCTGGATTGATTCATATCACCAACCATTAAGGACTTACCTATATGAGAGGTCGTGAAGGTCGCGACTATGGGACAGGGCGATCCCAGACAACTCTCATGAATGTGGAAAAGTACGCATGGCCATTTAAAAGCGCCACCCGATAGACCAAGGACCTCTAGCGTACTATGTGTGCTATTTTTCTAAATCTAGTTCAAGAAGTCTGATTCAAGGCATAGTCCATTAAGCACTTCTTCAGATTAAGGCAATAGTCACTACGTGAGATTCAAGGCTGTAGTCAATTTCATCTATGCATAGTATTTTACTGCCCAGATGCTCTCTCTCTCTCTCTCTCTCTCTCTCTCTCTCTCTCTCTCTCTCTCTCTCTCTCTATTTTCTTCACTCTTATCTCTGTTTCGGAACTTGACCTTTTGGGGGAGATTGTTGGCTTTGCTTTAGTAAAAGCTCAAGCTCTTTCTTTTCTTTAGTCCCACATCGGATGGGCCAAACCCTTCTTGTGTACATATATTAGTTTCTCTTCTTTGCTCTCTTAAAGTTGTTGTGCGGGGAACCCCTTGGGCCACACGCGCGCGCCGTCGCCGCCGCCCGGCCCGGCTCGGTTCGGTTCGACGTGCGTAATAGGTGCGAGTACGCGTCCACATCTGCGGACGCCGAATGCCGATTCAATTTCCTCTTCGGGTTCGGACTGGGACCCTAAAATTCTTTTTGCTCCTCTTTATTTTTTTATTTAATTTTCTGAACGTTGGAAAATTATTTTTTTCCGTTACTAATTATTTTTGAACCGTTAATATATTTTGTATCCAGGTTCATTCTCTCCTTCTCCTGTGTAACGGCTGAATTAGTAGAAAATTAATTCAGACTGTTACATATTGGATTAGTATTATATATTTGACTAGTTTTCTTTGTAAACACAATCAGAAAATTTTATCACTAAACTGTTGCTGCCAATATTCTATTATGTCCAATCTTCGTCATTTCGCTCGTCTCCAAGCTCTGGGCATAGCTAAGTCCTGGTCGTTCTCTCCGAGTCGTGTGCGGCGACGAGATACCGGTAGTACGGGGGGTTTACCACTAGGAGTTTCGAGAACGTCTGCACACAGATCCTGAATCAACTCTTAGGGTAGTGCTTCGTGCACGACTTTCCCAGAGGCCGGTAACATCAGTCTAATTTTATTTTTTATTCATAAATTTTTCAATAAGAAAATAAAAATAATTCTAACATTTATCCCTTTATGTAAATTTTTATTCCATCATTATTGACAAGTTTCAACTTTAGTAGACAAAAAACACTTGCCTTTACATGACTAATTTTTCTTCTCAGTCGTGTAGGGGGTGTAATTTTTTACTTTTTCAGATTGTACAGGACATTATTACACCAACATATTCCCCTCCTAGCACCATGCCAACTTTGGACGTAGAAGTCATATATCAACACTTTTCTATTGCTAAATTTGTTCCTTACCATGGTCTAACCACCTCTTATATATATATATATATATATATATATATATATATATATATATATATATATATATATATATATATATATATATATATATATAGGGAAGGGATCAATTTAATCTCCTTTTTTTTCACCCCAAGCATCCTTCCTATTCACACCACTGGATAGGCTTTAAGTCATCTAATCTTAACCGTTGATAGGCTTTAAGTCATCTAATCTTAAAGTCCATCCAACGGTGTTAACATGGGAGATATTTTGGGTGGACAAAAAAGGGGGTGGATCATGATCCCAACCTATATATATATATATATATATATATATATATATATATATATATATATATATATTTATTTATTTATTTATTTATTTATGAGCGGATCCAGAGCTCCGCTCGTGGAGCCCCGTCGCTTCCCACCGTTGGATCGTGCGAGCCCCGTAGGCGGGTCCCGCGATCTGATGGTGCACGGATAACGGGACTTCATATATATATATATATATATATATATATATATATATATATATATATATATATATATATGAAGTCTAGCCTAGTGGTTAAGACTAATGCACTCCTCCCAGGAGGTTGCGGGTTCGAGCCATGGGGGTGCCATTTAATTCCCCTTTAGGGGAATTAAAGTGGCGGGTGGTGGTTGGGTGCGGTGTGACCCGGGCGGTGCGTGGATGCGATGCGGGTGCATGTGCAGTGCTAGTGCGGAGCTGGTGCGGTGCGGCTACAGCTGTATGAGGCCTTCGGGGCTGAGGCCTTAGTGCCGGAAGGAGCCTTCGGATGTGGTATCTTCGGACTAAGGATTGTATATATAAGCATTCGGGCTGGATAGCCTCTCAAATGGGCTTGAATAAAAATTATATATATATATATATATATATATATATATATATATATATATATAATTTTAACCATTTCTCTACTTTGGTACATAAATGATTTTTGTCACTCTCTTGGAAAAAATTTCTTAGGAGCTAAGCCCGACTCGGACTCGGACTCAAGGGCGCAAAGTGGCACTTTGTTGGCGCACTTTGCACTTTGCACATCAGCATCATCTGGTTGGCGCATGATCCTGCTGATTATGGGATTTGAACTGTTATAGAAAGATTGGGTCGTTAATTCAAATTCAATTTTTGTGGGATTTGAATTTAATTCATTCCTAACTTTTCGTAATCAGTTAGCGGTCATGTTTAGGGTTAGGGTTTCCACCCTCCTCTATAAATACTCTTTTGGTGCCCTTTAAGAACTGACTTCAAAAATTGAGAGAGAAAAAAAGTTACTGCTGCTGCCGTCATTGGAGTCCAGAGGAGTTCGTGCGAGTCCAGAAAGGAAGTGACATCGAGCGTTCCAGAAGTTTTACGAGAACTTCATGGTTCCTTAAAGCAGATCGTGTAGGGGTGAATCTTTCTTTGGACAACGGTGATCTTCATCATCCCAGCAAGCAGAGATCTTATCTTCTTCTTCTACTTCTCTTTTGCTTATTTGTAACTTGTTCTGTCTCAATTGCAATTGTGTTTACAAAGAATAACAGAGATTGCTTTCTGATTATTGTAATCATCTACAAGTTATAATCAGTATTGATATATTATATTTCTTCGTTGGAATCGAGGATTAACAGGGCAAACTCGTTTACGTGAACTTCTAAATCTCGACTACAACTTCAAGATCAAAAAGAGGGTAAACTGTAAAGTTTGTGTGAACCTCTGTTCTTGGTCTCGTTCTACTATCTTTTGATTAAACATCGGGACTAACAATCTCAAAGCAAGATCCGAGTAAGATGGAGAACAACCGTGCAAACATTCTCGACATAAGTTTTAACAAACTTGAAAAGTTTGACAGAAAGCATTACAACATCTGGAAGAGAAAGATCAGTCTTAATCTTCAACTCGTAAACATGGATTACGTATTGACAGATCCTGAGCCTGTTATTCTGGAGGGTTAAACTACTCGGAGGATTGCTGATGCAACTGCTGTGTAGACGAAGTAGAGGAGTGATAACAACCTCTACAAGTTGTTAATTTTGAACTCCGTAGAAGATTCTCTGGCAAAGTCATACAGCAAGATGGTCCAGGCAAAAGACGTCTGGGAGTCTCTGGAGAAGTACTACAATTCTGATGAGAACCGAAATAAGATCTATGTGACCAAAAAGATATGGAAGATGCGATTTGAGAACGACAGGACGATGTTGCCTCAAGTCAAAAAGTTTCTCAAGTTGAGTCAAAAACTTGAGGATGAAGGCATGTCCATGGTCGACGCATACAAAAATACTAAGTTTAATTCTCTACACCATAGAATAATTAGTTTTCAAAAATACTAAGTTTTTAGAGATTATTTCCATGAAATTCTATAAAACCCTAACTTTGAAACTTAGATCTACTCCAAAATACTCATCAAAACCGAAAATGTCGAGTACTAAAGATGTAGAGAATCATAATATACATATTATAGACTAATAATATACAAAAAAAAAATCAAAGAACTAAAATATGCAATATTTTTCCATTTGTGCAAGATATACTTGCCTAAGCTCCAAAGAGAAAGAAATTAAAGTGTAGAATGAGGTAAGTGAGAGAAAGAAAAAAGTTTATATAGGGTAGGAGTGGGATGCTTAGCCGTTGGATCAAGTCATGAATCGTCCCAAGCAATACTAGCCACCAAAATTAAACCATGAACCAAAACTAAAGAAAAATGGGTCTAGTCTCCAGGTTACCTAGCGGTTATGCCAGTAAGCTGTATACGCACTGATACATATATCGGGAATGGGAAGTGATACATAGTTAGCTGGCCAGTTATTTTAATACAATTATCGAGCCTATAGTTGGCCTGCTCACTAAGATTCATACAGCTTATATCATATGTTACTCTTTTAAACCAAAGCAGGGCAACAGTTAACATGTCCAAAGTTCCTGCCAATATGTGAAGAATATAAATTCTTCTCAGTGTCCATTCTGACACAGTATCGAAACAGAGACACAGTCTTTGTGTTAATATGGACATGAATGCAGATAGATAGATTATTAGAATCATAGATATAACTCTATTCTGAATCATCGATACAAACTCTATATATATACAAAGCTTTGTGTCGATCACAGTTACAGTCTCCTCAACTGGACACCGACACAGACTCGTGTCTCAAATCAAACATGAACCTTTGTGTTGTTCTGGACATGAACTTGTGTGTTACAAACACATAAGTGTTAACACACAATTTGAGTTCAAGACTCCAAGGACACCGACACTCCTACTAACTACACATCAAGAAGAGAAGAAAATGTTTGATCATACCTACATTGTTACAAAACTGAAGTCATGTCCGAGTGTCGGAAATAAAATCAGAGATATTTTGTCGAGCATTGTTGTGCAGAACACAAGAGAAGAATTCAGAGTTAATTTGGATTATAATAATTTAAAATCAAGAATTAAAATCAGAGAGAAAGAGATTTAAAACCTAAAAGATCAAAGGCTTACCTATTCGAGAACTAGAGCTCATTCTTGTTCTCGTCGAGTTCGACGAACTTCGAGATGATCTCGACTGATATGAAGCCTACGGTTGCTTCGTCGAACTGCTTGAAGTTCGAATCCGTGCTTGACTCCTCCAGTCAAGATCAAAATCGATCTAACATGCTCAAAGTCCTGAATCTGGTTTATTTGAACAGATCAAAACAAATTTAAAAGATCGAAGAAAGAGAAGGAAGAACAGAGAGTCAAAGAGAAAATATGACAAACTTATCGAGGATTCGTCGATAACTGTCGAGCTTGCCACTGTGCTTGAACGGAGAAGATGATCAGAGTTTTTGAGCTATTCGTAGCCAACGAAACCAAGGCTCGACGCAGAGAAAATTATTCGTCACCGTAGATCTGTCGAGATGTGGTAAGCTCCTCCCTAGCTCGTCGTCACCGGAGAAGACTTAGCGTCATAGCTTGTTAACAAAGAAGAAGATTTGGGGTCAAAAACAAAGGCTGGACACGAAATGTGTCCGGTTGGACACAAAAATTATGGACACAACACATTCATGACTATTTTATAAAATTTTATTAAAAAATTATTTTCTAAAAAGGGGTGCATACTACAACCTGCAATATGTTAAGGTTGTCCAGAGACAATGGGTGCATAATACAATCAAGTCTACTAGGATCAAAAACTTCTCTGTCTCAATCATTCAAACAAGAAACAATAATATAGAATATTTCATAATAAGCAATAAGGCGTCCCAAATGTCTCATCAGAATATTCTTTAGAGATTTGGCGGTACAGAATGATATGCCAGATGCAAGATCAAAGTATACATAATAGTTAGTTAGTTGCAGTCTGAATATATATATTCATGTAAGGAACTAGTGTCGAGATTTGCCGGCTAACATGTGTCGGTTGGCTAAATGCCAAAAATAATATAGTTTATAAAAGATGAGCAGTGAATAAAGGAACCCACTCGTGACCCTCAACAGTCATCCTTCTGGTGCGTAACATTAGTGAGCGTGAGATAAGCTAGATCCTCAGGTGCTGGCTCTAAACTTGGCCATGCAAAACTAGTGGGATCAGACCCCAAATAGCAAGTACTATAAAGGAAGCACGAAATAAAGAACTAAAACCAGATCTGTAGCATGAGATGCATGAGCTAACAATCAATGGCATATGTCCCATCCATGACATGATACGACACTCCTTTAACAAACAAGGACATGAAGTGCCCTATCACATCAAGATAGAATACGTCCCTTGATTATGGTCAAGATAAAATAACTCTGTGTCATAGTTTCAATCTATATCCTATCGTAACACAACAGTATAACCCAACAACCAAATAAGGACATGAGTTGAACCATCATGCCACAACAGTTTATGTCCCTAATTCTACTCAACAGAAGGCACAATACACAAACAAAGATACAATATAGGAGAAATAATATAGCTTCAATCCATGGAGTATCGTAACACAATGACGCAATCCAACAACCAAACAAGGACATAGGTTGAATCATCATGTCACGATAGCCCACTTTCCTGGCTAGGCATATATTACAAGCAAATTTAAACGGCCAATTATGTATTACGGCTTGATATGTGATCTCTGGGTTATCCCAGTAATGCAATATATGAGTACCCACTTATCGTGTCATATTCGAGCAGGGCTAACTGAACCAATGATATATGAGCAAGAATATGTGTAAAAGTTATATCAGTCCCTTGCAAGAGCCCTGAGCTAATTAATGATCAGTAACAGTTTCAGGCTTTCTATAGGAAAGATACTGGCTTGGTATTATATTTAGATCAGATACTGCACTCCACTAGTATGGATGATATACATTATCCGTGGTGGCCAGCCTTTACTTCCAGCTAATTTAGGATGGCTCAACATGCATGATCTCAAGATATTGTTCCCTCCCAATGCTCTACCAATTAAGTTGCTTAGTTAACCCTAGGTTAATTAGAATCTTATGTCGTGGTCATATGAATATTCCTTCTTAGATGTCGTACCTTAAGTACGGGCACTCTTGATACGAATCCATATTATCACTCAAAAGTTAAATCTGGATTCATCTAAGTATGATACAACAATCAATACTATCTATCTACGGCTAAAGTCACTGTCCAACTACTAGATCTGTGCATAAAAATAATTATATATATCACTTATCAGGAGTATGTGGCACGACGACCCACTATATATCAAGTAGCACTCTCGGTGTGATCAAGTGTATCAGCACGGATATAATAGTCAGGGCAGAAACAAGTTCTAGTATCAAGATCATGGATAAGTTATCTGGTAACAAGTTATTCAGGACATGATAGTGTCACGATAAGCATCCGGTGTAAGGGTATGAGACGTGGGTATGTCCAGCCTACGCTACAGAATCGGCGGTAGAATATTGTCTAAGTCAACAATACTATCTAAATATCTCACACAAAATATATAAGTATCTGTCAAGATATCTCAATTCCAATAGGAGGAATAAATATGACAATCAATACTCAATCATAATAAAACTAGAGAAAAATATAGCATGATATGGAATAGAAGAAGAAAATAAATCACAGTCACAAAACAACTCATAATCAAGTCTAATAGACTGGCACAATAGTCTCAAATATAATACATGTCAACAATATCTAAACTATGATATAACTAATACAAGAGTCTAAACATCTGCAACTAGCTAATTATCTCCCGGTATCGGCTCCTCCTGAGCTACAATCTCTAACTCTATACCCACTACATCCTGAGGTCTATAGTGTGTAGGATACCAGTCATCTAAATCATCTGAAAAATATATCCAGTTGGGATTGGAGCGAAGCACACCTCTAACACCAGTTCTAAATAAATAATAAAGACTATGTAACAGTAAATAGAGAGAATATACAAGATAAATAGAGCATGAACAGGAAATATACATAATATAAAAAGCCGTAAATAGTATAAGAGAAATGAACATCATATACAAGAGTCAGGATTATAACTAAGTGAGTGAGCACTAGCTTCGATATATGATCGACTTGGGAACTTGTACAAGAATTATGGCATGGTTAATCATACGTGAAATGTATGATTAACACTAACAGAGAACTTGTACAGGAATGGGTATTGATCACATCTCTAACTAACACTCCCCATTCTTCGATTGGTATAGTGGATCCAACCATGGCACGTTATGACACAAAATTCTCCAAGGAGGGAGCAAGTCTTCCCAGGAATCAGTTTCCATACAAGTATAAGAGCAACAGGGCATGTACAGGATATGCCAAGAAATACCAAGAATCATATCTCATGTCCGGATCCAAAAAATACCAATCTGTGTAACCCTGTGTCAAGAAGTCAAGGATATCTACACTAAATATAAGAAACATAGAAGATATCATAAATAAAAACTGTCAGAGAATGTACTCGCCTGAGGTCCTGAGCTGACAATACCAGTTTGTGTCTAGACTGATGTCACATTGACCTATATATAAATATTATGTTATTAGGTGTAATAAAATAATAATATGTTAAATGCACTAAAGTATGATTTTCTAGGTCAATGCTAGGTCATACTAGTCAAACTAGATCATACTAGCCTATAATCAAGTTATTAGGTTGATACCTATAAGATACAAGTCATTATAGCTAAAACTAGGTATTAGGATACCTATAATATCAATATTAATATATACCTTACACTAACTACTAATAATAGGTAATATATATATGTAAACCCCCTAAAAATTTTAAATTTTATTTTAAGCATTTTTAATTAAATTATTGAATTTTTTTAGAGTATTTTTATCGTTAATTAGAAAATAAATTATATTAATTTAATTTACTTAGATAAATACTCATTTATAATTATTGCACAAAACTGTTATTTTTATTTTAGGAATCTTTGTTAAAGGGTGATAAATTTTTAGAATTTATTTTTGTGTATAAATATTTTTGGATTTATAACCCCATCCATATATGTAAATATATATATATGTAAATAATATATACTTATATTAATAATAATAATAATAAGCAATAAGTAATAGAAATAGTAATAATAATAGTAATAATAATAATAATAATAATAGAAAAGAAAAGAAAAAGAAAAGAAAAGAAAAGAAAAATAAAAATAAAAATAAAATAAAACAAAAACCCTACATATTCCCTAAACTAAACTAATCATAAACCTTAACCTATTACTAGTTCCCCCCCTGCGGCCCAGGCACCCGACCCCCTCTCCCTAGCTCTCTCTCTCTCTCTCTCTCTCTCTCTCTCTCTCTCTATATATATATATATATATATATATATATATATATATATATATATATATATATATATATATTACAACCCTAACCCTAATCTCCTTCCTCCGTCATCCCGACCTCAGCCGACCATCGACCCCCCGACGCCTTTGGCCGCCGCCGCAGCCGCGGGCGACCGCCGCTGATCAGCCGCCCGGGCGCGCATGCGTGCGCATGTGCACAGCCCCAAACCCATCTTCAAGGTGATGTATCTCTCTCATCTTTGATTTTTTTTCTCGAGCGGTTTGTCCGTGTACGTTCACAACCTAACCCTCTAGGATTTTCTTCAAGTGAGACGAGTTTTCGTGCCCTGGATTGGTCAAAAAATCGACTGAAAGTTGGCCCAAAAACTGACCGAAAATTGTCCAGAATTTTAACCCAAACCCCCATGTTCATGCCCAATTTGCTGCCAACCTGTTTAATATTTTCAAAATATGATTAAAAGGGTTTCTTCTTAATATAACCGAAAATTTAACTGTTCTTTTAGTTTTTATTAATTTATTTTATTTGTTAAATTATTCGACCTCCAAAACGACCAAAAACTTGATATTTCAAACTAAGATTTTGTGATACGGAGTGTGTCCCGCCAAATGGGACCTCCTCGTTATGTACCAATTGTACTGAAAGACGCGTATGGTATATCCTGACGTGTGGACTTTTGCGGAAGTTAATTCGGATGTGTGTGCGCGTCAGAATCAACCTGTATCCGTAAAAAGCCTCTATATCGCGATTTTTGCAAACTACCATCCTACTTTGTGTACGCTCGTCAGAATATGACAAAACTTACGCCATTGGATTCATGATATCACGCTGGTCCTGTGACCCAAGTTTTACGAGATTCTGAGACAGTTGACCAAGCCGCCTATTCGCAGGTCCCATGGTTTGACTTGAAGGGCAAATTTGTGATCGGCTCACCAGAATCCAAAATTGGACATACCGTTGAGTTTGTATCGATGTTTAGAATTTTTTTGACCTATAATTTGTCCTATTTAGAGACCTTTACCTATGGCACGCATTTTATTGCAAAGTGGGCCACATGTGGACCCCGCTTTGACCTGAAATTACCATTTTGCCCTGTCACGACCCGCACCCGGTTATTCGGGCACGAGTTCGTGGACACGTCCAGCCTACGCCGCAGAATCGGCGGTAGTACGCTGTCTAGGTCAAAACCACACTTAACTGAACTAGCTCATCCACAAATAATATAAGCAAGATAATAATGAGAATGGAAACTTAAGATTGCAATTGAAATAATTGTGACAACAGCTTCAAATGTTTAGTACAGAAATTCAGAATGAAATCGGGGACAAACCCGATTAATAAGACAAGAAATAGGAATAAAGATAGCTAATGCTAACTACTCTATAGGAGTAGTCTCCTGGGTGGGAACCGGCTCTGCAACTGTATCACCTGCTGGCTCATAGGGTCCGTAATAGGTAGGGGCAAGGTTCTCATCATCGCCTAAACAACGTATCCAGTCAGGAAAGGAGCAAAGTACACAGTGCACAACAAGATTAAGCTAAATATGTATGACAATTAAACTGAGTATCATATTGAGAAATTGCATAAAGGAAACATCAACATCTCAGAGTTTAATGCTATAAACAGGAATATGAGTAAGCAAGAAATAAAGTGAAACAGAAAATGAAACTACAACAGTCAGTAAGAACTATAACAAGACTAGGACTATCTGTGTGAACTTGTGTTTGTTTTAGAATACATAGTTGGCATGTAGGGGTTTATAAGGCTAATCTGGCCGTCATAGACGGCTATTAAACAATACAATCGAGATCTGGCTGATGGACAGTCGTGTACCAACAGCTATTAAACAATACATGGGGAAGGGTAAACTACATGCCTCCTAGTATTCTCCCACCCGATATGTAAACAAGACATGAACTCCAATATTCAAGACATGAAATACAGTACTTTAACACTACGTGAAATCAGCAAGGGTACTAGTAGAGCAGGGAATTAATTATCACAATATAAAGATTAACTTGAAGTGCAGGTACTTGCCTGTTGTTTGGATCCGATTAATGTTCTAGGGGAAGTTTCCACAGATGAGTCCAAAAGCTGAAATAGACATTACCATCACTCTCAGAAGATGTCAAATAGCTAGAAACGCCTGTCCTTGGGTCCAATTTGGAGACAAGGGCAAAAACGGCAGTTTCGGGCCAAAACGGGGTCCGCCGGTGGGCCCGCTTTGCACCGAAAAACGTGTCCGGGTCAACGGTCTCCAAATTCACCAAACTTAGTGTCAACAGGTCAGGAACGCTGATACGAACCCAACGGAACTTCCAGATTTGGATTCCGATGAGCCGAACACAAAATCGCCCGTCGAGCGGGGCCTGTGGGGCCCACGACACACGATTTCGTCAACGTTCTCAGAATCGAACCAAACTTGACCCACAGGACCAGCGTATCGCTACGAGTCCGATGGCACAAGTTTCGTCTCGATCCGACGTGTGTACACAAAGTTAGATCGAATTGCAGAAAGGACGGATACGGGGCGATGTCCGCGGATACGCGTTGATTTCGGTGTGCACGCACACCCGAATCAGCTTCCGTGAAATCTCACACGTCCGTATCGACGCTGCGCACGTATCTGTGAAGACCGCACGCGACCAAGTCGTCCCGTTTGGTGGGACGTACTCGGTTCCTGGGTGAAACAGGGTCTGGTTTTTCCTGTTTTTGGATCGCGGTGTGCGATCACCACAGGACGCGATGCCCCGAACAGTTTGTCCGGACACCGAGAGGGTCATACAGGCTTCGCAACGCAATTTGCGGAATCGAAAACGGAGCTACGAGTGAAAAGATATACGCACCTGAAGGGGACCCGGAAACCGGGGTCGAACCGTGTCCGACACGTGTCCGACTCGTGTCGGACACGGGGAGAGAAATCTAGGGTTAGGGCTAGGGTTTTCCCTCTGGCCGGCGGCGCTGCGGCGGAGGGTGGCCGGTGCTCAGGCGGCGAGGCGGAGGCGAGGCGGCTTAGGGGACGGCGGCTCGGCGCTGGCCGCTGCGGTGCGGGGCGGCTCGTCGTCGTCGAGCGGCTGCTGCTGTTGGTTTCTGCGCTGCGGTGGCCGCCGGTGGCGAGGCGGGAGACGGCGAGGCGGGGGCTGGCTGCGGCGGGCAGCGCGGGTCCGGCGGAGGCGATGGGGCGGTCGGCGGCGGCGAGCACGGTGGGGAGCGGTGGCGGCGTGGGGGAGATCGGGGGAAGAAGAGGGGTTTTTAAAGGCGGAGGCGGCGGTTGGGGAAGCCGAGCAAGGCGGCGGCGAGGGCGGGGTCAGGCGCAGCGGGCGGAGGTCGTGGGGTGGTGGCCGGGCGCGGCGGGCGGCGAGAAACGCGGCGGAGACTCGGCACGGGGGAGAGAGGGGGTTCGGGTACGGGCCGGCGGGTCGGGCGGCGGTCAGACCCGACCCGACCCGCTAGCAGCTGCGGGTTGGGCCGTGGGCCGGGTTACGGGTTTGGGCCCAGTGGGCCGGGCCGGTTTAATAATAATAATAATAATAATAATAATAATAATAAATATAAAATTAGTTAATTAATTAATTAATTAGAAAAAATAGTTTTTAGGCATTTAAAAATAGGTCTAAGGCCCAGAAAAATTACCCTAAGTCCAGTTTTCCATTTTACACCCAAAAATGTTATTTTCATGATATTTTAATATTATTTATTGCCAATTAAAAATTGTTTATTAATTACAAGCCTTGATTTTAATTACAGAAAATTCACAGAAAATTCCAGAAAATTGGGAAAAATCCAAGATTTAAAAATTTGGAAATTCAGGGGGTTTACAACCTACCCAACTTACAAAATTTCGTCCTCGAAATTTAAATTATAGCAGGGTTCTCTCTGTCCAATCTCACTTGATTGCGGTCGCTACCCAACTTAGAATTCTACCCATATCCTCTAAGGCTGTACAACTAGTAAAGCTAGGCCCAACTTAACAAATTATGGTATTGAATCTTTAAGTCTGCAACACAAAATACATCACCTAGGGTATTGCCTTAGTCATAAAGGGTTATCATCTAGCACTACAAATCAAACCTACACAGGATTTTGTCTTTCTGGAGTAAGGGAAGACGAGGATCAATAATAAGAGTTTAAGGGCGAGGTGGTAGAACAGAGGTATAGGGATCAAGGCGTTTAAAGAATTCTAATGGGGATGGTCAGGCGGTTATGGATTGAGATTCCATTCTGGTAATTATTTATTCGCATGCTCGTATTAGCACGGTTAGGTAACTGATACGATATGCTCGGACATGTTTAGGGGCAAGTATACTAGTCACTATATCTCTCAATCCACGTAAAGTAGTCGTGCGAAGTGCGAATCAAAATGCACTAAGGTTGATCAGACCGTAGTACACTGATTCTGAGTAGACACTTGTATTAGTGGGGTTGATCAGGCCTCAATAATACATGTGTCATGAACAAGCCCGATAAAGAGTAAGCTTGCAAAACTAGGCTATAAGATAGCAGCATAAGTCAAGTTCAGCAAAATTAAGTGCGCTAGATGATGATAAAAAGGAGGTACAAATTATTTAAATCCACAAAACAGCACATAGTAAGCATAATAGCAACCTCTAAAATCTTCTATAGTTATCAAATTTAAAAGCATACTAGGTTATTTAGCAAGTTCAAATTTACTAGGTTGGGGCTGAGGTCACGAACCAATAGGCATGAGCTAAACAATACTAGGAAAGGTATCTACGAATCACTTACGCGCATTAGCTGCTTCCAGAGTTTGCGCGTTCTCCACGGTCATCACGTAAGCTTGTCCGCGTCTTGGAGTAGCGGGACAGTCCCTCACTTAATGTTCTGTTGAGCCACAATATAGGCAGGCACCTAGTCTCTTCCTACAAACTTGCCAAGTGTGGCCCGGTCTTCGGCAAAAGTTACAAGTAGCAGTTGGTTGGTTCTGTCCTTGAGCCTGGTGTTGGGGTGCTGGAGCTCGAGGGAGAGGACGCTGAGTTTGCTGCGGGGATCTCTGCTGTTGTTGTTGTTGAAAAAGACGTTTGTTGGGTCCCGAATTTCCGGTATCTCTTTCTCGCTTTAGCTTATGCCCCATGTCTCTCTCAACGCCTTGTGCCACGTTCAAGATTTCCTCATAGGTGCGAGCTCGGCTGGTGGTGACAGCAAGGCGAATATCCGGAGACAGCCCCTTCTTGAATCTACGGGCTCTGTCTTCCGGGGTACGAACCATGTACTCCGCAAAGTGGCTTAACCTGCCAAATTCAGCAGTATATTCATCAACAGACATGTTACCTTGTTCCAGTCTCTCGAATTGGCTTTCGAGAGCTTCCCGAGCCACTTCGGGGTAGAATTTCTCCTTGAATAGCCTCTTGAAGTCCTCCCAGGTGAGGTCAGGAGCAGATAGTTGGGGTTCATCTCTGAACCAGGTTCGAGCTATATCGAACAGTTGCAGGCTTGCGGACTCCACTTTGAGATCATCGGGAACCCGAGCAGTCTTCAGGAGTCTCTCGACATTCTCTATCCACTCATCAGCGTAGAGAATGCCCTCAGTTCCGTAGAACTCCAGAGGCCTAAGGTTCTTGAAGTCTTTGGCACTTCCTGGCCTCTTGAGTGGCGACTCCTGGGACTTAATAGCGTCTGAGAGGCTGGTCCGCAGA
This sequence comes from Iris macrosiphon, assembly GCA_036927795.1. Classification (NCBI taxonomy): domain Eukaryota; kingdom Viridiplantae; phylum Streptophyta; class Magnoliopsida; order Asparagales; family Iridaceae; genus Iris; species Iris macrosiphon. The sequence continues at coordinate 163,788,224 of JAYESA010000005.1, read as the reverse complement.
AGTGCAGTCTGTTCCTTCTGAGATTCCACCAATCCCTGGAACACTCCAAGTAGTTGTGCCCCATCTAGAGTAACTGCCGGAACAGATGGAGGCGGCGGGAGTGCAAGAGTCTCGGGCACATTCTGCTCAGCTGGTTCTGATGTGCCTCCTACTGTGTTCCTTGTCTGGACCATTCTGAAAGATTAAGGGGTAGGAGAATCAAAATAGAATACTTGGAAATCAAAGGCGATAGGAAAATTGAGCAGAAATGATACCAAGAATTGAAATAAGGACCCTATACTGTGAATGAGCTTTTCCCTAGAATCCTCAATCTTATTGCAGGCATGTTCGGTCCCTGAGTTGAAACCGAACAATTTAGTCGTTTGACCTGCATGGGCCACCACTAAAACGTGTCACGACCCGCACCCGGTTATTCGGGCACGAGTTCGTGGACACGTCCAGCCTACGCCGCAGAATCGGCGGTAGTACGCTGTCTAGGTCAAAACCACACTTAACTGAACTAGCTCATCCACAAATAATATAAGCAAGATAATAATGAGAATGGAAACTTAAGATTGCAATTGAAATAATTGTGACAACAGCTTCAAATGTTTAGTACAGAAATTCAGAATGAAATCGGGGACAAACCCGATTAATAAGACAAGAAATAGGAATAAAGATAGCTAATGCTAACTACTCTGCAGGAGTAGTCTCCTGGGTGGGAACCGGCTCTGCAACTGTATCACCTGCTGGCTCATAGGGTCCGTAATAGGTAGGGGCAAGGTTCTCATCATCGCCTAAACAACGTATCCAGTCAGAAAAGGAGCAAAGTACACAGTGCACAACAAGATTAAGCTAAATATGTATGACAATTAAACTGAGTATCATATTGAGAAATTGCATAAAGGAAACATCAACATCTCAGAGTTTAATGCTATAAACAGGAATATGAGTAAGCAGGAAATAAAGTGAAACAGAAAATGAAACTACAACAGTCAGTAAGAACTATAACAAGACTAGGACTATCTGTGTGAACTTGTGTTTGTTTTAGAATACATAGTTGGCATGTAGGGGTTTATAAGGCTAATCTGGCCGTCATAGACGGCTATTAAACAATACAATCGAGATCTGGCTGATGGACAGTCGTGTACCAACAGCTATTAAACAATACATGGGGAAGGGTAAACTACATGCCTCCTAGTATTCTCCCACCCGATATGTAAACAAGACATGAACTCCAATATTCAAGACATGAAATACAGTACTTTAACACTACGTGAAATCAGCAAGGGTACTAGTAGAGCAGGGAATTAATTATCACAATATAAAGATTAACTTGAAGTGCAGGTACTTGCCTGTTGTTTGGATCCGATTAATGTTCTAGGGGAAGTTTCCACAGATGAGTCCAAAAGCTAAAATAGACATTACCATCACTCTTAGAAGATGTCAAATAGCTAGAAACGCCTGTCCTTGGGTCCAATTTGGAGACAAGGGCAAAAACGGCAGTTTCGGGCCAAAACGGGGTCCGCCGGTGGGCCCGCTTTGCACCGAAAAACGTGTCCGGGTCAACGGTCTCCAAATTCACCAAACTTAGTGTCAACAGGTCAGGAACGCTGATACGAACCAAACGGAACTTCCAGATTTGGATTCCGATGAGCCGAACACAAAATCGCCCGTCGAGCGGGGCCTGTGGGGCCCACGACACACGATTTCGTCAACGTTCTCAGAATCGAACCAAACTTGACCCACAGGACCAGCGTATCGCTACGAGTCCGATGGCACAAGTTTCGTCTCGATCCGACGTGTGTACACAAAGTTAGGTCGAATTGCAGAAAGGGCGGATACGGGGCGATGTCCGCGGATACGCGTTGATTCCGGTGTGCACGCACACCCGAATCAGCTTCCGTGAAATCTCACACGTCCGTATCGACGCTGCGCACGTATCTGTGAAGACCGCACGCGACCAAGTCGTCCCGTTTGGCGGGACGTACTCGGTTCCGGGGTGAAACAGGGTCTGGTTTTTCCTGTTTTTGGATCGCGGTGTGCGATCACCACAGGACGCGATGCCCCGAACAGTTTGTCCGGACACCGAGAGGGTCATACAGGCTTCGCAACGCAATTTGCGGAATCGAAAACGGAGCTACGAGTGAAAAGATATACGCACCTGAAGGGGACCCGGAAACCGGGGTCGAACCGTGTCCGACACGTGTCCGACTCGTGTCGGACACGGGGAGAGAAATCTAGGGTTAGGGCTAGGGTTTTCCCTCTGGCCGGCGGCGCTGCGGCGGAGGGTGGCCGGTGCTCAGGCGGCGAGGCGCGCGACGGCGAGGCGGAGGCGAGGCGGCTTCGGGGACGGCGGCTCGGCGCTGGCCGCTGCGGTGCGGGGCGGCTCGTCGTCGTCGAGCGGCTGCTGCTGTTGGTTTCTGCGCTGCGGTGGCCGCCGGTGGCGAGGCGGGAGACGGCGAGGCGGGGGCTGGCTGCGGCGGGCAGCGCGGGTCCGGCGGAGGCGATGGGGCGGTCGGCGGCGGCGAGCACGGTGGGGAGCGGTGGCGGCGTGGGGGAGATCGGGGGAAGAAGAGGGGTTTTTAAAGGCGGAGGCGGCGGTTGGGGAAGCCGAGCAAGGCGGCGGCGAGGGCGGGGTCAGGCGCAGCGGGCGGAGGTCGTGGGGTGGTGGCCGGGCGCGGCGGGCGGCGAGAAACGCGGCGGAGACTCGGCACGGGGGAGAGAGGGGGTTCGGGTACGGGCCGGCGGGTCGGGCGGCGGTCAGACCCGACCCGACCCGCTAGCAGCTGCGGGTTGGGCCGTGGGCCGGGTTACGGGTTTGGGCCCAGTGGGCCGGGCCGGTTTAATAATAATAATAATAATAATAATAATAATAAATATAAAATCAGTTAATTAATTAATTAATTAGAAAAAATGGTTTTTAGGCATTTAAAAATAGGTCTGAGGCCCAGAAAAATCCAGAAAAATTACCCTAAGTCCAGTTTTCCATTTTACACCCAAAAATGTTATTTTCATGATATTTTAATATTATTTATTGCCAATTAAAAATCATTTATTAATTACAAGCCTTGATTTTAATTACAGAAAATTCACAGAAAATTCCAGAAAATTGGGAAAAATCCAAGATTTAAAAATTTGGAAATTCAGGGGGTTTACATGCCCCTATGTCCAAATTGGACGAAAGGGTAGACTTTTCTAACTATCTTGCTTATTTTGGGAATATTGGTGATATTTATTTCAGCATCCGGAGACATTCATTCTGATGCCATTGTTTCTGATCCCTTGTGCCTGACGTCTGAACGCTTACACTTCGCAGTTTTTTGCCAGAAAAGTATACCTTGCCAAATTATTTACATTACTTTACATGCTTATCATATTTTTATATATTTATTATATATGTATTTTCTTTCAGTCATAATTATATATTATATTTATTGATACACACTTGACACATAGTATTATGGGAGGGGAGGACAATCAGTAGGCGTATGGGCTACCCACTCTGGTAAACAGTAGTAACTAGCACGCACTACAGTATTTGTATCGCGATGGTCGCTACCCTCGAGGTATGTCGATTTCTGGTGTCACGATGGTCGCTACCCTCGAGGTATGACGGCTTTTGATGTACATGGACGTGTGTGAGAGTTGTGAGATAGATAAAGTAGCCTACACATGCCCATACGTCGAAAAGTTATCCTCAATATGCATTTTTATATAGATTGTCTAGTACATTGTACTTATATATTTTCTATCTATTATGTATATTTTACTGTATTCAATTGGTATGCTTCTATGTATCTTATTACGTCCCTTTGAGGACCTGGTCCCTTTCCAGGTGTAGACGATCATGACTATTTGCAGGCGCACGAATTAGGACTTGCTACTTCTCTCTCTTTCGCGGAGGTCTTCTTTTCGAGTCTCATTGATCATTAGATGTACTTATTTTATTTCTCTTATATTCTAGTTTGGTAGTGGATTTATCTCCACTCAACTACTTGTTCTTATCAAGCACTTTGATTCAGTTATATAGTTGATTGGTTATTTGATTCTGTGGATGAGATCTAGTTATGCCCTGTGACTTATGACATAAATCTATACCACTTATGAATTATTATTCATAATACAGCGTACGTATGTGTTATGGTTTCCATATATTGGAGTTGTCATATACATACGGCTGGCATGCTTACGTATTCATAGTTCTACGTATTTTGGGACTGGGGCGTGACAATATATATATATATATATATATATATATATATATATATATATATATATATATATATATATATATATATATATATATATATATATATATACATGGGTATCAAGTAATTAGTTAGCTATATAAACTTACCTTCACTAATACTCTAACTTACCTTGCTATTATTGAAATATCATAATTTACCCATTAGATACATTAACATTTCCAACACTAACAATACTCATACCTACACCCTCAACTCAACACTTCTTGGATATCACTAGGTATCCTAACTTATGAAGATATATATATGGTTAACTCCTATGGATCCCTTTGCTATATCCTATTGCCCATTACTGATACTCAATCTCAGTTCACACATTCACATAGAGTTCCCAACCTCAGTATCTGATACAACTACTACACACCCTACTCTGTGACTGCAACAACCCAACATACCTGACATTTCAACATCCATGAATTTCTCCACTGCAATTTACAGAGCTGCAGTGCTTGCCCCTCATCTAGTGTACTACTTGCACTTGATGGCACAGTCCAACTAATACCCATTCCTATCAGCAACTTGTTGTTGAACTAATATCCCCCCATCTCTTCACTTGAGCCACCACATGACTGAAACAGTAGGCGCACAAAGCAATTTGGTGCACAAACACATAGAAGCAAGGTTGGCGCACAAACTCACAGAAATAAGGTTGGTGCACAAACTCACAGAAATAAGGTTGGCACACAAACTCACAGAAATAAGGTTGACGTACAAACTCATATAAATAAAGTTGGCGAACAAAGCAAAAAAGTGTGTGAGCTACAAATGGGTGGCACACTTTTTCAAGTTAACCAACATGGCATACTTGACAAAAGTGCGTGGACAAGAATGAGGCATGCTGTCACTACCATATTTTCTAGGAAAGGGTATTTTAGTATTTTTTCTATTTAATTAAATATTGTGCTTGATAAATAATTATTTGTGGTATTATTTAATTATTGTTAGATATTATTTATTTAATTTGGACTTGTGTTAGTGGACCTAACTAGTTTAGTTTGGACCCATGGACCAACATGAATTAATTAGTTAGACTTAGCCAATTTAGAAAGTCCATTGTTAAGGAGATGGATTAAATTAATTAAATCATTAGACTAGAAGCTTCCTTCCTTAATTATTTTTTCATAAGAGGCCCCAAGGGGTATAATGGATATTACATGATTACTTAAGGAAGGGAAATAGGGGCCGGCCTATTTAAAAAGAGGGAGAAATTTCTCTCTCCTATTTTTTATTCCAAATCTAGATCTAGAATTTTCTACTACCAAATTTCCTTCATTCCCACTTTATTTTCCTAGCAAATTCATTCCAATTCCTTCCCAAATCCTATTAGAGACTTGAGAAGCAAGGATCTAGAAGGAGGAAGCAAGGATCTACAAAGAGGAGCAATGATCTACAAGTTGGAGGCAATTTTATCTTAATTGGAGGTTTTATTGGGAATCCATCTCCCAATAGGTATAATTCAATTTTTTTTCCTTAAAATAGCTTCTAAATCTGAGATTTAATCATGGAAAATCAACCATATGTATGTACTATCCATAGGATTTAGTTTTGTGTTCATAGGAGACCTATTGAGAAAGTTATGGTACTTTTGTGTTAATTTTGGGAGAATTTCGAGATTGACATTTGTTGTGTGTGTCAATTGATCCTATAGATCAATTTGACATGAGTTTTTGTGTTTAGGGCTAGTGTTGTATCCACAATTGGGTACGTATAGGTCGTATCCCAATAATTTGGTGATACGTGTTATTTTGGGAGTTTTTTTCTCTGACACGGGACTTTGTACATGTTATATTTTGACACGGACACGTAGATCTATATTTGACACTTTGTTTTATTCATAAATAATATATGTGACTTGTTTGTGTCCTTCGGGGTACAATTGGATGTGTGGTGGACTCGTGTCATATGCGTATCCTTGATCTAGTGGGATACGATGTGATACTCTCCATTTATTGTGTATTTATGTGTAGATCTAATTAATTATGCTTTAATTCTTGAATTATAATTGTGTATATATATATAGATATTATATGTCCGAAGCTTCCTTCGTAACTCCCGGAACTTCTTCGTATATATTATAGTGTATTTATTATAGTGATTATTGTATCATAGATCTATGTAATATATATGTACTAATAGAATATATGTATATTATGTAGCTTTCTTCTACATGTATATATATATATATATATATATATATATATATATATATATATATATATATATATATATATATATATATATATATATATATTTAACAATATATTGTATGGATATATATGTATATGTTGATTATATATATACATGTATGTTTAATTGGGTAATTATTTTATATGTAATTGTTATAGGATTATGTAGATATATGTATAGATGTAATTATAATATTTATGTATGTGTGTATATGGCTATGTTGTAATATGTACATTATTATAGAGGGGGTATATTTATATATATATATATATATATATATATATATATATATATATATATATATATTACTGTTTTTTAGCGACAGCAGGTTTAATGACAGAGCTGCTGTCATTATTTAGCAGCGGGATCAGCAGCAGCCGCTATAGCAGTGGCGGCAGCATTTAATGACAGCCGCCACTGTCATTAATAGCAGCAGCAGCAGCGAAAAATACAGCAACAGCGACGAAAAATACAGTAGCAGCGACAGCAGGATCGGTGACGGTTGAAAACCATCACCAAAGCAGCAGCAGTGCAGATTCCAAGCAGCAGCAGCGACGGTGGCTTCAGTGACAGCCAGAACTGTCACTAAAAGCCTGGTTTCAGCGTATCAGTGTTTTTCAACACTGTTTTCAGCGACAGTTAGGCAGATTATTATATATATGTGTTTATATACTATATTTATATATGTATATATATGTACTGATATTGAGATAATATACTATTATTGCTATATTACTTATTTATATAATATTAGTATATATTTATATATATTATATATGAGGGTATTTAGTATATTAAGGTATTGAGTATTACCTTGTGGAAACCAAGGTAAGTGGAATACTCAAGATACGGAGTTTGGGTATCAAGATTGTGGTTATTGTTGGGATACCAAGTTGGTTCAAAACTATAGTTCCTATTAGATATGTAATTAATATTCTATATTATTATACATAATTGTTTGATATATATGTATTATGATGTTTACCTTGGAATTTACGTATCCGGAGATACGGTATCCTAATATTTTAGGATATAATTTTTATGACTTAGATTTTAATATCTTGACCCAAGATTTTTGTATTAGACTTGCGCAACCTAGAAATAGATAGTTGACCTTGGTTTGACCATAGTTGACCATAGTTGACCATAGTTGACTTAGAGTTGACCATAGTTGACTTTTGACTTAGAATTGACTTATTGACCTAGAAGTTGACTAGTTTAACTAATTCTCTTTTCGAAACCTTGTATTGATGTTGTATTCCATATCTAGGTCTTCGAGGTACCGAGTCAGACATCTGTGAGACTATTCATTGGACTTCAGACGAGTACATTCTCTGATAGTTTTTCATTTATGATATCCTCTATGTTCATTGTATCTAGTGTAAATATTTATGTTTCTCTTGACACAATGGTTACACGGATTGGTATATCCGGATCTCGTTATGAGATATTATTCCTTGGTATATGGTGTATATGGTGCAAGTATTGTTTTATTAGTTATCTTGTACATGTACAGACACTGATTCTCGGGAAGAGTCGCTATCTTCTTGGGAAATCTTGTGCCATAGCATACCGTGGTTGGATCTATTATACCAGTCGGGGTGGGGAGTATTAGTATAGATATGTGATCAATATCCCCATTGTATCAAGTACTGATTACTGAATAGTGTTGATCATACACCGCACGTATGATTAGCCAAGCCGTATTGCATCTTGCCCAAGCCGATCACATGTTAAGCTAGTACTCACACACTTAGTTATTAGTATTCTTGTTTCATTGGCATATTGTTCATTATTGTATTTATTTTTAGTATTTTCTTATTGTATATATATCTCTTGTATCTATTGTGCATCTTGTTTATCCACAGCTATTTACTGTTACATAGTTTTTATCATTGATTAGAACTGCTGTTAGAGATGTACTCTACTCCTTTCCTGAATGATATATTTTTTCAGATGACACTGAGGAGTGGTACCCTACCTATTATGGACCCCAGGATATTGTTGGTTTAGATTCTGAGACCCTGGCTCAGGAGGGACTTATCCCAACTGAGACAGTTGACCTTGGAGTTGTAGCTTCGTAGTATTCTTTTGTACTGGATTTATCTCTAGCTTATTTTTGTACTTCTTCAGACTCATTGATGTATTATTTTAGACTCATGAGTTGTATTATGACTATTCTATTCTTTATCTGATTCGTGCTTTCCATCTTAGTTCTGTGATTGAGTATATTATCATTATTGGTGGTTCATTATATTGTTAGATAGATTATCTAGACAGCGTTCTACCACCGATTCTGCGACGTAAGCTGGGCGTTGTTTCCGACTTGTACCCTTACACCGGGTGCGGGTCGTGACACGTGCTTTCAAAGAAATTATACGAACAAGCTAGCAAAAAGATAAAATACACAATCCGAGGTCAAAGCTCGACAGTTCAGAAACTCGTCAGTCGAGGAGAACACAAATTAATAATACAAAAATTGAGAAACCAACCAAAGCTTCATTCTAAAGAAACAAAGAGGGAAGAAAGTGCGCTAGCAAACTAAACGTAAAAAAGTGCGCCGGCTGATGAAACATAGGAAAAGTACGCCAGATTGCCAAACGTGAAGAAAGTACGTTGACTGACTGTGGCGTACTTTCTCTTGGTTTTCCAGGGAGAACTTTGATTGAATATGCACCAAAGTGCGTCAACTGGATTTCCACTCGAAAGTGTGCCACTGACTCAAGGAGTGTGACTGGCGCACTTTTGCTAGAAGACTGAGTACAGTATGATTAGTACGCACGAAGAGTTAGGACAGCACACCAATGCGCCCAAAGCAAAATATACGTATTTCTACGTCAAAGGGGTTCTCTTGCATACTCTTCAAAGAGCACTGCTCTTCTTCTTCTATCAGCCATTTTGGTATATATATTGTATCAAGTTTCAGCACTAAACTTAGCTTGACTCGAAATCAAGCACGACCAAAAGCAAAGTTACATAAAATATGGTGCTCTATACTATAAGATAATTAGTTTTGTAAAACACAAAATTTTGGGAGATCAAACCTAAGAAAAATAAAAGTGAACCCATAAACCCAAACTTAGGTCCATGCAATTCCAACCAAAAAAATCCAGAACAACAAGTATTAAAGATGAAGGGGCGCTCGGTCCCAACAATATGAGCTAAAAATAAACAAAAAATATTAAGAACTAAAAGCATGCATAAATACATGGTTCTTCTCTTATGCAAGATGTACTTGGCTACGGAGGGAGAGAGAAAACCTAAGAGAGAGAAATGGAAAGGAAATAATAAGCAGAGAGAGGGATAAATGGGAATATATATGCTTAGGTTTGAGATGTGGATCAATGGATCACTCAAGTCCATCTAAGCCATGCATGCCACCAACCTAAACAAACCCACTCTCTCCATAACTCACGGGTCCAATCTAAATAATGGTCGGGCTAACAAACAATATGTGCCAAAGTGCGCCAAGGACAATATGCACCAAAGTGCACGGAATATGGGGCTGACATCTCTACCCACCTTAGAAAATTTTTGTCCTCGAAATTCAAACTCAAGGCTAGTTAGAGATATCAAGACAAGCAACAAACTAACTACAAACAATCTACACATATAAATAGATAACAACACAAATAATTAAGCAAAGCAACATCATCGCACACGAGTGCTTGTTGATCACGAAATAAAAGATGAAAAGGCATACGAAGGGAATATACCTTACGAGTCGAATAAGTACATTACAGAGATCGAATATCGTCATCGTGCTCCCACGTTGACTCCCCCAAGGAGTGATGGCCCTAAGCAACATGAACAAGACGGATAGTCATATTCTTGAGTACCTTCTCTTTCTGATCCAGAATAGACACGGGTTATTCCTCGTAAGTTAAGTCAGTACCAACGACTAACTCAGAGTGATCGAGGATATGACTCGGGTCTGGGACATACCTACGCAACTGAAACATATGAAATACATTATGTACTTCACGAAGCAAAGGAGAAAGGGCAAGACGATAAAAAATCTCCTATCCTCTCGAGAATATCGAATGATCCTATATATCGTGGACTAACCTTCCCGCGAAGCTCTAATTTAATGACTCCACGGGTAGACAAAATCTACAAAAATATGTGGTTGCCAACAGAAAACTCTGACGGCCTATGATATTGATCTGCCCAATGATGATGTTGATCTTGTGCAACCCGAAGCCGCTCCCTGATCTGCTTAACTACTCAAATTGTTTGAGTGATCATTTCAGGATCCAACATCTTTCATTCACCAATGTCATCACATTCTAAGGGTGATCTGTACTTCCTTTCGTACAATGCCTCGAAAGGAGCCATTTGTATGCTGGCCTGATAACTGTTATTGTACGAGAATTCTACTAAGTGAAGATTATCCTCTCAAGACCCACCAAAGTCTAAGGTACAAGCCCATAATATATCTTCCAAAGTCTATATCATCCTCTCTGATTGTCCATTTGTCTGAGGATGATACGCGGTACTGGATCTCAACTTGATACCTAAACACTCATGCAAGCTTTTTCAAAAATGAGATATAAAGAGAGTATCACGATCTGACACTATACTCGCTGGGACTCCATGATGCCTCACTATCTTCCGCATGTATATCTCTACTAACTGCTCTGTGGGAAGAAAATATGCCACTTTCATGAGTCAATCTATTATCACCCAAACTGTATCACGTCTAGTAGGGGATCTAGGTAAATCGGTCACAAAGTCCATTGTAATGTGTTCCCACTTCCACTCTGGAATAGGTAGGGGTTGTAAAAATTATACCGGTCTCTGTTGTTCTACCTTTATTTGTTGATATACAAGGCATCATAAAATGAACCGAGATATCTCTCTTTGCATTCTGTTCTACCAGAAATATTACTTGATATCATGGTACATCTTTATACCTCCGGGATAAACAGAATACTGGAAACTGTGTGCTTCGGTTATCACTTTTTATCGGATATTTTTACTTGGCACACAAAGATGGTTTCCAAATCTGAGTATTCCATCTTCGTGAATTATTAATTCCTTCCTAAGACTTGACTCACATTCTTCCCTAAGCTTCTGAATCTGGACGTCTTTTATCTGAGCTGACTTGATCCTCTCTACCAAAGTTGACTGTATATCAAGACTGACTAACACTCCCATCTCTTGAGGTAACACTACCTTGATACCTATCTCTTGAAGATCTTCTAAAATGTGCTTCTGAGTTGTCAAGATGAATATATTGCCTCTCCTACTTAGAGAATCTGCCACCATATTTGCCTTGCCTAGATGGTACTGAAGTGTCACGACCCGCACCCAAAAAATCTGGCATAAGTCGTGGGTACGTCCAGCCTACGCCGCAGCATCGGTAGTAGAACGCTGTCTAGGTCAACTATCTAGATAACAATCTCACTCAATCAATATAAACCTGCCAATATCTCAACTCCAAACGGAGGAGCAATATCATAATGATAATCATAATATACTCAATCACGAATCTAAGCACGATAAGATAACACAGAAAACTAACAGCTATAAAGTCTAACCAACAACTACTACAACAACCACAACTTCAATAATAATAATACATCAATATCCAAATCATATACAATACAAGGTCTTAATCCAAAATCGGAGACAAATTTGGTACCAAAAGCTAATAAAAATAATAATAAGGTCCTAGTGATCCCGGCTACCAACCCGGAAATCACCCCTAAACTAGAGGGTCCCTGTCTGCACCATCGACAGGCTCAGGTCCATAAAACATTGGACACCACTCCTCCGGATACTCTGGAAAAAATATGTCCAGTCAGGACTGGAGCAAGTACATCTCTAACAGCAGTTTCAGTTAAATGATAAAAACTATAAAACAGTTGTAGCAAGTAGCAAGGTGAATAAAATAAAGTATGGAACAAGGAAATATACATATGTCACTGGTGCATAAAGGTAAAGATGCATGAATATCAGAGCAAGATAGTGATGACTGCAATATACAAGAAATCTAAACTAAGAGTAAGTCCGTACACATGAACGTGTAGTGAGTCCAGCATGAAATACATGTAGTGAGTCAAGTTCGGAGACTATAAGTGAGACCAGGAAGAAATGCAAGAGAGTCCAGACTATAAAGAATGAACTCGGTGTCTTGGAAATACTTGTTTCGATATGTAAATGGCTAGGGGTAAGTACAGCTCACCGCGCACTGGGTGTGCGGCTGCTATCATTCCAGATTAGACCAGAGGGGGTAATTCTTGATGATTCTATATAGGAATATTTACATGTCTACTCGAGTATTTCTCTGCCCCGACTAGTACAAGTGAATCCAAGATCCGACACGTAAATCAAGATGAGTCCAGCCTGAAATATGAGTGATGCCTGTAGTGATGCCTGTAGGTGATGCCAGTAGTGATTCCAGAATAGAGGCTAGAAACATAAAATATACGTGTCATGAGTAAATGAATCCAGAAATACCAGTCTGTGTCCCGTGTTGTGCCAGAAAAATCAGATGATACTATACTAGAAGCTGAATCATAATAATCATCAGATAATGAAAATTATCAGAGAATGTACTAGCCTGATGTCCTGAGCAACTAGCAATCCGAACTGGTGTCGCAAGAAGCTATTGCCAAAAGCAAGGTTAAACAGGTTTTCTAATGAGTTAAACAGATATAAAATAACTAAAAATAGGTTCTAGGATTGTTCTAGGTCAAACGGGTCAAACCGGTGAAATCTAGGTCAAAAAGTCAATTTTGGGTCCAAAAAGTCAACCCTAGGTCAAAACTAGGTCAAAAGTTGACTTTGGTGGTCAACCGAGTCAACTATGGTCAACTCTAGGTCAAACTAGGGTGCTCCTAAAATTCTAGGCCAAAACTAGGTCATTAAGCTAATAA